>JAUMJK010001037.1:0-208428 GCA_033558105.1 Coccyzus lansbergi
CACTATTTAAGTGATTCCCAACCAACTCACACTTGATTACATTCAAATATATGAGAAAACTGAATCTTGAACTCCAAACTGTATGGCCTCATTATGTTATCATCTAAAACACATACACCATGACTAGTTTAAAATAGAAGATTTTTCTGTTGAACCTAGAAAGGAAGCCAAAATTAAGATGTAAAAAAAAATGCACTACAATCTCAATTATAGACTGACTTCTATTCCCATCTGATATTCTTACATATTCATACACCTCCATAAAAAGCCTAATGTTCATACAGTATGATTTTCTTTCTGATTAAGATGGCAAGACTGTAAGCTGAACAAATGAGGAAAAGAGAATATGAGCTGAATCTTACTTTCACACATTAGGCTAGTATAAGGTACTCAACAGATGGCCAGAATCCTGAAAAAGAAAGCCAGGGTTTTGCACATGGCAAAGCACTTCAGTGAGCAGAAAATACTACAAGAGATGAGAAGAGAAAAAAAAAAAAAAAAAAAAAGGCAGAAAAGTTGCAAACAGCATAATTATAAAAACATTAACCTACCTAGCAGAGATTTGCTAGATTTACAAAGGAGGAAAATACTAAGTGAAAGGATAAGGCAATGGTATGAACCTCTGAAATTACAGAGACGTAGATAAAGAACTGGAAGAAGATTCTTCCACATCAATGACATGGCTCTTGCTCTCCCACGTATTTCTTGAGCATAGGAGAAACCCTGCAGGTATAAGAATGAACGTGGATCATTTCTTCTGTCACTGAACAGTAGTAATTATGATAGTTCTTCCCAGTTATGAAGGACAAATGGAGTGATTGCAGGTTACTGCTGTCTAGTTGTCCTTCTGGTACCATTTCCTGTACATTCCTTCCTAGAGTGGGCTGGATATCACAGAAACAAAGTTTAGAGAAGCATCTGTAAATTCTGTCCAGAATGTAAAAGGTGTTTTTCTCACAATGCAAAGTATCAGATTGATGTCTGCTTTTCGCCACTCTTTTTCTTTTAGCCAGTATCCCCTAGAAGTTCATTCTTGGAATATCAGCCTCTTTTACTGTTCCAGGAAAGATTCAAGATGCACAACTAGGAGAGCCGAGTGTCATGTACACAACAGGACTGGCACTATACACGGCAGAGAGAGCTTTGGGCAACCTGATTCAGTGGAAAGTGTCCTGCCCATAGCTGAGGGGTTGTAACGGGATGATCTTTAAGGTCCCTTCCAACCCAAATCATTCTATGATTCTACAATTCTATGAAAAAGTTTCAAAATTGTAACATTAAAAAGCATTCGTCAGAGTTAGTAAAATGTTAAAGATTTACAGCGATATTGACTGAATAGCAAAACCAGCACTTTTTGCAACAAAGTATCACTGAGCTGTACAATAGTGCTGGAAAGGTGGTGTCCTCCCTTCTTCTGAATTTGACATCTCTGTCAAACACAAAAGTTCAAAATACAAGTGTAAAAATAATTGGTCTCACATGAGCTCAAATACAATAAGTAAAGAACAGATACCTAGGACAGGAAGCCCTTTACTTGCTGCAAAATCCAGTGGTAAAAATTGGAGTTGGACAAATTAAGGTTGATGGTAAAATACTCTCTTGAATTACACAGGCACACCACCATTAAAGTCACTGCTACATGGATGTAGAAAGTTTTCTGCTATGATACAGGTTAATAAAACCAAATAACTTCAAAAAATGCACATTTCAGCTCATAATTCCTGGTTTGATGCTGGAAGCATCAAGATCAGATTAGATGGATCATCAGTAGGAGTTTTACCACCAAGGCTAGAAGAATAGGTTCACAGCACCTGGATAACATTCCATCTTTTTGTGTTCCAGCTCATTTGCTCTCCCCTTGTAGCTATTCGTACTCTATTCCAGGCTGTAGCAGGAGCTAACAATAGAGTCTAGGGGAGACTACCAAGCAATCTGAAAAACTCAGGAGGAGTGTTTGGATTGACCACAGCACTGCACTGAGCAAGCAAAGGGTAGAAAAATACATTAAGAAGCAACAGAAATTGACACGAAGAATTAGCACAAACAGATATAGATAATTAGCCACAGGAAACAAGCATTGGGTGAGGCATGAAATCCAGAAACGGCTTTTGGGAAAAGTATCAAGATGATGAGAAGAGAAAACCTTATGTTGAATTTCTCTACCAGTAAAATATATGGGATTTTAGATTTGTTTTTTAGATTTTTTAGGTTCTTAAGAAACAGGATTACATCACCTGTTTCTCATCCTATTTATGGAAAGAAACATTTCATAGTTATATAGAAAATATTCCCAATTGTACATATTGTGCCATCTCAGGAAAGTAATTTATTCACTGCTCTCAACTGTCATTCATTACATCAAGTGGCAGCAACAGTAATAACGTTATCTATTACTGAATTTACACAGCATCTAACAAAAAATTAATGGCTTTACAGAATGCCTTAAACCTAATCAAGTACAGTACTTGAATTGAACTGCTGAGTTTGCTAGTAATTTTATTCAGAGGTAACACATAACTGAAAGTAAACTTAAAATGTGAGTCCAAAGAAGGGCAAGGAAGGTGGTGACAGGTCTGAAGCACAAGTGTTATGAGGAATGGCTGAGGAAATTGGGATTGTTTAGTTTGGACAAAAGGAGGCTGAGGGGAGATGTCATCACTCCCTACAACTCCTTGAAAGGAGGTTGAAGTGAGGTGGTCTCTTCTCCCTAGTAATAAGTGATAGGACTGAAGGAAGTTGCACCAGGGAAGGTTGAGACTGGATATTAGGAGAAATTACTTCACCAAAAGGGTTGTCAAAAATTGAAATGGGCAGCCCAGGGAAGTGGTTGAGTCACTACCCCCAGAGCAATTTAAAAGATGTGTGGATGTGGTACTTAGGAAAATGGGTTTGTGATGAACTTGGCAGTTAGGTTAAGGGTTGGACTCAACGGTCTTAATGATCTTTTTCAACTCATATGATTGGGTGATTCTATTCTATGATTCTATGAAATTTTATATAAACCAGCTACCTCTATGAAGTCTCCTTGCTCCTGAGAATTGTTTTATTAAAAAAAAATGCATTTTAATTCATTCTTGTCATTTGTCTTTTCTTCTTGCTCAGACCTATTTCAGCTAAATCACAGTCATTATGAGTTCTCCACTTTTACACATATAACTGCAGAGGATGATATATTGTGTTCACTGTATTTAGTAGCTACAGACAGTTGATGCACATCCAAGTCACTTAACACTACTGTTTATACTAATACATCGTCCCACTACAGATCTCTAAGCCAAGGGGCATAGAAAATATTCTAGGCATAAACAACATGCATCAGTGCAAAGGATTAATTTTTCCACAGTAACAGTCATAGCACTTTGCTCTAAATCTTCCACCACCAGAGAATAAGATTCCATTTAAGCTCAGTAAAATCAGAAATTTAATTTACTATGTTTAGACCTAAAGAAAATCAGGTCTAAAGCAATCACAGAGAAAAATCTAATAAATCAGACTCTTATTTCATCAGTATCTCCAGATTCCTGCACTTCCTAACTTCATATAAGACTTTTTTTCATTAACTGCTTTTCTACTCGTATCCTTAGTCACTGCGATACACAGAAAAAAATAGCATTTCGCGTCAATGCATAGAAACCAGCTTCAGAAAATGGCCAACAAAATATGAGTTGTATCTTAGACCCATTTCATGTAAATCATTATTTAAAACTGCATTTATTTAAGTCTTGCTTTATCCTCTCTTGTACTAGGATTTTTCTTTCCCCTACTTTTGACAATTCTGGATAATTTTTATAGCCTGGAAATTTAAGGCTTTTAAAGCCAAACTTGTCCTGCTCACCCTAACAAAGAGTCAGCTGTTGACACTGATCAATGATAAAGTAAGCACAACATTATTCTTAGCAGTATATTAAGATACAAAGCTGCATTAAAACTTGGCATTTTATGCCTGTTTTCACTCATAGCAGTAGAAAGCTTTAAGCAAGCAAACAAATCATATCTGAATTCTCTTAAGCAATCTCTCAATGCAAACACTAGTTCAAGCTATCTTACTAAAAATTGCAAACTATGACATTTAAAAAAACCTATTTTACCCCATAAACAGTACGTGGAGCTTGCTGTGATAATTATCCAGTCATTTCCCTAGGTGAAACAAAGTTGGTAAAGCAGATTCTGATGTGCCCTTTCAAAAATGGCTCAGCATCCATTACAGCTCTCACATTCTGTGTTTCCAGCTTATTCTGAGGAAAACTATCACACTTGACCTACTCTTCTGAAGTACCCACAGTGATAAATTACTGAACTTTGTTCTCTTTCTCATACTCCTGGGCAAGGCGGCTATTTAGAATGCCACTTTTAGCTAAACAGAAGATCTGCATTCTGAAGATTCTACTCCTTTATGAAGATGCTCTTTAACTCCTTTGGCTACTTGCCCAAAAAACAGAACAAAGATCTAAGCTTAACTATTACTGTGCACGCGACAGAGAAATCAAGAGTATTACAAGAAGAATATTATTTGAAAAATTGAGAAAGTGAACTTGCAGGTTTATTTATTCTTAAATTGAGAGAAAAAGAAATTATCTACATATTTTAAAAAGAACACAATACAAACTGAGCCTTTTTAAAGTTATCAAGGATATGCTGCTAAGAATATCCTGCATATGGTACATGGTGTTCATCTCAGCCTTTAGAAATCTAGTCTCCATTATTCATGCACTGGGTCACCGTGGGTAAAAGACCACAGAAAAAGATTAAATTGATAAAATTTATGTAATTTCAAAAAGTTCCATGAAAAATTTGGGTTAAGCAACATGTAAGCAAAAACGTAACATGAGGTTGAAACCAACTTCAGCAGCAAATTTCTAGATCACATCATTTTGAACCTGACCATTCCATAATGTAAGACCTAAATTGAAGTGATCAGAACAAAATTCTCTAAAGGGAGGACAAAGAACCTAAATTACCCTTTCTTATTCATGCCTTCTTCCATATTTGAAAGAGGCTAATGGTATGTGGCTCTAGACAAGAATTATAAAGAAAAAGCGCTAATTGCAGCAGCTAAAAAATAAATGCAGCTAGAACAGAGACACTGTTTGCTATCACTCACTAGTAATGAAATTCAAGCCTCTACAGGTGGTTTTGGATGTGAAAAAAATGTGATCAAGATGAAATTTCTGCACAGCGTCAAAAGTGGTGTTACATGTGTGAAGTAGCTGTTCCAGTTTCCATAATTTGGTGAGCGTGCCTCCTTTTGCCAAACTACTTTTCCAAAGAACACATCACTTTCATCCCAAATGAATGTTCAGAAGCTCATTTGCTTAAGTCTATCACATCAGAATGATGTTTTAAGGTCAGCCATTTGTTATTGTTTCAGGGGAAGATTTATAACAGTAATACAACACCATTAGTAGGATCAAAGTCAAAGGAAACTTAAGGTATGTTAACAATGCTGCATGTAAACTTATATTTCTAACTAAATCACTCAGAAGTTCGAAAAATTATTTCCGCCAGGATGCAATTTTCCAGACATATAACAAAGTAGTCCGTCTCCTTTGTTTTCAAGGACAAAACAAGAAGCAGAGAGATACAGAAAAACTAAATAAAAGATGAGTAGTATTTGCTAAGTGATTCACCTACTATGTTATCTACTAGGCTCTAAAAATATAAACTAACAGCTTAGTTAACAGGGTAAGGCTGAAGAGATCTTATTACGGAGTTAATAAAAAAAAAAAAACAAAGGTAAAGAGATGAAGTGAAGGAAGAAAAGGGTAAATTAAGTAATACATGAAAGGCAAGCTGGAGAACTGCAGATGAAAGGCCCTTAGCATTGCTAAGGCACCTATGGAACTGCACAAGTTCAATTATGGTAGGACAAAAATTTTTCGAGCAAGTTCTTAGACTACTGGTTGTACTACGGCACATTTTAAAGGATGACGATTTGAATATGTAGCTAAAAAATGAAAATGCATCCATGAATTTTACCAAACTCACATGGAAGAACTCGCAGACAGGAAGGTACTGAACAGAATGTGCTGATACTTAACTAAGGGCCCCTTCGTGTCATAACTGAGTAGCAACAGGATTTTTAAAAAGATGAAATAACAGGAGTTTCAAAATTAAATAAAGAAAAATTACTACATCTATTCCTTGTATTCAGAATTTTGCTATACAGAAAATAATAACCCAAATACATAAGATTACCCTGAATACACTTCAAGCACTTCTCCAGCTGTTTGATAAATGATATGCACTACAATGTAACTATAATCTTATATTGTGTAACATTTTCTTCCATGCATAGATCTAAAGAGTTGACTAAAATTCTCTCTCATGCTGGTCCACAAATGGCATTACTTTGTCATGTCAGGAACAATAACACCCTTAAGGCAGGTTAGAGTTAACTGTAGTAAGACAGCACCTATATGACACTCTCTGCATTTAATTTCACACTCACATGGATTGAATTAAATTCTTGATTGTGCTATGAAAAGCACATAAAGAACTTTATTGGATCAGTTTATGTAAGCACTGCAAAACCTTCCAGCTGATCAGTGTTGCCCTTTTACTTTGTCTCCCTAGTACTATTTTCTGGTGCATTTCTGCCATGATGTTTCCCACCAGTGTTGTACTCCTCAGCAAATCAATATGAGCTGCTATGTAGAATGCAGTGTCTACACTAATGCCTAATCTAATCATATAAATCAATGATCAGTAAAGTCCTTGTATTGTGATATTGAAAGAATAAAACAATGAAAGCTGCAGAAGACCGGCATCTGGCCAGCAACTGAGCCAAAAAAAGATGGAAGGTCAAGATAACCCTTATTTCAAACTTCTGTGGAAAATTCAAAGGGGGACAGATTCCAATAAAATAGAGTAAGGGGCTGCTCTGCAGACCTCAGACTCAACAAAGGAGCATGTGCAAGGAGGACGACACCTATTACAAATGGCATTGTGAAATGTGATTAATACACATGATTTTTTATGAGAAACATAATACATATGTATAAATTCAGTGTATATAAAGCCTGCTATTCGTAGTTAGCAATATACATGGTAGGAGGATCAATCCCCCCCCATATATCCAGTACCGAATGAAAAGAACGTCTGCTTCTTAAGACCCCCAACTGGTGTTAAGAAGTTTCTTTTTCCAATTTCAGTGACAAGAGCAGTTTCCTGGAACTATTCTGTGATTCTAGGACTCTAACAATAGAAACAGGATCTTACTGTAGTTGAGGAATAAGGCCAATGATGGCCATGAAGGACTTCTTCTGGAAAGAAGCTCTCATGACTGCACAGTCTGTTGCTGTTCACATAAGCTCTGTTTATTGGGTTGATGTCAACTATAATTTTTGTTTGTTCATCTTTAGACAAGGGAGAAATTCAGATGAAGTGTGGTTTATATAGTAGATTGTACCTGCTGTAACTACCCTTGATAAGACATTTGTTTGGGTTTAAGTAGAGTAGCATCTCCTGTATAGTGAGCGACAATGAAAAACATTCAGAGAACACATTGCTTTTGACAGGCAGACAGTGAATCTATCAACAATTTTTTCTACCAATACAATACAAAATTTTAATGCTTCTTTCACATCAAATAAAATGGCAAAGACTAGGAAATACATGAAGTTGTAAAATATGTTGAATTGAAACTATAGCTACTAACATGGTAATACTGCATGTAAAGCACCAGATGAGATGAATGAATTGAATTTATTCAAATCCAGCGGGGAGTAGCAGATTTATTTCTCCCATGGCTCTGGAGAATAGCTTTAGTAAAATATCTTCTTCGTGTTCGGAAGTACAATCATCTCTAGGGCACAACAAAGCACTCATTTCCTGATGGAACAATTCACAGAAGAGGAAGAGAACTGGTGAGGAGGAATGTTGCTCAATACTGAACAGTTTATAGAACCCCAAAATCTACAACTTGAAGGATTTTAAGCCACGTCAGACTTGGCATTGCAAAGAAAGTCAAGAGTGTTTAGGCCCAGACAACTGTTGTTCTTTCTCCCCAGTGACCTGCAATAGGACAAGAGGAAAATAGCCTCCTGTTGTGCCTGGGGAAGTTCAGATTAGACATCAGGAAAAGTTTCTTCACTGAAAAGATTACTAGGCACTGGAACAGGTTGCCCAGGGAAGTTGTGGTTGCCTCCTCCCTCTGGATGGGGCCTTGAGCTGCCTGGTCCAGTGGGAGGTGTCCCTGGCCATGGTAGGATGGGGTGGAACTGGATGATCTTTAAGGTCCCCTCCAACCCAAACCATTCCATGATTTTATAACTTTCAGTTGGATCCAGGATTATTTAAAAGGTAAACAACACAACCTCCAATTTGTTCTAAGTGCTCCAGCTCAGAATAGATTCAAAGCTTATGGGCAAAAGGAGTTTATCTCAATTAACAGCATACTTTCATCCTAGAAGGGCAGAGCTTAAGAACTGCATGGAAAAAATCCAATTAAGGCCTGTATCTCACTTTAAGGCGCTGCTGACTTAATCAGAAAATATACACTAAAGACAGTGTATTAAATTAGATCAGCTCTGCATAACGTATTCTAACACTCCCAGCCATTTACTGAGAGTGCAGGAACAGAGAGAGTAGTTACATGAGATTATTTAGAATCATAAAATCATGGAACAATTTGGGTAAGAAGGATCTTAGAGTTTTACCTCCCCTGCCATGGGTAGGGACACCACCCACTGGGTCAGGTTGCTCAAAGCTTCATCTAACCTGGTCTTGATCACCTCCAGGGATGGGACATCTACAGCTTCCCTGGGCAATCTGTGCCAGTGCCTCACCGCCCTCACAGGGAAGATTTTTTTCCTAATATCTAATGTAAATATCCCCTCTTTCAGCTTAAAAGCATTATTTCTCATCCTATCCCTGCACACCTGCTGAAGAGTCCCTGCCCAGCTTAAATTTCTCCAGTTTCTGCAATTGAATCTCTAGAATTACAGCCAAAGTTCAGGATGTAGAGGCAAATTCTTCTGAACGTACAAGCTTCAAAATTAATAAATAAGTCAGCTGAGGCCCTTATAAATTAAAGAACAGCCCTCAGTCTGCCATGCAATTATGTCAATGTTTAATAGCTTAAACCAAAATTTTTAGAAAACACAATACAATTTCAAAGTATTCTGCACTCAACTAAAAGACTTCACATCAACTCTTCATTTGGTCTTCTGTCCAGTTAGGGTCATGTAGCATTTCCTAATCCCAGATTTATTCCAAACAAACCATGGATGTTACATTGAACCAAGATATCTCTATGAATTGTTTTCCTATTCATGGAATCACAATAATCATAGAATGGGTTTGTTTGGAAAGGGTCTTGAAGATCATCCAGTCCCAACCCCACTGCCCTGGGCAGGAAGAACTCCCACTGGATCAGGTTGATCAAAGCTCCATCCAACCTAGCCTTGAACATCTCCAGGGACAAGGCACCCAATCTGTTCCAATGCATCACCACCCTCACAGGAAAATAATTCTTCCTAATATCAACCTAAATCTCCCCTCTTTCAGCTTAAAACTGGTACACCTCACCCTATCCCTGAACTCCATGATAAGGAGCCCCTCACCAGCAATCCCGTAGACCCCGAAGTACTGGAAGGCTGCTAGAAGGTGTCTCTGGAGCTTTCTTTTCTCCATGCTGAACAACCTCAACTCTCTCAGCCTGTCCTCGCAGGGGAGGTGCTTCAGTCCTCTGATCAACTGGATCATCTGGACTTGCTCTAACACTTTCATGTCCTTCCTGTGCCGAGGACTCTAGAACTCAACACAGGACTCCAGGTGAGTTGTCACAACAGCAGAGGGGCAGAATTACCTCCCTCACCCTGCTGGTCACGCTTCTTTGGATGCAGTCCAGGATATTGGCTTTCTGAGCTACAAGCACACATCACCAGCTCATGTTCAGCTTCTCATCTACCAACACTCTCAAGTCCTTCTCTTGGGCGCTGCTCTCAATCCATTCTCCATCCAGCCTGTATCTGTGCTTGGGATTGCCCTGACTCAGGTGCAGGACCTTGCACTTGGCCTTGCTGAACTTCATGAGGAACTAGCAATGCATCACCGTTACATGATGGAAATCACTGTAACTTTAAGGACATGATTTCCACAGATTAGCCTGAGCTTTATGCCTCAAGTCCATAATACGCGGCATGGTATAAGACTGTACTTCTTCCATCTTGAAGAACTAGACTAAGCTAAATAATTTCAGCCTCCGAGTATGAAAACCACTACAGAATTCATTAGGTTAAAAATATCACACTGCTTACTGAGAGATTATATTTGCTTAAATGTCTGTCTGCATCTTTTGCGTTAGGACACAGAATAGTTGAATATCTAGCCACACTGCAGTGTTGCTCAAAAAGTAACAAATTCAGCCTCAGAATAGACCATTTCAGGTACAAGTATAACCACAGTGACACAGACCTAAGCAGGGGCTAACTCTGCAGTACAGATGCATTCAAGAACAACCAAGGGCTTTAGGCAATTGTCACTACAACGACTCAGTAGTGAACAGTAGAAAAGTGCACACCTGAACATAACATACCATTGTGATATCCAGCTTGAGGGTATAAGCAAGCTTTATGATGAGGTCATAAAGCAATTTTCATACTGAATTTATGAGATCATTATAACAGTCATTTCCAGAAGCCGGTGATGAGTTTATTAGAATACAGCCTGTAGCTAAATTGAAAACGTAGATTGCAGAGAAACTGAACTGCTGTACTGGCAATGACCAATACTAAAGCAGAGAAACTGCAAGGCAAACAAGGGAGGAGGGAAGATTTAAGCATTAAGACTTATAAATATACAAACAAGTACATTTCAGAATCAGTAACAAGAGCAGCACTGATTTATATGAATTTTCATTTGCAAAAATTCACCTTTATTTTAAGAGTGGCTTATGCACAGCATACGGGTTTGAAAAGTAACTACTGCTCCTGAATATTTACATAAGACACCTATTGCCAAATCATGAATAAATGACAGCAGAGCATTTTCACCACACATACCAATGATTTAAAATCAATCTTATTTCTTAACTTAAAAATCTACCACTTGCTTCTTACATTGGTCCCATGTGGAGTTACGTGTCCAGTTCTGTAATCCCTAATACAAGAAGGATATGGAACTGTTGGAATGGGTCCAGAGGAGGTCACAAAGATGGTAAGAGGGTTGGAGCACCCCTGCTGTGAGGACAGGCTGAGAGGGTTGGGGTTGTCGAGTCAGGAGAAGAGAAGGCTCCAGGGAGACCTTACAGCACTCTTCCAGTACCCAAAGGGGGCTACAGGAAAGCTGGGGAGGGACTTTTTACAAGGGCATGGAGTGAAAGGATGAGGGGGAATGGCTTTAAATTGGAAGGGAGAAAATTTTTTAGATCAGATATTAGGAAGAAATTCTTCACAATGAGGGTGATGAGGCATTGGCACAGGCTGCCCAGGGAAGTTATGGATGCCCCCTCCCTGGAGGTGTTCAAGGCCAGACTGGATGGGGTCGTGAACATCCTGGTGGTGTCCTTGCCCAAGGCAGGGGGTTGGAATTGGATGATCTTGAAGGTCCCTTCCAACTCAAACCATTCTATAATTCTATGATTGATACTTGTCAAACCACATCAATTGCCTGGACTATTACAAGATAAACCTTAAAGCATAATCAAGCAATCATCCTCCACACTGTGGAGGGTACAGGCAACAGCCTGCACACACTTGAAACATTCTGCAGCAACAGAGAGAAACTGAAGTATCTTTTAAGGAGATTCTAGGATGCACATAAAGATTCATACATATAAAATATTTTAAGATTCAAGTTCAAAGGGGACCTTGGCTCATTTTTCTTTTAGGTATTGCAGCTTGCTACGTTTTAGACAGCTCTATCTCTACTGAGCAAATGCGTTTGCATTTGACAATGAAATATGCTCACCTATTCTGAAAGATGCCCTGTCTAAAACCAAGGAAGTCAAAACAAAAAATATATCAAATTCCTCAGCAGCTTGACAAGAAAAGTGGACTAGAACAATCTCTAACTGTATCCTTAAATGCTTAGTTAACTCAATTATTTACAATAACTGCCTGATAGTTTATTTAGACTTTGTCTTGTACTTTAAGCTACTGGTGGTTCTTAAATTTATTCCCACTGAAAAGCACTGTTAAAGTAGGGAGAAGCCATGAACAAAAATAAGGGAGGATGCCTGGTTCACTGCAAGTCAGACACAAGCCAGCAGTGCACCCTGGCAGCTCAGAGGGACAACTGTGTCCTGGGGTGCACCAAGCACGGAATTCCTCGTGCGTCAAGGGAGGCGATTGTCCCACTCTTCTCCGTACTGGTGCAGCCCCACCTTGACTGTTGTGTGCAGTTTGGGGTGCAACAATACAAAAAGGATATCAAGCTACTGGAGACGATCCAGACGAGGCCAAAAATTAGTGAAGGATTTAGAGGGGAAGTCATACGAAAAGCAGCTGAAGTCACTTTGTTCAACCTGAAGAAAAGTAGACTGGGGGGAGACCTCACTGCAGTCTCCAGCTTTCTCACAAGGAGAAGAGGAAGAATAGGTGCTGATCTGGTCCCAGTGATGGGACCCGAAAGAACAGCAGGATGATGTGCCACTGGAGATTTAGATTGGATATTAGGAAAAAGGTCTTCACCAACAGGGTGGTGGGCCACTGGAACAGTTCCCCAGGGAAACACTCATGGCACCAAGCCTGACAATATTTGAGAAGCATTTGGACAACGTCCTCAGACACATGGTGTGAATGCTGGGGTTGTCCTGTGCAGGGACAGGAGTTGGACTTGATGATCCTTGTGGGTCTCTTCCAATTCAGGACATTCTATGATTCTATTAAACTGATGAAGTAGACAGTAGGAGGGAAAAGCTGGATGTGTAACACCTTATCACAGAACACCTAGCAGTCTTATGTAATGGAGTCATCTAAATAGACAAGTGCCGTGTCTTCAGCTATGACAGGCAATTTCCTCCAGTCATTTGCCCAGTCCCAACCATGTACATCCATACACCCAGAGACTTAATTATGTGGGCAATCTGGTGAGTTGGAAAATACTTCTAAGGTATTCTAAATAGTTCTGAACTTCATAAGCATGTCTAATCCAGGTAGATCAAATGTCTGTTTTATAGTAGTTTAACTGGGACAAACAGGGAAAAATATTATTCAAGACTGTATTAACATGGTAAATAGAAACAGAAGTTATAGAAATGGATATTTGTTAAAACTGAAAGAGCCATAACAGTAAATCACTCCACAGGTGGTGATACCTTATTGTGGTTTTTGTCTCTGCTCATCTACCATACACCAATCATAGAATAACCAGGTTGGAAGAGACTCACAGGATCATCGAGTCCAACCTTTCCTATCAAACACTAAACCAAGTCCCTCAAGACCTCATCCACCCGTGCCTTAAACACCTCCAGGGAAGGTGAATTAACCACCTCCCTGGGCAGCCTGTTCCAGTGCCCAATGACTGCTGGCTCATGTTCAGTCAGCTGTCAACCAACACCCCCAGGTCCCTCTCCCCCAGGTAGCTTTATAGACAGACTTCTTATAAATCTTATAAATATTATAAAGCTTATAAATATTATAAAATCTTATATAATATAAATATTATAAAATCTTATAAATACTGGAAAAAATATAAGTCATGTTTTTCCTATCATGGATGCTGTCTGCAAATAAATTACTAACACTCTGATCATGTAAGTAATTAGAAATATGATTTCGTAGATTTCCTTGAAAGCTTTATCCTGCTGGCTATTTCAACACCCTGATTCTTATATTTCCCCCTCTATAAATCATCTGCTCTAAACATAACCAAAAGTGCAAGTTTAGCAACTGAGCCTGGTTTACAATAGACGCTAACACGGTAAATTGTAAATCTCAGGCATCTATGGGAGCTGAACAGCACTTGTACAAATCGGGCTCAATACACAGATAAAATCTGGTAAGGTGAAGAAGCAGAAGAAGTAAGTAATAAAATGTATATGAATTTACAAAAGCATGCCGCCACCCCCCAATGACTTTACATCACCGCAAACGCTGCAGAACAGACATGAGGGAAAGAGTCAGAGTCTGGGAGGAAGCTGGGCTCAGGAACTGGATTCAGGAATGCACAGATCCAGGATCAGGGGCAAGCAGACAGACACAGTCCTCACTGGACCCTGGTCATCAAAGAAGAGAGAGAGACCCTCATGATCTCTCAGCTTTACACCCAGTATGACATCTATGGCATGGAATGCTCTTTTCGTCAGGTTGGGGTCACCTGTCCTGTCTGCACCTTTCTGCAGGTGCGACATTTTTCACTTCTTTGAGTTAGGGCACCCCACAAGCTTGAGGATGGCCTTGGTTACTGTAGGAATAAATATAAGCAATGGCCTTTCTGTACAACAATGCCCCATGTTATCACTGATGGAGAGAACACTGTTTGAAAAACATGCAGCTAACTTTCAGAAAATGAAGTTTCTCAGACAAGGCTGAGCTAAAGCCAGAAAACTGATATTGCTTTAGCTCAAACCACAACACTCTTTCACTATATGCTGCCACAAACCACCTTCTTGCTTTAGAGCTTCCCAGCTTCTTTGCAATGCCATCACATGGATCATTGTGAACCTGCAACTTCTTGGTTGCCAGGACAACAGGCTGACACGCGAAAACTGCACCAAAAGGCATTTTCGGTGCAAAGAAATTCTGTATTTCCATATTTTTAGTAGAATTTCAAAATACCATTCTCCTTGCTTCCACAAATCAGAAGTGACTATAAGTCAGGCATTTTACACAAAGTCCAAACTTAAAAAGTTACTTCTGGATATTTTACCCATCTAAATATCAAATACTTCCCTCAATCATACTGATTTGTATTTCTGAGCAATTATGAAGTACCTTGCTATGTCATAAAGTACAAAGAAAGACGTTACTCATTTTTTATCAATTTTCATATGCTGTCATCATCCTCTTTGTACTGCAGAATCAAATAAGGATGAACTACCAGTACTAATGGTCCAAAAGAAACGCACTGAAAAATTAATAGCATCACCTGTTTATCGATCAAACAGAATCGTAAATAACCTCCCTGGGCAGAAAGTAAGTTCACATGCAAACCGAGTTGCTGAGAAAAGCAAAGCCCATATTTGCTTCTTGGCCAAAGAAATGCTGAGCCAAATATTTCAGTGTGCAACACTCGATCTAAACGCTGACCAGAGGAATTAATGCAGAATGCAGCTCCATGCAGGAAACATATCAAATGCTACATGACATGCAAAACATCCACCAAAGTAATGGAAGAACCTAATGAAGTGCTACAGTATAATTTTTACTATCCTTGTTAATTTAATCTTAAATTAGGTCTTCTGTAAGTCTGTCAAGTATGAAGCTTATTCTTACTTTACAGCTCAAAACAAGAAGTTTACATGTTCACTAAGTAAGATCTTCTGCAGAAAAACTACCTTCCTCCAGGGAAGACTCTCAGTAAGACAGAGCAGCTTCTACCTACATAATTTTTCTTTCATCCTCTTCCTTTTGTTTACTTTTCTTCTGGTTCTCTCAACTGCTCTGTTTTATTTCTTATATGATCACCTCTAAAGGCTTACGACTGTAACTGTGAAGATAAGACGTTGATCCCAAAAATGTTTAGAAGGTACAAATCCTTCTGTACATTTTAATATAAGAAAACAAATAATTCATAACAAAGCGCTTTCCTGTAGAGTATACAGCATAGGAAGGCAACGTGAGGTGGAAGACTGGCAGATCCTCGAGTATACCAGACCAATAATGAAACCTTTACAATTTCAGTTGTTAGCCTGATCTTGTTTCACCTTTCTGTTTGTTTGTTCTAATATAATACTGCAAACACAGAACATCAAGCTGTTCTAAAAAAAAACCAAAGAAAAAAAACCAAAGGGAAATATTTATGAGAAAAAGAAACCTTTAATTTTTAATCAAAAAACAAATCATAAAACGAAAGCCCACAACTTTTACTTATTCCGATGTCACTCACTCACCTTCACATGGCTGAAGTCACCAGCTTTGCTGCTTTCTTGTGGATTAATAGGTTTAGTTTCTACTCTTGGTTTGACAACTTGCCGGAAAGGACTGGAGAGCGGAAGTCCGCTAACACTGATCCCATCTAGAAAAACAATAAATGAAATTACTTTTGCTTGTCTAATGTTATGTTTTATTCTAATGAATCTGTATTATCATAGGGAGAGAAAACACACAAAAAGAAATATTAACACTTTACATTAAAAGGCAATATTTTTCTCTAGAAGCTGGAAGAACACAAAAAGGAATTCACCCAAAACTCAGTGAAGGTCACAGAGAAGGAAGGTAACAACTGCATTTGAAATATCACAACAGAGATGTTGGAGTTAATAATATGAAATTAATTTTAATATTTACACTATTTTAAAAGAACAAAGATAGAAGTTTTTAGTTTTCCATGACAGCAACCCCATAAAGCTGATTAGGACCTCTAAAGTGATTTCCAATCTGAGTTTTCCAAGTATATTTTGTGGAAAAGACTAGGAAATACAGAAGTCGTGTTTAGTACCATCGACTGATATAAAAATATGTAAAATTACTTGCAACGGGATGAGAGAAAATGGCCTCAAGTTGTACCATGGGAGGTTTAGATTGCACAGTAGGAAAAACTCCCTTACTGGAAGGCTGGTGAAGCACTGGAAGAGGCATCCCAGGGAAGTGGTAGAGTCACTATGCCTGGAGATGTTCAAAACACATGTCAACTTGGTACTTTGGGACATGGTTTAGTAGGGACAGAGTTGTTGGGCTGATGGTTGGACTGGATGATATTAAGGGTCTTTTCCAACCTTAATGATTCTATAATTATGTAAATATTTCTCATGTATAACAAGGGCAAAACAGAAACTAAGGTTTACATTGTAATAGTCAATGAAAAGCTCAATAGATATTGGATATCCTTAGAGGAATGTCCCCAGCTGGTGAATGGGCTGCAGGAACTGAGGTTGTTTCGACTACAGAAGAAGCAGCCAAAGAGAGACCTTATTGCTCTCTACAACTACCTGAAAAGAGGTTGCAAAGACGTGGGTGTTGGTCTCTTCTCCGAAGTGACAGGGGACTGGACAAAAGGGAATGGCATCAAGCTGTGTCAGATTGGACATTAGGAAAAACTTCTTTACAGAAAAGGTTATCAAGCAATGGAACAGGCTGCCCAGCGAGGGGGTTGAGTCATCATCCCTGGAGGTGCTTAAAAGGTGGGTAGATGAGCTACTTGGGGACATGATTTAGGAGTAGATAGATACAGTTGGAGTTAATGATCTCAAAGGTCTTTTCCAACCTAATGATTCCATGATTCTATGATTTACTAGCAGTCTGATTACTGGCATACAGTATACCAACAAAAACCAAGAAAAAAAATTTAGTAGTTTTTTTTTTTTTTAATTGCTGATAAGTTCATATAGCTTGAACGTAAATAAATATACTGCAGCATGTCTGGGTTTCTCAAACTACCCAAGCTACTTTCTAAGCATAAATCATTAAGGCATGTCAAAGTTACTGTTGAATAAAAACAAGCCAAAGGAACAAGAAAACTGAAATAATGAAGTTTTAACACATTTAAAACTAGATTGAAAATTTATTATTAACAATATGTTATAGTTCAGATTTAGAACTATAGAATCCTCAAATCACCAGGTTGGAAGAGATCCACCGGATCATCGATTCCAACCTTTCCTATCAAACACTAAACCATGTCCCTCAGGACCTCGTCTACCTGTGCCTTAAACACCTCCAAGGAACGTGAATCAACCACCTCCCTGGGCAGCCTATTCCAATGCCCAATGACCCTTTCTGTGAAAAACTTCCTCCTAATCTGTAGCCTAAATCTCCCCTGGCAGAGCTTGAGGTCATTCCCTCTTGTCCTGTCCCCTGCCACTTGGGAGAAGAGGCCAGCTCCCTCCTCTCTACAACCTCCTTTCAGGTAGTTGTAGAGAGCAATAATGTCTCCTCTCAGCCTCCTCTTCTTCAGGCTAAACAACCCCAGCTCTCTCAGCCGTTCCTCATAAGGCCTGTTCTCCAGACCCTTCACTAGTCTCGTCACTCTTCTCTGGACTCGCTCCAGAGCCTCAACATCCTTCTTGTGGTGAGAGGCCCACAACTGAACACAGTATTCAAGGAGTAGTCTCACCAGTGCTGAGTACAGAAGGAGAATAACCTCCCTGGTCCACAGATATTAAGGTCACTTCCAAGCCAAACCTTTCTATGATTCTATGGAAGTAACAACAATTTTGTGGGGGCTAACAGGTATCAGAACAGAACAGAAATAATAAGGTATGAAACCACTGCTAGGCCAGCTCTTAAAAGCCAACTGCTCCTAAAGTACACATATTTGTTAGCCTAGGATTTGAGACAATAGTACACTAAAAATTTCAAGACAGTTTGCCAACAAAATGATCATCTATCCATTTGACAGCAGGCTTTAAAATTTACTTTTTTAATTAAAATAAAAGGTTCTACCTGACAAAAAATAATTCTTTTCAAACTGATGAATTATTTTCACCAGTTCTATATTTAGAACAAAAGCTGACACTGATTGGTACATGAAATTGCCAGAAAAAGAACCAAGCATGAAACAATTGTATGGCATTAGTCAGATTTTCTACTTTATATGAGGCACGAGTTGTGCTTTCTTTGAGAAAGGATTAGATAATACCTAAATCAACATCATGGACATACAACTGATGTGTGCCTTAATTGTTTAACCTTTAAAAACCTATTATATCTTCATTTTCCTAGAGGAAAAAAAGACAAAGGTTAGTTTAAACCTCTTTTCTGGGGAAAAGGGAATTTTTTAATTTCTAAATTGTACCTGCAACAGGAGGTGCAAAAGCAAAGTAATTGTTTCTGCACTCAAACTTGGCACACAAGGGAGAGCCCAGTGTCAGGCTGCACCTTAAGTTACTTACCCCTACATAACATCAACCATGCAAGGGGACTCCTCTGCTCGAGGTCAAAAAAAAAAAAATTAAGTTCTTCTGCTGGCAATTTTTTAAAAAATACTTTGCTTTTCCAGTTCTTCGAACAAGTAGCAAAGTTAGCCAGACATGGTCCAGTTCCTCTACAATACATGACACAGTCACCACAGAACAGGGAAACATTACGTTAAAAGCCCTGGTTGACCACAGAACTTAATGATCAGAAAATGACAGAATGTTTGGAGTTAGAAGGGACCCACAAGGATCATAAAGTCTGTCTCCTGTCCCTGCATAGGACAACCCTAATATTGACACTGTATGTCTGAGGGCATTGTCCAACTACTTCTTGAATACTGCCAGGCATAGAACTAGGACTGCTCCCTGGGCAGATGTTCCAGTGCTCCACCATCCTCTCAGTGAAGAACCTTTTCCTAATATCCAAACTAAACCCTCCTTTGTACATCTTCCTGCCACTGCTTCGGGTCCTAGCATTGCCTGCCAGAGAGAAATGATCAGCACCTGCTCCTCCTTCTTCCCTTGTAAGGAAGCTGGAGACTACAATGACATCTCCCTTCTGTCTCCTCTCCTCCAGGCTGAAAAGACCAAGTGACTTCAACTGGTCCTCATACAGCTTCCCCTCTAAATCCTCCACCAATTTTGTGGCCTCCTTTGGACACTCTCCAGTAGCTGGATATCCTTTTTATCCAGTGGCACCCAAAACTGCACACAATAGTCAAGGTGGGGCCACACCAGTGTGAAGCAGAGTGGGACAATCCCTTCTCTTGACCAGCGAGCAATGCCGTGCTGGATGTAGCCCAGGACACAGGTGACCCTATTGCCTGCCAGGGCACATTGCTGGCTTGTGTTCAACTTGCTGTCAACTAGAACCCCCAGGTCCCATTCTGCAGGGCTTCTCTCCAGCCTCTTGTTCCCCAGGCTGTATGGACATCCAGGGCTGACTTATCCCAGGTGCAAAATCTGGCACTTGCCCTCATTAAATTTCATGCAGTTGCTGATTACCCAGCTCTCCCAGTTTGTCCAGTTCCCTCTGCAGGGCCTCTTTGCCCTAAAGAGTGTCAACAACTTCCCCCAAAGTAAGCAAGTATGTAAAAAATTTCAAGTGCCACTGAAGCAGTTGACCCGAAGTTTTTAATTACTTTATATTTGTTCAGATTTCATATGTTTTATTTTCTCTCGTGATGTTTAGAGATTTGAAGATGTTAAATCCTCCACAGTTTTCTTCTGTCAATCCATTCCGTCTGCTTCAACAGCCTTTCTTACTGTAGAAAGAACAATTCTCTTTGTGTCCTGTCCAGAAATCTTCCTAATTTCTAGAACCCACATTGAATATTTCCATGGTAACAATACATGACCAATACTTTTTCCATGGTAACGGCAAAAACGCAGTTTGCCTTTCCAGCATTGCAGTCACTGCTGTCACAACAGAGCAAAACCTCTTAGCGACATTTCCTCTCTCCTCTCCAATGTTAAGTAAATTGTCAGTTTAACTTCATTAGCCACTTTCACAGCAGGCTGTGCAGAAGAATCCCACACAGTTTCATATTTAAACAGGGGGAAGTTTACTAAGAGTTAAACCTGTGGATTTAAAACCCTATGACTAAGCATTCAAGAAAGAGCTGGCATGGGAGAGCTTCCATCCCAGTCTAACACACAGCTCCCATGTAACACTGTGCAATGACCACTGGCCTGACCCAGGGGACGAAAATGGATAAACTTTTGAACAGGAGCATCACTGCTACAGTGGTCTCAAACTCTGAGGCAAGGAAACCCGTAGGTACCCCAACCCTTGAAGCCAGGACACCACGGAATTTTGTTTGTATTCCAAGGCAGTTCACAGGCAACTGGCAATACCATGTCACATGAGATACAAAACAGTTCTAAACTCACTACTTGAAAGAAGGCTGTAGGGAGGTGGGTGTTGGTGTTTTCTCCCAAGTAACAAGTGATAGGATGAGAGGAAATGGCCTCCAGTTGTGCCAGAGAAGACATTGATTGGATATTAGGAAAAAACTTCTTTGCTGAAAGAGTGGTGAAGCGTTGGAAGAGGCTACCCAGGGAAGTAGTGGGGTCATCATACCCGGAGGTGTTCAGAAAACATGTAGACGTGGCACATTGTGACATGGTTTAGTCAGGATGGTAGTGTTGGGCTGGATGAGCTTAGAGGTCTTTTCCAACCTTAACAATTCTATGATTTTAGGTCTTCTCTGTAAATGAAATGCTTACAACCCAACAGCAGTACAAACAGCTTATTGCTTTTTTATTAAAGACACACAAAATGTACTTAATATGATATATGGGGTGCCCATGCACAGGTGTCAGCACTGTGGGGAAAGGTTGGGTCCCAGCCAGCTCCAGCAGCCCCACCACAGGACACAGCTGAGCCCCTCAGCCAAGCTGGGGACACTGGGGAGGGAAACTGATTTCCATCAGGGCCAAAGGCAACACAAGAAGAGAAGAAAAAAGCCAAGGAGGGAGCAGCAACAGAGGGAGCCCCAGGTTGGAGAAGGAAGGCAGGAGGTGCTGCAGCCTGCAGCAGGGATCCCCTGCAGCCCTAGAGAGACCCCACTGGAGCAGAGACCACCCAGCAGCCCAGAAAGGGACCCAGGCTACAGCCAGGGGAATTTCCTGCAGGAGCTTTGGCCAGGTGGGAGTAGGCTGTCCCTGAAGTACTGCAGCCCACGGAAGGGTGAGGTGTAAGGAGGAAGGAGTGGTTGAGAGAGGGGCTGTCATGGACTGACCCCAACCCCCATCTCCCCCGCTGCATGTCCTGGAGGAGAGAAGTCAGGAATGAAGGCGTGAAGCTGGGAATGAGTAAGGGCTAGGATTACTTTGTCTTAAAGTTTCTCTTGTCTGTCACCATACAGAGCTATTTTATTTGGCAATAAATCATACAGTTTTCCATAAATTAAGTCTGTTTTTCCAGAGACAGTAATGAGTGAGTGATTGACCCATGAGCTTTCTCATGGTTTGGGTGGACGAAATGCTGAGGGGCATGGTTTAGTGTTTGATAGGAATGGCTGGACTCAATGATCCGGTGGGTCTCTTCCAACCTGGTTATTCTATGATTCTATGATTCTCATCATATTTTCTCCTCCTGTCCTGCTCTGAATGGGGAGTGAGCAAGCGGCTGGGCAGCAGAGGGACATTTGGCCCTCTGTCAAGGTTAATCACCACCTACTGAAACCTATGAAATCATTAAAGTAACTTCTTTGCCACATGAGTGTTTTAACAGTGTTAAATAATAACCCAAGAGATATGTCTAGAGTTTTGGAAAGAATACAACTTGAGCATAAAATACGAAAACTAAATGCCCATTCAGCCCATTTGTTTATTCTGTCAATCCGTTGCCTGATAGAAATTTTAAAACAAAAACCCTCTTGATAGGCAATGTCTCCTCAGAACACTGAAACAGTTTTAAACTACTTTCAGTATGCAGAAGAAAACAGACAAAAAGAATTCAAGAAGAATATGCTCACCAAACTAGAATTGGCCTTTTTCCCCTAAAAAAAAAATAGAACCATCTTTTATTCTGTTGAAAATAGGCAGAATTCTAAAAACTTGCTGTAAGCAGCAACCAAGATGGGGATGACACAGGAGTAGACAGAGTTTCTGACAATAAAATCCACTTCACCCTTCACATTTTGGGTGGGTATTAAGATGTAGTTCCTCCCCTCTTTCAAAAACAGGCTTTCAAAAACACACAAGACCCACAGGCAGCTTCTCCAGGCAAAGCTACTTGGATTGCATCAATGCTTTGGCTCCCAAGAGCAGGGCAGAGATGACACACAGCAAGCTAAGTATTTCTTTGAGATTCCATTATATCTGAAGAGGGTGTTAATAATGATTCATGGAATCATAGAATGGTTCCAGTTGGAAGGGACCTTAGAGATCATCCAGTTCCAATCCCCTGCCACGGGCAGGGACAGTTCCCACTAGACCACGCTGCTCAAAGCCCCATCCAGCCTGGCCTTGAACACCTCCAGGGAGTGGGCATCCCCACTGTTCTTGTAGCCCCCTTCAGGTACTGGAAGGTCACTATAAGGTCTCCCCAGAGCCTTCTCTTCTCCAGGCTGAACAGCCCCAAGTCTCTCAGCCTGTCCTCACAGTAGAGGTGCTCCAGCACTCTGATCATCTTTGTGGCCCTCCTTGCCCACCTCCAGCCTGCTGGGGAGGGGGAATGTTGGAGAGGCAGCATTGATGCTGTGCAAGCACTGTTTGGCAGCAGCCAAAACACTGGTGTGACAGCAACACCGTTCTAGCTGCCAATGCAGAGCACAGCACTATGAGGGATGCCATGGGTGAAATAACCGCATCTCAGCCAGACCCTATAAAGACATCTTCAAACTACAGAGACAAAAAACTTCTTAGAAAGGAAGCCATTTTGAAAGAACATTCTGAATTATTAAATGTAATAAAGGCAACCAAGCATGGTATCGTGTAAATGATCGCACTGTAATATCTCTGAGGGCTTCCAACAGCATCATCAGTAATACAATTATTCTAATAGACTCCTCTAGGCTACTTAGTTTTTCAGAAGTCCTGCCAGGACTACATTTAAATTCAAACCCAGGTATCTTATTAACAAAGAAATATATTGTCTATATGCTATATAAGCATAGGAATATTTCTAAGCAGATAAAATACAGTAGTTTAAGCAGAAAAGCAACAAAGTGCGTATGAAACAGTCAGTGGTCTTGCATAGCAATATTGAAGAGTATCCAAGATCACTGTTTTTAGAAATATGCTATTATTTCTTTGCAACCTTTTCTCCCCCAGAGAAGGGAAGGAGAGATGGCACAGATTTGCTTCTCTCTTAGCATGTAATTAATTAGTTCCTTTGATGAGTTAATGAATTTAAATATTCTCACACCTGTCTTTAGGTTCCCTATGCACAGAACAAACGAACACTAACATTTTACGTAATGAAGTGCTCCTTGTAGATTAATTCATTAACTTTGCAAAACACCACCTCTATGTAACAGAAGCTTTTTTAAAAAGACTGCTTCCCACTAACAAGTAACCCTTCGCAATGAAATCAAGAAAGAGTAGCTATTGTTCTTTTCCTATTTACCATCAAGAAAACAGTGGATTTCAGAAATTAAAGTCTAATGACTGGAAAGGAGAACTGATTATGCTTATAATGTAAGCATCTTGTTGATCTCTTTGATTTAACAGGTGACGGAGACCTTACTGCTTAAGCCTGACTGCATCAAGCAAACAAAATGCTTTCTCCTCTCTTGTGTAGCCCAAGAACCTCAGAATCAAATTAAACACAACACACATACTTTCCTAACCAGAGAAGTAAGACCATCCATATGAGGAACTCTGAACCATCCAGCTGTGGGCCAGGAAATCCAAAACTTCATTAGCATTTGCAGCAGACGAATCTCCTATGTAGAATCCCTGAGTCTTAGACAACTCCCTTCAAAGTATTAGCCTTGTCTTCTTAATCTTAATTAACAACGCATCTCTAGAACACCTGCCGAGATGTTTGGAGTGTTTGCAAAGTAATTAATTCCGAAGATAATAAACCAATGCAACCTAGATTGTGACAAGAACCTTAAAAGACATCCTTTAATGGGATGTGCATTCTTCTGCCATGTTATCAGGCTGTATTTGCATAAACCCAATTCCCAGTATGGAAGTCTATACAGCCCAGAGAGAATGGCATGTTCCTAGCATCACAGCGAGGACTTTACAAAACTTAATGACCAAGCAATAAAATGTCAAATGAAATTCAGTATAAATTACTGGGAGAAAACAACCCTAAACTTATATGTTAAATTAGAGGCTCTCAGCATTCCCTTACTCTTTGGGAGCACAATCCTGGAGTTATGGTTCACAGATTGATGAATCTACAAATGCAAGGTTCAGCAACAGTAAAAAATTAAACAACAAATTGTGCATTTTTGCGTTAATGTAAAGAAAGTAATATAAAAGGAAATAAAGAACATCATTAGATCACTACAGAAAGACAGAGATTACCTTTCAACTAAGGTTGGACATGTAAGGACTCTTCTGTCTGTGAAAGAGACCACTGTGACAATAACATGAGGAAATGTGTAAAATCATGAGTGTAGGTAAGACATTTAGAAAATGTACAGTTTATTGTTTCTTGGAACACAAAAAACAGGTATTATCAGGAGTCCAGCAGTAGGTGTAAAGCTGCTAAAAGTAATTTATAACCAAAGAATTATAAAGGTTGGAGATCGTTCAGCCCAACAACACCATGCCTACTAAACTATGTTACCAAGTGCCACATCTATAAGCTTTTTTAATACTTCCAGGAATGGTAACTCCACCACTTCCCTGGGCATCCTCTTTCATGGCTTCACTACTCTTTCAAGTAAAGAATTTTTTTCCAATATCCAATCTAAACCTCCCCTGGTCCAACTTGAGACCATTTTCTCTTGTCCTATCACTTGGGAGACAAGACCAACACCCACCTCACTACAGCCTCCTTTCAAGTAGTTGCAGAGGGCAATAAGGTCTCCCCTCAGCCTCCTTTTCTCTAGACTAAACAACCCCACTTCTCTCAGAAGCTGTTCATAACACTTGCACTCCAGACCCTTCACCAGCTTCGTTGCCTTCCTCTGGACACCTCCCTACTTCAGCTGGCCACGCTATTTCTGATCCAAAACAGGGTGCTTCTGGCTTTCTTGGCCACCTGAGCACACTGTTGGCTCATGACACTGATTTAGTTATGACTCTTTTTGCCACAGCATGCTCTAAAGTGCTGACGGAGAGATTGAGGAATTCTATGAATGAGAAACCCACTAAGGCTGACTAACAATGCCTAAAAACAGAGAAACATCATCAGGCTCTGGGAGTTTCTGAGCTAACAACAGTTAGAGCCTAAAAGCCTAAAGGAAAGCAGCTTGTATGATCACAATTCTCCCTATATTTTCCCACAGGCATCTGCTCTTAGCCACTATCACAGCCAGGATATTGGACTAGACGGTCATTGATCTGATCCTGCACAGCCACTCATATGTTTTTGCTTCCTTTAATCTAGAAGAACATCTAACATTTTTCCTTATGAGACCGTAGACCATCAACACACCAGAATTAGATCAGTGATTTTGATCAATAACTTAGTTTACCATCCAACTGGATAAGTGTATCACCAGAAACATCAGTAATTTATCCTTTCTGTACTATGTCCCTATTACAAACAGCATAAAAGGAAACAATTTCAGCAGCAAATGAAAACAGATCAAAGTAACAGATGCCCTATTAAGGGCATTGCTTTTAAAAGACAGAAGTATTTTGATCATCATTGTAAATCTGGCCTTCAAAAGAAAAAGGCACCATAGCTAC
This sequence comes from Coccyzus lansbergi, assembly GCA_033558105.1. Taxonomy (NCBI): domain Eukaryota; kingdom Metazoa; phylum Chordata; class Aves; order Cuculiformes; family Coccyzidae; genus Coccyzus; species Coccyzus lansbergi. Next base: position 26,285 of record JAUMJK010001037.1, read on the forward strand.
CATGTGATTAAAAGTCATGTCACAGTTGCCATTGATTTTTCTAGCTCTTTACTGTTCTTCACATCAGGATCTCAGCTGCCTCTTCAGAAAGTACAATATTTGTAAAGTTAAAAGCAATATATAACAGACAATCTACAGTAGCAAGTAAAAATTTCAAAGTACTTAGCATCTCTAACAATACTTTCAGAGGACACACAGTACATAGCACCCAAAGACACTAAAGTTCTACAGAAACACTACAGTTCAACTCCTTTATCATCACTGAACAAGAAAAGGTTGATTTGCTCCCAGACTTCAGTTATACAACTTTTCAAAGACACTGTAGGCAGAAATAACAATGTAAAAAAGTAATTCCAAGATTCTGTTGGTTTGTCATCCCATAAAAGTTAGATATATAAATATACGAAAACACACACACACCCCCAGTGACTGTACATCACCACAAACGCTGCAGAGCAGACACAAGGGAAAGGGTCTGAGGCTAAGAGGGAGCTGAGCTCAGGAACTGGATTCAGTACCACACAGACCTAGGATCAGGGGCAAACGGACAGAAAAGCTCCTCACCAGATGTTGGCCACCAAAGAAGAGAGGGAGACCCTCATGATCTCTTAGTTTTATACTGAGTATAACATCTATGGGATGGAATGCTCTCTTCGTCAGTTTGGGGTCACCTGTGTTGTCCACCCCTTCCTGCAGGTGCGACCTTTTTCACCTGTTTTGACTTACAGCTCCACCAGCTCAAGGACAGCCTTGGTAAGAATCACAACAGGCATAAGCACTGGCCTTTCTGCATATCCATGCCCTGTGTTATCACTTCTAGAGAGGAACACAAGCTGAAAAACAGACTCAGATGAGACTGAGCTGAAGTCAGAAAACTGGTTCAGCTCATACCACAGCACAAGTGCAGCTTCAGAGAGACTTTCAGGCTTTTTGAAGATATGGCAAATGAAAGACATTATATCTATGCACATAGATTTATTCTTGAAAGCTAGTAAAATGAAATCAACAACACTGGCATTAAAGACAATAATGTCAAACTTTTAAAATTTACTTTCATAATTATTTTTCAAGTTATAATGATTATATTGATCAAACTCCTTCTCATTTCCATGCCTCTGATTTCTATCCTCTTGATGTTAACCTGTCAACAAATAAAAGCTAAATTTCCAAGTTCAATTTGAATTTTGAATCAACCTTTTCCATACAATGTAATAGAAAACTAGTTGAATTATGATTTATAAGAAGATCTTATCAAATAAGCAAGCAATAATCTATTGGAATTTCCATAGAAAAGAGAGGTCATCTTCAGGGTGCATAAGGACCAAGAGTTCAGGGATCTATAAGCAAGGCAGAAGCATCTGCTCCTGAACAGTAAAATCATCCTACAGGCAGAGTCATATCTGTCTGCTACCATCACTCCCAAATTCTGTGAATCTGCAGCACAAATTTGTGCTGTATGGAAACTACATTTCCTATCAAGGGCATTTCTCAAAGCCTCAGTTTCTTGGCAGCTGCGGTCTTCCTCCACTATCAGCTTCTTCAAAAACTAAGCAAAACTCAGTATCACAAAACTATGGAGATTGTGCGACTAAATCCTAACATATTTTTATAATGTATGTATCTTACAGCAGGGAGGTTTAAAATGGAAACCAGTCTCTTAACCTGTGCCAATAATTAATATAATTTATCAAAATTCATTTAGTGATGAGGCACTGGCATAGGTTGCTCAGAGTTGTAGATGCTGCAACCCAAAAGGTGTCAAGGCCAGATTGGACAGGGCTTTGAACAGCCTGATCCAGTGAGAGGTAGCCCTGCCCATGTCAGGGGAGTTGGAATTAGATCATCTTTAAGGTCTCACTCAACCCAAACCATTCTATGATTCTATGATGTGCAAGATAACTTACAGACATTGGTCCTATTCGACTTGAATAAACTATGTACGTAATTTTGTTGTATTTTTTCTATTCTGAAAATGTATATTTTAAAAGTTTGTTATGCTGATAATGCGCACCTGCAACTGCATCCTGGGAAACAGTCCCAATAATGATACTTTTTTTCTTTTGTACTATAGGCATATCTTGCTTTATCAAGTTAGGTCAGGTAGTTGGAAAAATAGAGACTCCAGCAAACACTCCAGTGAGCATTTTTAATATAAAAAGGAAATTCTTATTACTAACATCTGGTACTTGCAATTCCAGATAATTCTAATACAAGTAAATATTGTTTGGTTTTTCAATCAAAAGAAATAATGAGTTTAAGTAAAAGAAACTTTCTCTGCAGTATAAATATGAGGGGGATTATTCCCTACATTTCAGCGTGTCTCTTCTGGTAAACCTACAGTCAGACACAATTAAGAAATCTCTACAGTCCTGGATAATCAAATTATCAATTCAAAATTATTTCCCTTTAAAACCCACTGATGTTTGCAAACTATTTATCTTCATAAGATAAAGATACAGAAAGATACATCAAAAGCATTCTGTTAAGCAAGATATAAAAAGATAAGAGGGCAAGGTCTCATGAAGGGAAAGTTTAGTCAGACTATCATGCCCACAGATTCAGGAAAATTCAGTCTTCAGTCCATGCAGCTCTCTGAACAGTTGGCTTGGCATTACAAGACACAAATATGAAAATATAAAGCACAAAGTATCACAGAATCATAGAATCGTAGAACGGTTTGGCTCATCCAGCTCCAACCCCCCTGCCTTGGAAATACCTTCCACTGGATCATGTTCTTCAAATCCCATCCAACCTGGCCATGAACACCTTCAGGAATGGGGCAGCCACAAATTCTCTGGGCAGCCTATGCCAGTGCCTCACCACTCTCACAGCAAAAAATTTATTCCTAATATCTCATCTAAATTTCCCCTCTTTCAGCTGAAAAATATCACTATTACTGCACTCCTGATAAAAAAAGCCCCTCCTCAGCTTTCCTGTAGGCCCCCTTCAAGTACTGGGAGGCTGCTATAAGGTCTACCCAAAGCCTTCTCTTCTCCAGGCTGGACAACTCTCTAAATGTGTCTTTGTACGTGAGGTACTCTAGCTCTTGGATCATTTTCGGGGCCTCCTCTGGACTCATTCTAGCAGGTCCATGTCCTTCCGGCGCTGAGGACTCCAGAATACAGGACTCCAGGTGAGGTCTAACAAGAGCAGAGTAGAGAGGCAGAACCACCTGTCACTCTGCTGGCCACACTGGTTTTGATGCAGCTCAAGATGCTGAGCTTTCACCAGCTTCTCATCCACCAGCACCCCTGAGTCCTTCTCTTTGGGGCTACTCTCAATCCGTTCTCGGTCCTGACTATATATGTGCTTGGGATTGGCCCGACTGAGGTGCAGGACCTTACACTTGGCCTTGTATGAACACACCATATTTTAAAACCAATGGATAAGTGTTTCTCAGAAGTACACGGTACTCCTAAGGAAGGAGAAATCAAAGACTCACCATCACTGAGATCTTGCAGAAGGTTTTCTTGGCATGAGAAGTCCAGCTTCACTTTAATGTTTACTGTAAGTGTTGCAACCTCTCCAGGTTTTAAAGGAAACTGGGAGAGAGTATCTTCTAGCTTCCAACTCAAGAAGTCCCCATACAGTTTCTCTGTATTAAAACAAGGAAGAATTTCGTGAGCATAACCGTGGTGTTAAGGGATTTTAAGCTTATAATTCTTTACAGAGTATTATCTTACATGTAATTTTCTGTTAGTATGCTAAAATATTCCAAATTAAGGCAATAAAAATGAACGTAACACTACAAAGACATTAGAGGGGTTACTGACACTGGTCTGGGAGAATGTAGATCATAAACCTCAAAATAGGACTCTCAGTGAAGAATCACAGAATTATAGAATAACTAGGTTGGAAAAGACCTTTGAGATCATGAAGTCCAACCATACCTGTCTACTACTAGATCATACTGCTGAGCACTTCATCTACCCATCTTTTAAACACCTCCAGGGATGATGACTCAACCACCTTCCTGGGTAGCCTATGCCAGTGCCTGATAACCCTTTCAGTGAAGAAGTTTTTCCTGATATCCAGTCTGAACCTCCCCTGACATAACTTGAGGCCATTAAAAGAACACTACCAGAAGCAAAATGTCACACAATAAGCAGCATTAAATATACACTCTGAATACTTGAGCACAGAGCCTGAAGGGGACCTTACGGTTCATGTAGGTTTGAATCACACAGACTCTGACTCAGGAAATGGCACATGAACATGAAAAATATTTCATCAAAATATTACACTAAAATAAACATTACAAATCTGAAATAAAACAGAGAAGGCTGGGAAGACTATTGCTTTTCATGTTTTTATAAAATGAAGTCCTTTCTCAAAACTCAATAGCATAAAGTATAAAAGACCCAAATATTAAGGATGGTGCCAGACATGATAGTTTTTGTTAAAGGATATTTGTTGGAGAAATTGTTTATTATTGGTCCATATGAGATATGGTATCTGTAATTATTGGCTCCTGCACCCTAAGCCTGAAGTGCCAGAAAGTAACAGGAGAAAAACCCAATATTTACTGTTCATCAATACATAGAGGTACATTATCCAGTTACCCAGACTCCTTATTACTCCATTAACATCAGAAGATCTGAAATACAGAGGAGCACAGGGTTAAGTCCACTTCAAGAAGAAGGATAAGCTAGTTAGGAGTTATTTCAAGTTCTGGAGTATGCCAAAAGCCAGAGTCATGGATGTTCAAGCAAAAGCAATCAAATAAGTGATATTCTAAAAAATTTAGCCAAGATAAAATATTTTTTTAAGATGACAGAAAAGGCTGTTACATATTAGAATGGTGCAATAACCAAGGGACTTCCTTACAAATTAATCTTACTTCAGATACTAAACAGACACAAGAAATTCCTGCTGATATCTTATTTCTTTTAGGCACTTCATGAATGATGCCTGGAATGGGGGGAATCAATCTTTCAGTGCTTCATTTCTAATTCATAGTACAGGATGGAGTAAATCATCTTAATAGCGGCAACAGGGAAAAAAATCAAACAAACATCACTGCAGCAAAATGCAGACCATCGTTAAGAGGGATACTGAAAGCAAGTTAAAGGCAGGGGAGCATTTTGCCACTGTGTAATCACAGAATCATAGAAGTTTTAGATTGAACGGGATCTTAAAATCATTTATTTCCACCTCCCCTGCCATGGGCAGGGACACCACCTCCCACTGGATAAGGTTGCTCAAAGCCCTATATAAAACCCAGGTGTGCTCACATCTTAAATGCTGTTAGTGGATTTGATCTCTGTACTGCAAGGAGGACATCCTAGCACTAGAGACACTCCAAAGAATGCTGCGACCTTTCAGTCTGAGCAAAAGACTGAGTAGTGGAAGATGACTACAGTTTACAAAAATTACAAAGACAGCAGATAAAGTGAGTACTGAACTGTTGTTCACTAAATTCCCTGGTATGAGAATCAGGAGTGCTTGATAAAACTATAAGTAGAATGGATTAAAACAGATACAGCACTCCCCTACCCAGTTCTGGAGTCAGTTGCTACAGGAGACTGCAGGGCAACAGCCTCCAGGGCAATAGGAGTAACAGCAGCTTCAGAATGGGCTTTGGCAAATTCATGGGCAAGTACAAAGGGTACTTAAAAAGGAGTATCAATACACAGAAACTAAAGATCCTGAGCAAGCACAACAGTAACACCACAATAATGGAGAGACTCGAATGTTCTATGCAGCATCCTAAATGTCCTGTGACTACCAAGCTAGATGGACCATCAGCTCCAGCAGGACACTTCTTAAATTCTTACATCTTTGTTTTTCTGTGGGAGAATGGGAGAGGATGGGACTGAATCCTCAGTTCAGCATTATGACCTGCAGGTAGACATAAAATCGCAAACTGAACTTAAAGCACAGAGGAACTGTGATAGACATGAAATACTGTCAAATAGATTCACAGAAAACCACAGGAGGATTAAAGGATGCAGTTCAGGCTGGAGGTCCAGTGAGACGCTAGCAACGCTGTTGGCAATGTAATTAAAACACTTGGAACAGTCAGGGAAAGAGTTTAAAGGTAAGGACAAAAGCAAACAAAGTCACAGAAAAGTGAAAGGTGAAGTCTGGGTAGAACATAAGGAAAGCAACTGCTGCTTCACAACCTGAGTGCTTGAAAGGAAAAGTAAGTACAAGAACAGTTTCCAGCTGGCACAGAAGGATGAGACCAAAGTACTCCACATCTCTGCATTCAACATGAAGAAAGGCAGGCTGAATGCAAGTATGATCGAACACTCTAAGACAGCAATCCAACGCACTTCAAGGTAACAATACTCTTCGGACTTCTACAGTGATCTGCACTGTCTGATTCTTCATGCCTCACAGTCTGAAGTTTACATTCCTAGCAGAATACACAGGACCTCAAAATAACTATCAGTTCTAAAGGCATAAGCATAGGCACTCATACATCTTAACTCCTCCAAGGGCTTGACATTCTAGTGAAAATGCAAGTTGTGTATTTAGCACTACAGAGTATCTGCCACCTTTACTCAAAATGAGGAACTGAGGAGCACATCTACTAGAATTACAGAGTTAAAAGTATTAATAGTTCATCAACTCATGGGCAGTGTACCAATATTCATATTAATTTTCTTTCAAGAATGGGGGAAAAAAGCCTCTTCTGAATTGAGGAGACAACCCAAGAATATTTTTAATTCAGTCCTGGTAGACAGTGAATTTGCAGGACTTGTTATATTCCTTACAAAGTAAATGTATCTAGCAGAGTTTCCCCTAGGTAATTAGCAAGTATCTCTAAAAAGAGAAAAAAAAACTGCTCTAAAATAATGAATCATTTGACATTTATTCTATGAGTGGATAAAAAAGAGTTGGTAAGAATCGTACAAAATCATAACAATCTCTGTCAGCCAGCGAGGGCAGAGAGGAAGAGATCTGAGCTGAGAAACCCTGAGAGTAAAACTCCAGCAGGTAGAATTGGGCTGGATTACCAACACTGCTCGTTGTCCTACCTTCACAAGGACATCTGGATTAACTGCAGAAAGCCAGCCTGTGTTCACAACACTCTATGGAACATCACCCAACTTCAGTTTGAAAGATACTACAGTTTTGTTCAGCAAAAAAAAAAAAAAAGGTAATGAGAACTATTCTGAGATATTCACAGTTCTTAAAATAAGTTACCTGGACCTCAGAGTAGGTGTTTCATTTATGGTCTGGCACAGCAAAAAGAGCTGAGACCGCAAGCAGATGCATTCAAAGACCACAGGAAGAATACAGCCAGACAGGTGAATTTTTTTCTCTGTGTTTAAATTCCAGAGGTCAATCACTTGTAAGGAAGATCAGCAAGGTTTTACTTCACCATCCAGTTCATTCAGTGCATGCAGCTGGTGCTCACTGTGAGAACCTAATAACCTGGGAAGGCTGGTAAGAACACCTGGCACACTCTTCTGATGTTTGAAGATATTAATGTTACATTTGCCTCTGAGCGGATCAAACAGGTGGGTTATCAAGTCTTTTAGAGCACACCCTCTAACTCAGACATAAGAAGCCTCTGACAAGATCTAACTGAAACATAGGATGGAAAGGCTTCCTCACTTCGCGTGTCACCAGTCTAAAAAAAGCATTAGATCATCTGACCTGGTGAAGGACAATACCAGTCAACACAGGGTTGACCTTGACAGTACACATGTGATGTCCAATGTACAGATACCACAGCCTGGTAGACAAAAGTGGTACAATGAGACATTAAGAGACATGACAGACATGTTTATTGTGGCAGCATGACAAGTCTCTTTTGTTGCTTTGCCTCAGGATCTGTTCTATAACACATGGCTGCTGAAGGACTCAAGAACCCTGTGATGTCCTTTAGGAACTGCACAGGGTGAGCTGCAACTTCTGCTCATTTATCTAAGAGTCTGAGTGGAAAAGCTAAAGAGCTGCACCTAAAAGAAACAGAACAGAGGAGTTAAAATAGAAGGAAGTTTGAAAGCCTAATCCCAAAGTTCTCACTAACAAGACACCATTGAAAACAAGGTCAGAGAACTGGACTTCCAATAACAGAGACAGGCTGTAGCTAACATACCAAGGGAGGGAGGTCAGGTCATTGCACTGCAACACCTAATGACATCCAGCAATTCACACCTGGTACAGCATTCATCTTTGTGCTAATAGTTGTGGTCCCGGAAACAGAAGATAAGGACATGGAAGTCAGACAGGGATGTGTGCAGCAACTGCAAAAAATTTACAACCAGCTGCCAACACTAAAGGAACGACAGTAAATCAGGTGAAACCAAGGCTGATTGAAAACTCTTTGTATTTGGCTCAAATTGGACAACAACTTCTCACAGGCTCCCAAGCTGACAGGCAAGCTGTGGTCATGGCAAATGAAGGTGCCTAATACCTTTCAAGGAGACCTTGAACAGTTCAAATCACATTTCAGCTGAAGAGATGTAAAGAACAGTCAAGAGACAACTGCTTAATGCACTATAGATAGTTCATAAGTGTCTGCAAATGCTCTCAGCTTCATATATAATATCAAACTAGAGTCATAGAATCTTAGAATGGTTTTGCTTGGAAGGGACCTTAATGATCGCCTAGTTCCAACCCCCACCAGACCAGGCTGCTCAAGGCCCATCTAACCTGGCCATGAGCACTTCCAGGGCAACTTCCCCGCTTCCCTGCACAACTTGTGCCACTGCCTCACCTTCATTGTGAAGCATTTCCTCCTAATGACTAGTCTAAATCTTTCCTCTTCCAATTTAAAGCCACTACCCCTTGGTCCTGTCACTAAATGCCCTTATGTGAAGTCCATCCCAAGCTTTCTTGTACACCCCCTTCAGGTACTGGAAGATCTCCCTGGAGCTTTCTCTTCTCCAGGTTGAACATAGAATCATAGAATAACCAGGTTGGAAGGGACCCACAGGATCATCAAGTCCAACCATTCCCATCAAACACTAAACCTTGTCCCTCAGGACCTCATCCATCCATGCCTTAAACACCTCCAGGGAAGATGAATCAACCACCTCCCTGGGCAGCCTGTTCCAATGCCAAATGACCCTTTCCATGAAAAACTTCCTCCTAATCTCTAACCTAAATTTCCCCTGGCGGAGCTTGAGGCCATTCCCTCTCGTCCTGTCCCCTGTCACTTGGGAAAAGAGGTCAGCTCCCTCCTCTCTACAATCTCCTTTCAGGTAGTTGTAGAGAGTAATGAGGTCTCCCCTCAGCCTCCTCTTCTCCCTGCTTCACAAGACATACATGCAATACCATTTGACATAACATAATTATTACATGCTTAATGTGGAACCATCAGTTCATTTGTCACATATAGCATTTTTCAGGACTTTCCTTCATACCCACAGCAGAGTCATATATAAAGTCACACTTATTTAGGTACATGTTCTCTTCCAGTAACATATCTCATCTTGAGCATACAGTTCCAAACAGAAGGGTGCAACTTCCCTTCAGTGAGGCAATGCAAGAATCATAGACTCACAGAATCATTAAGGTTAGAAGAGACCTCCAAGATCATTCAGTCCAATTGTCAGCCCAACACCACCGTGCCTACTAAGCCATGTCACAAACTGGCACATCTACTCTTTTTCTAAATATCTCCAAGGATGTCAACTCTACTTTCCTGGGAAGCTCCTTCCAATGCTTCACCATTCTTCCGACAACAAAATTTTTGCTAATATCCAATCTAAACTTCCCCCAGTAGAACTTGAGGTCACAGAAACTGACGTCTGTCTGTGTGAGATGACCATGTAAGATAACCTAATCTAAAGCTCTGCTTTCAAAAGAAGGCAGTTTAAGGTGACTGCATAGCATGAATTTCACTATTTAATATGGCGCACGCTGTATTTGGTCTTTCTGTTGCACACATACAGTACCCAGCACAGTTCGACCACATTGGAACTACTGAAATAAGAACACTTAGCATACCAACATTAATATAACATTTTTTTGTTATTGTTCATTGAATGAGATAAAAGCAGGTTTATTTACTTCCACTGCCTAATGTTGTAGGGCAACACTACTAATAATGGTAATTTAATTAATTAAGTAAACAGTGTATTTAGACATAAGGAGAAAATAAATTAGGTCCAAGATTCTTGCTTTTCACTAGTTATTGCCTCATGGGGTTTTTTTTTCCCCAAGTAATAGTAAAATTAAATCCCAAAAGTAGGTGACCTTTTGACACACAGATGGTTCTGCAATATCTTTCATTTCTTTCTACATTTTCTTACATTCCCTTTCATCTCTACATTCCTACAATAAGATTGAACTGTTCCATAACAGGGATTATGAAATTTATTCTAAACTGACCTAAAAGAAGTATAACACAACTAGTCCCCTTTTATTAGGGAAAGAGAGATCACCATTATTTCTAAATATAAATCAGCATACACACCCTTAGTGTTGACTGTTTTAGCTGTGACCTCCAGTTTCTCCAGTGGTTCTGTTCCAATGTTTTCTAATTTAATGATAAGCTGCTGGGTCTCTCCGTTGTATAGCTGGACAGATACATTAGTGGAGATTTCATCCCCTGAAGACGGCTGAAGTGTATGAGCAGACCTACAAAAAACCACACAGAGACCAACAAAATATTATGCTGAACATGTTCAAAGCCTCTCCAAGCTACTGGATATTAACTATTCTTTGAAGACTCAGAAACTACTGCTCTGCAATCCTGATGATATTAAATGTCATTTTCCATTCTTATTTTAGTCAGGGTCATTTTCTATAATCATTGAGGACAAATTTTAATAATTTATGCATAAGACAGGTCAGATTTCAAACAATATTAAATATGTATTCAGAAAAGTGAAAGCTTTGCCGCAATACTGTAAGCAATTTTGCTTAAAATAATTGCAGCAAAACCTGTGAGAAAGAGAAAAGAGCAAAATAAGCAAGAGCAGGTCATTAGAATGAGAAAACTTGAAAAAAGTGCTATCTGATCTACTAAGTGTTGGAACACCAGAGTTGAGTAACAAGAGTGTTGTTAGGAGAATCTAAAACAAAAATAATAAAAATAATTAAGGAAAGTAAGAATCATAGAATGGTTTGAGTCAGGACAGACCTTAAAGATCATCCAGTTCCAACACCCCCGCCATGGGCAGGGACACCAACCACTGGATGAGGTTTCTCAAGGTCCCATCCAACCTGGCCTTGAACTCTTACAGGGGGAAGGCATCCACAACTTCCCTGGGCAACCTGTGCCACTGCCTCATCACCCTCAGAGGAAAAATTTCTTCCTAATATCTCATCTAACTCTCCCCTCTTTCAGCTGAAAAACATTCGTCCTCATCCAATCACTGCACCCCCTGATAAAAGGCCCCTTTCCAGCTTTCCTGTAGCCCCCTTTAAGCACTGGAAGGCTGCCAGAAGATCTTGCTGGAGCCTTCTCTTTTCCTGGATGAACAAGAGATCATAAACCATATCTGAAATATGAGGTTAAGATATATTTAGTAGAGTAGTATGTTCTAAAAATAACTTAAGACATGAAACAAAAATTATTTTATGAGTTATATGTGCTAGATAAAGTGCATGGGGGTCTAAAGTTTCAGAAACATGAGAATTTACTTAAACAAGTATCATGTATTTGATTTTAAAGTAACAAATGTGTCAAATCAGTCAATTATTGAAGTAGCAGATATGTACAGTGCTATGTCAACACATCATGGATAAAGGAGAATTGAGCAGTAACCTTGACCTTTTCAAGGAAGAATTAATGCTGGATTTGAGAGAATGCAGGTTTTGTGGACAGTTGAGGGTATAAACCTCATGGGAGTGGATCCTGGAAGAAATTCACTGTGCGAAAGGTGAAATAGTGAATATAAATGAACTCTTTGGAACATGAATGAGTAAAGGAGAATTGCAGAACAAGATAGATGGGCAGAGGTTCAATTTCTGACTGTATTTTTCATGCTAATGCAAAGTGGTTAGAAGGCATCAAGGATATAAGGGCAAAAGTTACTGAGATTAATGACCGATAAATCTGTTGGTAAGCCCAGGTTCAGTAATTTCTTTTGGTAGGTATTTCTACTATCCTTCCTTCCGCTCCTATGCTTTCTTAACACAAGATAAACCTCCAGAAATCCTTAGCACCCTACACAAGCCACAGCAGATTTTAGTCTTTTGAAATGCATCCATAATAACAAATACTTTAAACACACCTATTTTGATTGTTTAAAACTTGTCATTTATCATTATCATTGCATCACTCTGAAGTCTAGAAAACTGGAGTGACTGGGAAGCAGGAATTGCTTTACTTCCCTCATGTTTAGACAAAATATAAAGGAACTGCATGTTAACAAACCTAACAAATGCTAATTTCAACTACAAAATAAAGGTACATCTGATTCCTGAGCCCAGGTTGTAATCCAGTTTATGTATCCTTTTCTGTAATACAGCTTCTTAGAGGAAAACCATCTCAATTCCTATTTAAGTACTATACAGCCACAAGCTTTGTTCAAAACTTGCAAGATGTCAGGACTGAGCCTTGTCATGGGGACATTAGTAGATAAAAAGTTAGCCCCTTAAAGCCAGTCACATCCTCAGCTGCACTGAAAGAAAAATGGCCAGCAAGGTGAGGGAGGTGATTCTCCCCCTCTACTCTGCTCTGCTAAGACCCAACCTGGAGTCCCACGTTCAGATCTAGAGTTCTCAGCAGAAGAAAGACATAGATGCGTTGGAGCAGGTCCAGAGGAGGTTAAAAAACAGTCAGAGGGCTGGAGCACCTCTCCTATGAGAAGAGGTTGAGAGGGTGGAGTAGTTCAGTCTGGAGAAGACTGTGGGGAGACCTTATTGCAGCCCTCCAGTACTTGAAAGAGGGGGATACTTCTTACCAAATCCTGTAGTGACAGGACAAGAAGCAACAGCTTAAACTGAAAAAGGGGAGGTTTAGACAGGAAACCAGGAAGTTTTTTACAATGAAGGTGGTGAGACACTGGAACTGGTTGCCCAGAGATGTTGTGGATGCCCCATCCCTAGAAGTGTTTAAGGTCAGTGTGGATGGGGCTTTGAGCAACCTGACCTGGTGGAAGATGTCCCTGCCCACAGTGGGGAAGGTGAAACTGGATGATCTTTAAAGAACCTTTCCAATGCAAACCATTTGGATTCTACGCCTGCTCTGAACTTGTCCTGACTTGCCTGCAATTTTGGCTTGGGTTACTGTAGCTGTAAAGGCAATTTTTCTTCTGTCTTGGTGGCTATGGCTTTGCTCTATTTCTGTTAACTCTGTTTAGCACAACCATAGTTAGAATCATACAATCCTAAAATAGTTTGGGTTGGAAGGGACCTTAAAGATCACCCAGCTCCAGCCTCTACTAGATAAGGCTGCCCAAGTCCCCATCCAACCTGGCCTTGAACACCTCCAGGGATGGAGCATCCACAGGTTCCCTGGGCAACCTGTGCCAGTGCCTCATCACTCCCATGGTAAAGAAATCCCTCCTTATGTCTAGCCTAAATCTGCCCCTCTCCAGTTTATACCCATTTCTCCTAGACATATCACTACATGATTTTGTAAAAAGTCCTTTCTCAGCTTTCCTGTAGCCCCTTCAGGAACTAGAAGGTCACTACAAGGTCTCCTCAGAGCCTTCTCTTCGCCAGGCTGAACAACCCTATCTCTCAGCCTGTCCTAATGTGGAAGGTGCTCCAGCCATCTTCACGGCCCCCTCTTTGGACTCATTCCAACAGCTCCATATCCTTCTTATGTTGAGGATTCCAGAACTGGAATCCTGATGTGGTCTCACAAGAGAGGAACAGAGGGGCAGAATCACCTCCCTTGCCCCACTGGCCACACTTCATTTGATGCAGCCCAGGATTCATTTGGCCTTCTGGGCTGCGAGCGCACACTTCCAGCTCATACTGAACTTCTCATCAATCAGTTCTATATAGATACTCATAATAAGGCCTTTACCAACCAAGCAATTCTACGATTTTATCAAATGTTGGCAAGACAAGTGTCAACGCCAATGTAAATATAAAGCAAATCAGTATGATGCAAGGATAGCAGATTTCATCCTGCTGTTTGCAAATTAGGAATGTTCTTTCATTTCTTCACCATGTCTTTTTAAAAGTGGATCATCCTTCAGAGAAACCAAAGGATAAAACATTGCTGACAGGCAACATGAGGCAATTTGCTGGTATCACAGAGGCCGGGAGAAGGAGTAAGTGAAGATAAACAAAGACTTCCCTGGAGTTCTGCAAGGTAGCTAGAAGTGCATCTGAATTCCCAGGGCGTTAGCAGAACTGACTGCTGAAACTGAAGCATCCGCAGAAGCTAAGAGTTAATTTAGCACCAATGAAAAAGGAAATATACACCAATATACAAAGAAAATCTTGTTAATGCTCCACAGTATCAGCTGAGCATAAATCCAAAAGGAGTAAATATTACACTCATTTAAGAATATCTACAATTTCCTCTGTATTTCAAACCCATCATGTTCTTTAATATATTCATAACTTTGCCTAGCTAGTATTAATTTTGATTACAGCTAAACCATGCAGACTCCATATCTAGCAGAATTTTTATAGAGAATTTACCAACATGCAAGTCAATTGCAGTGTTTTATTATTTCGCTGTCTTCATCACGATACTACTTTTATTGCAGCGTAATCCAATGCCATCAACACAGCCTATTCCACATTAGAAAAGCAGAATTCAGTATGGAAGGATCAGAACCCAACTGGTTCCTTTGCTGTACTAAGCAAACAATACTTAAGAACACAATCAAAATTGTATATAAATATACATAGACTTCTCTTTGTGTCATACGATACTGATGATTGTGCTAGCACGGATCATAAATGGAGCTGAGGTCTTCTAATCAACAGAACACTACCTATGGTACTTCAATTATCAAGTCAGTGAGTGACAAAAGGCTGTTTTCTGATCCATGGTTAAAAGGAACATTGAAAAAGAAAAGGAAAATTAGAAAAGTAAAAAAAGAAAAAAGGGAGGAAAAGGAGAAAGGGAAGAGGGAAAAGGGAGATGGAAAAAGAGGAGAGGAGAAATGGGAGAGGAATAAGGGGAGAGGAAAACTGGAACTCCAGACCTTTACCATTACTTGCAAACCAGCAGACGGATGGCAATACAGTGCTCTACATGTAGTTAGTAGCTGAATGCTCTTGAATCATGAAAAGTTCTAAAAACTGAATTGAATCAGTGTCTTATAAACACCTTGTAGAATCATGGAATCAGTCAGTCACATTCTTCATGGGGTAAGAAAACTCTAAAATCCCCGCAAAACTACTGTGTCCTTTTTGAACAGAATATAAGAAAGTTATTTTAGTTAATTCTTACTGTACCTCCTAAACAAACTGTTTCTAAAGCATGATAGCAAGTTTGGGCCTCTCTTGAACAATGGAAATATTGACACATTGGAGCAAGACCAGATGAGAGTTATCAAAATAATTAGGAGGCTGGAGCACAACATGAGGACAAATTGAAAGAGATGGATTTTCTCAGTTTGAAAAGAAGAAAAGAGAGAGATTTTTACTCTCGCTAATGTTATGAGATGTCAGAACTGATTTCTCACAGTGGTGAGGGAAACACCACCCATGGAGATAATTAAAACGTAACTAGATCATGCCCTTGGCTACCTGATCTAACATTTAAGTCATATCACTAGTCAAATATGGCCCCGATCTTACTAAGATCCTGGACCAGATGACCTCCAGAGGCATCCTTTCCAATCCACACTACTGCACAGATTATTTCTTTGATTTTATGAACATTTAGCCTTTAAAGGGTTCAGTCTTCTAAAACTATGACTTTCATAATGAATAACCCTTATACTCCATCAGTTAATTCAATCTCAAAATACTGCCTACGATATTCCAAGGTGCCAAGCAGTAAAACAAAAAAATCTAGATTTATATTTTAAAGTAAATAGAACAGATACAATTTATGTCTTATTTCACTAAAGCACTGATTATATGCTGAAATGAAGGAGGTTTTATTCAGCACGTGACTAATGCGTAAATAGAAACAAATAAAACCATCATTTAATTCAGATTCTCACCTTGGAAGGGAGGTACTGATCTGCAGCCTTGGCAAAGCTGGAATGACTTCGACAGTACAGCCATTGGTCTTCACTCCTGGTAGATTGTCCAGAAGGCAATCACTGAAGACTCCAAAAACTGAGGTGTGGTAACCTGATTTTTAGAAGAAAACATCAGCACACTGTGAATTTTTCTGTTTGCTGAGAGGTCTCAAAGTACAAAGCTCACTAGTCAGATCTTGCCAAGATTTCTGCTACTTAAACCACTACCTTCTCTACACCTTCTCTCAGGACATGAAATATATAAATAACAACATTTAAAGCTGCATGACAACATACAAACAACAAACATATATGCCTCTGTAACTGTGACATGTAATTAAAATCTTAACAAAAGAGTCTCTGATTTCCACCATGTGCTGTGGTAAAATCTATAGAGTCTTTACAAGACCAATATCACAAGTTGTAGTATAAAACAGTGGTCTTTACTATATCCCCTAACCCACTAGTGCACATAAAACTTGCTACCCATCAAGACATGTTAACATTTCCCTCTTTCTTCAAAACAGTGTTTATAGGAGTCTCAACTGTACCCAGGAGTTAAGGTAAAAAAGAATCCTAAGCAAAACAAATCAAAAAAAAAAGTAATACGTGTGTACAGACACCTGCCATGAAAGACCACAGCTTATCCTCAATTCAATTTAGTAGGAAAGTACTTCTACACCAGTTCCTTACCAGACAATATATAAATCCATATCTAAAGGAAGATTCAACAAATTGACACAAAAACAGCCATCAAATACAGAAATCAACTCCCCTACTTGCAGCACATTTCTAGTACATGAAGCTAAATGTAGACAACTACAGCAAAAATGTTGAGTGCTTTGATGCTATTCTGCATTTACTATGATAGTTTCTGAAATGAAACAAAAAAAAAAAAACAAAGAATCATTTTATGAGCAAAGAGAAAAGCTCTTAAAGAAAGACTCAGTGAGAACACAGTTTTGGCAAGTTCAAACCCATCTTCTTTTGCTGTTTAGCTTTACTAAAACGGTTCTTTTCCTGCAATTCTGTATTCCAGGAACACAAACGTAGAACTGTGTGTTGGTAAGATGATTCAGTCCTAGTACTTGTTGAATTCACCATCTTCACACACAGCTTCTTTTCTAGAAGCCTGATTTGCTCATCTTCTACTAAAGCTTCTTAATTCTCTTTACTTATTTCAAATACTCTTCTATTTATACTTATTAATGAAATGATATCTTGATTGCAACAGGCTCCACACACATTGGCCAGATTGTTTCCACAGAAGCAAACAAAAATGTGTCTGAGGTTTTACATGAGCATGATTAACAAAACCGAACAAGATTATCTTTCTTTCTCATGAAAACGTTCAGTAATCCCCCTCAGAAGCTTTCCAAATGAAAGCATTAATCAAGGCGAGCATGAGTTCATTATCCTCTTCCTCTCATACATGAGATATTATAAGCATGTGTTCTTTACTGCTGTTACAACCAAGCAATTTTTCAGGCTCTGTTTCTTTATGAAGCCTAGTAGAGAAAACAGATTTCTTTCTTTGTTTTTGGGCTGTTATTTACTTACAGAGGAGAATTCAGACTGGCAAACAAATGCGTGTCATGTGAAATTATGAAATCCACAGAGATGGAAAAGACATGGATATTTTACTAGGAAAACATCCCTTACCATTGACAGTGATCTGTCCAGTTGTTTGAGGAACACCAACAAGAGTTACTGGGTAGAGACCAGATTCGGCAGGTAGAGAAAGAGCTGCAGGAAGCGATTCGAATTCTACTCCTGTTGTCAAGAGACCCTGAAAAAGTCATATTACACAGATAAATTCCTTCATGATATACACTTACATTTTTATGATATATACTTACATTTTAATCCCTAGCATTACATCACCCAAACTTCTGCAATTTATTCCCGTTTGCTCATATCAGCTATTTTGGTTTTTAAGTTCCAGTGATTTTTAGAATTATAGTAAAATTTGTATTCTCCACTGAAACGTGTCTGAGGATCTGAGGTGGGAATGATGTATTAAAAAAAAATAAATATTTATATCCAAGCACAGTAAAAAGGAGGAGTGTTATAATCTGCACAGTGTTGGTTTGTACATACATTTAATCGTACTTGTGACCTTAGTTATATATTTGCTAATATTTTAGACAGTGGAAGATGTTTTTCATATATAAGCAAGAACTTAGCTTTAATTAAAGTTTCTGGCCAGAAAATACTTATCCATGGGGAGAAAACAAACATAGTATTTACAGGTAGTAGAAGAAGTCTGGCTTTGCTATCCAACCTAAACATCTCATAAAACTGGAATAAGGCATCCACTTCACTAACTCAAACTTCTATCAGGCCTAGATGCCTGCAGTTAGACTGTATGGTTTACTCCTTCACAGAATCACAGAATCACTAGATTGGAAAAGACCCACTGGATCATCAAGTCCAATCTTCAGTGAATGCCAGAAAAATCTCTTTGCATCCTAAAGTTAAAACACTTAGTAAATAAATTAAGCAAAAATAAAATTATTTAACAACCTTATAAACAGCACTACTGTCCTTAGAAGACTGTGAAAGTTATTTTAAGCTCAGTTCATGAATTTAATCTGCTTTAACACAGAATGTATTGTTACAAGTAAGAAATTTAATGTTGTAAAGCACATAAGTCCAAGTTACCAGCTGCTTTTGTTTACACAGACTTTTATTTTTATTCTTTACTAAAGATGCCATGCAAATACTTCCATCAATTAATGCAGTAAGTACAAAAACCTTCAGCTCCATGAGGATGCTTCACAGGAAAACAAAACTCTACGACAAAGGTCAATGCTATTTTTGTAAACACAGATGAAAATCCTGATGGATTGAGCCACACAAAACCACAAAGAGACAAAAGTCTGAACCAGGAGATTATGATGTGGCACAGGAAGGCCATTGATCTGTTGGAGTGAGTCCAGAAGAGGGCCATGAAGATGATCCAAGGTCTCTAGCACCTCCCATACAATGACAAGCTGAGAGAGTTGGGGTTGTTCAGCCTGGAGAAGAGAGGCCTTCCAGTACTTAAAGGGGGCTACGAAAGCTGAGGAGTGGTTCGTCTTCAGGGAGTGCAGGGACAGGATGAGAAGTTTAAGCAGAGAGAGGGGAGACGGTATATTAGGAAGAAATTTTTGACTGCAAGGATGGCAAGTCACTGGCACAGGTCACCCAGAGAAGTCATGGAAACCCCATCCCTGTGAGTGTTCAAGGCCAGACTGGCTGAGGCTTTGAGGAAACTGATCCAGAGGGAGGTGTCTGTGCGTGTTTTGCGCCTAGGATTTTTAACAGTAAAGTCCTAAACACAGTAAAAGCTTAAAAAAGCAATCTGAACAGGTTTGTCGGGTTCTTGATTCTTCATCTACTGAAAATCTGAAGTCATCATGATCATAATAAATCCAGAAGCTATAAAGTCATTCATTCTAGCAATTACTTCTTTGTAGACTTGACACTGTTGAGACAACATCTACTTCAATCAAAGCTACTCTTGCTCCATGGAAATATGCATTAAAGAATTCTATCCTGCAGTATTATTGCGAAAAATTCAATGTCATCATTTGACTTGAGCTGTAAGAAACTCTGTCAAACCCTTACTTCTACTGACTTACAACTTTCCCCCAGGTTCACATGGAGACTTCAGCTGTCGGAAAGAAATCACAAACAAGTACAGAAAAACTAGTTCTGTCTCCAGCAGAACTGATGCACCCAGTGCATCAGAGCTCAAACACTTTGGGATTCCCACTTGGTAAACACAAGTTTGGTCACTACTTTTCAAACACATGTGTTAATGCAGCAGGCTTTCTTTGTGCTCTTGGTGAAACATTCTATGCAGTACTTCAGAAAAAAAGAGATCAAAATAATTATTGCAATAAATGGACAAGATAAACTACTTTTGAATATGATGCAACATAACTGAATGCATGTAACTGAATCCTTCCCGTGGGATTCACTCACAGAATTGGGGTAAACATTCACCTTCTAATACTGACTTAGACTCAGTCTTCATCATAATTACTCTGCTTTTGCTTTGGTAGAAGCAAATCTTAGACCATAAACAGAAGGGAACCCTATACACACTCCAAAACTCACTTTTAAAACAGCTACAGCAGGCTTCGTAAGATTACTTCAGTCCTGAAAGCACTGAACTATCACTTGGCCAAATATTCAAATATATTTCAATTACGCAGGATTCACTTCAACGGATTACTTTTATCCAAGGACTTGAAGTTCTAAAACATCAATGACAAAAATAAAGCCCTCTAGTGTCTTGTTTAGTATCAGCTATAGCAAATGGAAATAAAACAGAACTGAGAGAGATTTCTTCTAATATCTCTTCTTACTTAATGCAGAGTCAACTCTACATTAACCATTCCCAGCATGTTTATCTAGGGAGTTCTGGAATTTCCCTTAGAAGCAGTCTCTAAGAAGGGATCAGGTGGCTAAACTGGAAAGCCTTTCCAGTTCAAACTTTCTCCTCATACTACATTGAACTTATCTTGTAACAATTACTACATATCATTATTTTTCCGTTCCTAGCTACCTCCCCAAATTAGTCAGTATAGCAACTGCTCATAAACACACACAAAACACCAGGAGATTGCAATGTCTCTGCAAAACCAGAGTCAGGTCACTTTCTGTAATATGGGAAAGTCCTCATTAAGGACTGGCTCCTAATTAGGCCAGTTTTCCTTGGGGCAAGAGGGAGAGGGAAGCAATGAGCAAATAAAGCTTTGTCCCGTGTTTTTACTCATCTACTTCACATTTTTAATCACAAAGGATGTCAAGGACATGCATTTACACATTGATTTCACTTCATATCTATACATTCATTTCACTTTGTATCTAAACATTCATTTCACTTGACACCTACATATGCATTTCACTTCTTGCAGTATCTTTCACTTGCAGTTGTGATCTTACTCAATATTAATTAGTCCCCCATCCCAGAAATCAGACATCCTCCTCTATCAAGTTGGATTGAAGGGGTGCTTGGGAAGATATTTAGGATCCTATAAAGGAAAAAAATAACCTGAAGGGAGACCATAAACCAGCATAGCCTCAATAATTGCATCTAAAGTAGTCAAGCCCACATATATGTATATATGCCATATGACCCCAAAGCTGCTAGTCAGAACCTTACCACCGAGCTGGATTTTTGATCTATGACACCAATGAGCTCTCTTGTTCCAGGGAACTGAGCACTGGAATGCACCAGAGCCAAATAATTGAAAAAATTAAAGATTAAAAAAAGGATGTGGAGGGAAGAGAGGGAGAGGAATAGGGAAATCAAATGAGAAAAATTAAGTCAATGGTGATATTTTAAAGGCTAATGGTCAAGGCTCAGGAAAAGCAGCAATCATAATGCAGCTGACAGAGAAAGCATCTTCCTCACCAAAGAACTTAAACTGGATACGTTAACTGCAGGTATAATCCAGACAGAAGATAAACAGAGACAGGAATAGACGAAAAGGCACACGAATGGAGCTGGAGTACAATCACCTAAAATGAATGTCCTAATGGACAAGAAGAGTTACTAGTCACAGCAATTGCTAAGATTAAAATGATTTAATAACAGCAAAGTGAAGAAAATTGCTATGTACTGTGTACATTGTTCCCTAACTCCTGGAATTATACCAAAATAACACCCTTGGATCACACTGATCACAGACACAGCATGTTGCTCACAGGTAACTGCTAAAGCAAAGTAAATCCTCAGCACAAAATATTTATCCTATAATGCATTAAGAATGAGTTCTCAGTTTATTGTTTAACAACAAAACCCATGAAAACTAAGAGCTTTTCTAAGAGAGCAAACACAATGGAAACACCAAGACACCTGCATCGTGCACATAATATGTCTGGGCTAGAAATAAAAGAGCCTCAAGTGTATTACCACATGAAGGAAAATCCAGCATTCATTTCTCTCATTAGGAGAGTTTTATTATTCACTATAAATTTGGAGTTTTTTAAAGTAAAAATATTAAGAAAGCATAAAAACTTACCAAAGTGGAGAAAAAAAAAATACCATAAAACTCAACTAGGCTTCAAAGTTCCATACATAAACTGAAATCAAGATACTTACTCTTAAAACCTAACCCACACAAATAAGTTTTAAAAGACAATGACATATCGAGAACGTCTGAAAGAAATCTTCAATATTGCTGTTTGCTGGATAGCAGAATTCAGTAATATTTGCCCAACATTGCCCTCTGGTGCCTAAAAATGCTTCAGATGAACAGTAACAACCAAATCACGGCTGAAGTACTGTCACATCCTTTACCTAAACATATCAGATATCCCAAAAAAGAAGACAATAAGTGTTAAATTTCTTTTCCCTTGACTACCTTATTTCGAGTAATACTATTTAGGAATCACTGCTCTTTCCAATCTTACAGGAAAAGCTGAACTGTGCAGAAGGTTTCCTCCAGGGAATACATGAATGATAAATCAAAAAAAAAACAAAACCAAAAAAAAAAAAAACCAAAAAAAAACCCCTTCCATTTTACATATCCTTGTATTCTTAGAAAACTATTTAAATTGTCTTAGAGTGAATATACACGTGCTATTATCACATCTTTAATCACTTCTAGCCTCAATTTAGTTTTAGAAAAATAAAACAAGTTGTCTGTAAATGGTAGCAGTCACGGATGCTGTTAAAAGAACATGAGTACATAAATGTATTTTTAAGGCTTTACTTACCAGCCCTGAAACACAGGGCAACACTTTTAAAGCAGCACTGCCATCAAAGTTAGTTTTCAGGCTGAACATAATTCATACAATGTTGTCAAACACTTTACAAAAAAACTGTCAAATATTTATTTAAAAGGAAATTTTCCCTATTTTTAATAAGATTGGTTTAGGCAGAGCTAGAATAATACCAAACACAACCATTTTTATCCTTCTTCCTCCTCACCTTCTTTGTGTACATTCTTGCCTAATATAGCTTCAATTAAATGTAGTGTATCAGTAAATAAATATTCTCTGAAGATAGTACAAAGATGGGAACTTGCTGAAGAGAACTTTGTGGAAACAATTTAAATCATCATAAGCAAAGTTATGGGACTGATTATACATAAAGAGTTATCGAAATTTAAAGTGGTACTTCTAGACACCAACACTGAGCTCTTGGCTAATATAACAGCCATTCTTATAGCACCATTAATCTAAATACCAAGCTTAAACTGTCTTCAAATAAATATAAAGCGCACTCCAAACAAAAGGAGAACTACAGAACAAATACATTCTTTTTGAATAATGTCTTGATACTATAAATTACATAATCATCATGTTTTGGAGTACTATTTTTTACTTTCACAGAATCATAGAATGGTTTGGGTTGGAAGGGATCTTAAAGATCATGTAGTTCCAACCTATTTACCATGGGCGGGGACACCTTCTACTGGATGAGGCTGCCTAAAGCCCCATCCAATCTGGCCTCGAACACTGCCAGGTAGGGGTCAACCACAACTTCCCTGGGTAATCTGTGCCAGTGCCTCACCACTCTCTGATCATCTTCATGGTCCTTTCTCAATAGTATTTTATTAAACACAGTTTTCACGGCTCTATATTTTATATATTGTAGAAAATATACCCATGGTTTTAAGAAGGCTACAGTAAGTGCAGAAAAAATGCTTTCATTCAATAGATATCACTGCCTCAAATTTTTACCTTTAATGTTAAACCTGAGAAACAAAGAAGAAAAAGAATTTAAAAGAATGTAACACATTTTGCAGTGCACTTTCAAATGTATTTTATTTTAGTAGAAGATCTCACTAGATTGTACCATGCTTTAACATTTGTCCCAATATACAAAATAATCCATCAGAGATTTCTCAGAATTTGGGGGGGGGGGGGGGGGGGATTGAAGGTTCATTTTCTCATGGACAGAAAAAAGTCTTAGTAACTGCAAAAGAGGTAGAAGTTATCATTCACATGCCTGAACAAGTGTATACAGAAATCAATATTCCTGTGAAACCAAGTAAAGTTGTACATACACTTATTTACAGCTGAATATCATATCTCCCGTAAATTCGAGCCCCACCACCAGCAGAGCAGAAATCACAGAATCACAGAACAACCAGGTTGGAAGGGACCCATCGGATCTTCTAGTCCAACCATTCCTATCTAACACTAAACCAAGTCCCTCAAGACCTCATCCACCCGTCCCTTAAACACCTCCAGGGAAGGGGAATCAACCACCTCCCTGGATTGCCTGTTCCAGTGCCCAATGACCCTCTGCGTGAAAAACCTCCTCTTAATCTCCAGCCTAAACCTACCCTGGTGGAGCTTGAGGCCATTCCCTCTTGTCCTGTCCCCTGTCACTTGGGAGAAGAGCCCAGCTCCCTCCTCTCTACAACCACCTTTCAGGTACTTGTAGAGAGTAATGAGGTCTCCTCTCAGCCTCCTCTTCTCCAGGTTGAACAACCCCAGCTCTCTCAGCCGCTCCTCATAGGGTCTGTTCTCCAGCCCCTTCACCAGCCTCGTCGCTCTTCTCTGGACTTGCTCCAGAGCCTCAACATCCTTCTTGTGCTGAGGGGCCCAGAACTCGACACAATATTCAAGGAGCGGCCTCACCAGTGCTGAATACAGAGGGAGAATCACCTCCCTGGACCTGCTGGTCACACCGTTTCTGATACAAGCCAGGATGCCATTGGCCTTCTTGGCCACCTGGGCACACTGCTGGCTCATGTTCAGTCGGCTGTCGACCAACACCCCCAGGTCCCTCTCCTCCTGGCAGTTTTCCAGCCAGGCTTCTCCCAGTCTGTAGCTCTGCATAGGGTTGTTGTGCCCCAAGTGCAGGACCCGGCATTTGGCCGTGTTAAACCTCATGCCGTTGGACACTGCCCAGTGGTCCAGCCTGTCCAGGTCCCTTTGCAGAGCCTCCCTACCCTCCAGCAGATCGACACTTGCACACAGCTTTGTGTCATCAGCAAACTTGCTAAGGGTACACTCAATGCCCTCATCCAGGTCATTGATGAAGACATTGAACAGGACTGGACCTAGCACTGAGCCCTGGGGGACACCACTTGTCACTGGCCTCCAGCTGGACTTAACACCATTTACCACCACTCTCTGGGCCCGGTCATCCAGCCAGTTTTCTACCCAGGAGAGTGTGTGTCTGTCCAGGCCAGAGGCTGACAGTTTCCGCAGCAGAATGCTGTGAGAAACCGTGTCAAAGGCTTTACTGAAGTCCAGAAAGACCACATCCACAGCCTTTCCTTCATCCAGCAGCCGAGTGACTTTGTCATAGAAGGCGATCAGGTTGGTTTGGCAGGACCTGCCTCTGGTAAACCCATGTTGACTGGGCCTGATCACACGGTTCTCTTGTAAGTGCTTCATGATAGCACTCAAGATCACCTGTTCCATGACTTTCCCTGGCACTGAGGTCAGACTGACTGGCCTGTAGTTCCCCGGATCCTCCCTGATACTGAGTCCATCGCAGCCAAAGCCAGTCAGGCTCATTTCTGTCTCTGTCTCGCTCTGTTGATCTAAGGTACCTGCTAAGTTTTATTAAAGCACTTTTTCTGATCACCGCCATGATCTCTCTTGCTTTGTTTTACTGACTAAAATACCTCATTGTTGGACCTAATCACTTCCTATTCTGTTACTATGCATTTTCATTTTTCATTTGACAAATGCTATTGCACCTTTCAATGGATTGACCTTCTGAAGTATATGGACAAAACAAAAACATGACATAGAAAAAGGTAGAAAAGCAATACAGAAGTGGGACACACATGAAAAACAGATATCTAAGCAGAGTCCCAATGCATAAATATGCATGGTAGACAATAAACAGCAAGTACAGCAAAGACAGGCAAAAAGCTTTGAGAACAGCACAATAAAACAATAAGAGAACTAACTTTTCATACAGTACAGGTCCTATCACACAACACTGATCAAAGTAATATCTCCACAGTCTCATGTAAAGCCTAAAAATTCTATTTATTTTACTTAATCGTATCTCAATTAAACGCCATGTACCTAGCATGAACACTTCAAACAACGAAAAAAAGCCAGAGAAGCCTTTCAATGAGGAACCATTCCCCTTACCAACTTGTCCTCAATGCTAAGTTGTTTCCCATCTCAACTTACAACTATAACAAACAGGAAGACACATTAGGAAAAGTATAAATCATAGAGTCATAGAATGGTTTGAGTTGGAAGGGATCTTAAAGGTCATCTAATTCCAATACCCCTGCCATGGGCTGGGACACCTCCCACTAGATAAGGCTGCTCAAGGTCCCATCCAAGCTAGCACTGAACATTTCCAAGGATTATGATAAAAGTTTGGATTGATGCTTCCAACATTAACACAAAGCAAGTACGCTAACCAAACAACAAATCATAAGTTGAAAGACAAAGGAAAGGGAAAAAAATAGAAAATCAAAAAATCATAGGATGTCCTGAGTTGGAAGGGACCCACAAGGATTATCAAGTCCAACTCCTGTCCCTGCACAGGACAGCCCAACATTCACACCATGTGTCTGAGGGTGTTGGTCAAATGCTTCTTCAATACTGCCACACTTGGCACCAGGACAGCTTTCCTGGGGAGCTGTTCTAGTGCTCCACCACCCTCTCTGTGAATAACCATCTTCTAATATCTAACCTGAACTTTGCCTGGCACATCTTTCTGTCATTCCCTCAGATCCTAGCACTGGTCACCAGAGAGAAGAGATCAGTGGCTGCTCCTCCTCCTCCCCTTGTGAGGAAGAAGTAAACTGTGATGAGATCTCCCTTCAGTCTCTTCTCCAGGCTGAACAGAACAAGTGACTCAACCCCTCCTCAGACACCTTTCCCTCTAAACCCTTCACCACCTCTGTGGCCTCCTCTGGACACTCCAGTAGCTTGACATCCTCTTTATCCAGTGGTACCCAAAACTTCACTCAGTACTCAAGGCAGGGCCACACCAGTTTGGAGCAGAGCAGGACAGTCACCTCCCTCGACCGGTGAGAAACACCGTGCTGGATGCAGCCCAGGACACGTGTGACCCTATTGGCTGCCAGGGCACATTGCTGGCTTGTGTTCAACTTGCCATTAACCAGAACCCCCAGGTCCCTTTCCACAAGGCTGCTCTCCAGCCTCTCACTCCCTGGGCAGTGCATGCATCCAGTGCTGCCTTGTCCCAGATGCAAAACCCAGCACCTGCCCTTGTTAAAGTTCATAGGGTTGGTGATTGCCCATTTCTTGAATTTTTCAAGATCCCTCTGCAAGACTATAGATTTCAGGACAGTTAGATGTTGATGAATGATGAGCCATGAGAAGGGTAAAGGACAAAGGGAATCATGTCACGGAGAACTCAAAGAACTGCATCATGACTGGCAACAAGCCTCAACACGTAGGGAGTCACACTGCAAAGGCAAGATGCTGAGTCAGAGCAAAAAAAAAAATGTGGGACAGACAAGCTGAAACTGCCACTAAATGACAGAAAAGGACACACTTGCTATGCAAATGATTCTCTAAAACTAACTAACATGGAAGAATGTGATACATGATAAGAAATCAGACAAGGGGGTATGGGGACCACACGCAGGAGTTCATGTTAATAATAAACCAAAACATTTGGAAATATTAAACAATGCCTTTAATTATTAAAATAAAAACAAAGATTTTACCCTTGTGATAAAGTAATAACTATTCCCATGTTCTAGAAAACTCATAGATCAGACTGGCAAATCTGAACAATTTATGCTGGAAGGAAATGCTAGAGGTGATCCTTCCCAGCCCACTGCTCAGAGCACGGCCAACCTCGATGATGGGGTTAGGTTTTTCACTGTCCTACACACTCAAGTTTTGAAGATTTCTAAAGACAGAGATCCCACATACTCTCTTGGTAACCGGTGCCAATGTATGATCATGCTCTCGATGGGAAAAGGGGAATTTTTTTATCAGGAAAGATTTCCACTGCTGTCACATGTTCACTGACTCTCATCCTTACACCAAGCACCTCTGCGAAAAGCCTGGTTCCGTTTCCACTGCACATTCCCACTTTGGGATCGAGGACAGCCAAAGGAATTACCCCAGTAGTCTTCTCTTCTTCAAAATGAACAAATGCAGCTCTTTGAACCTGCCCTGATCTGTCTTATCCTGGTAATCCTGCTGGGTTGATACCAGCCTGTCACTATTTCTGTTGTACAGGGAGCTCAAAACTGGCATTGGTTCTAAGGACATTGTCTCTCAAATGCCAAATCAAGAGAAATAATTGCTTTCCTCAACTTGCTGGCTACAGTCTTGATACCACAAACAAATCAAGCAAAATCAACTCATTTCTACCAATGAGATGACATTAGCGCACAGCAGAACGGCTGAAAGCACTCTATTTATGGAGCACTGACTAAAGAATTATGTTAATCACTTCATTTATTTGTAGCTAGTTTGCGTGCCTGCTGCCTCTCACACTTACCAATGAAGCCAAAATTTAGCATTAATTCAAAGACAGAACTGTATCACATGAACAATAAAAAGAAATATTCATGCTACTGCAACTAATTTGCTGGGGAATGGATGGAGTGCACATCTATGCAAACAACTGAGTTCTTAAGTGTATGTAAGGACTCACAAGAAATTTCCTCATTAAGAAATTATCCAAATCCATTTTTTAAAATATACAATCACATTATTATTTACAGAAAACAAATTACACTATACATTAAAATGCTCTTAAATAAATTAATTCCTGTATAGAACCCTTTTTGATTAGCAGCTTTACAATTACTTTTTCTAACCATTCCTAACAATGTGGAATACCTCTGTGAGGGTTAGATAAAATACTGCTGTAGAAACTAGTGTCTTAGCTTCCAACACTGATTTTTATTATGCTATAAACATAACCTTTGGGCACATTCCTTTACCATGGAAAACCACTTTATTATATGTAGCACATTAGTAATAATTGAGGTCAAATTGTTTGCCTGGCCACTGCAGTGTACCTACCAATTATAAAAAAAAACATCAAAATTCCTGAAGAAATAAATATAGACTGATTCACTTAGCTTAACAGAACAACAGGATCAAAAAGACAAGGGTGTTTTTTTTAAAGCAATATTAAAGGTAAAGGAATAATTAACATAAAGGACACCACTGTATTAGACTGGAGTGGAGATTAAGTTGGTTTGGTAGTTAGAAGACTTGTAAACTTTAAACAGGTAACAACTTAAAAAGGACTATTAGTTGGCATAAAGAGGGTGAAAAAAAACGAGTTTACTGTTTCAGGATACACTGCAAGCAGTCCACAAAATTAATATCATACAATCAATTAAAGCTGCAGACAGCTAGGGCTTGATCTTTCTAACCTTACATGCTCCTCTGGTATTTTAGCCTTTTTTTTCCTCTTTTGTGATAATTTTGGCTTCTGGAGTTTTCAAATATCCTTGGGAGCAGCAGAACCACAAGCTGAAGCTTCTATTAAAAACCAAAGAACTAACTATTTAAATTTCTCAGATTTTTAAAAATGCGGTCAAACAGAGAATTTGAAAATCTAGGATGAATGTGGATTTTTAAATTACAGTAGTAAGTATATGTTAATTATTAGGTTTCAGAATATAATTATTACTTGAAAATCAGTATATGTAAATTATGTAGCATGAGTTGTACTCACTGCAAAAAGGTACAGAATTAATTTACAGGTCAGTAACAGTAAAGCACTTCAACACTCTAAGTGGCAGAAAAATTTTCACTTCAATGCCTCATCACCAACAAACATGAAGTAATTGACAGTATGCACTGTTAAACAGAGGTTACACTGGCGTAAAAGGTTTTTTGAGCTACTATTTGATTTATAGAAAACCATATTTGAAAGCTCAAATGAGAAACTTGTGGGAAAAATAATAGAAAGAGGAAATTTAGAAAGATACCTACCATGTTTTCTACTCGGAGCTCAAAAGGCATGGGGTTGTACACCATCAACTGAACTTCACATACATCTCCCTGGACCCACTGGAAGTCTACAAGAAATGATTATAGAATTAATGTAGGAATTAGAATCACAGAATCATAGAATGGTTTGGCTTGGAAGGGATCTTAAAAATCATCCAGTTGCAACACCCTTGGTGTGTGCAGGGCCACCTGCCACAGGATCAGGCCACTCAAGGTCCCATCCAAACTGGCTGTGAACACTTCCAGGGAGGGGACATCCACAACTTCCCTGGGCAACTGTGCCACACCACCCTCATCATGAAGAACTTCTTCCTAACGTCTAATCTAAACCTTTCCCCTTCCAATTTAAAGCCCTCATCTTATCACTACATGCGCATAGAAAAAGTTTTGCCCCTCCAGCTTTCCAGTAGCTGCTTTGAGGCACTGGAAGGCTGCTATATGGTCTCCAAAGAGTCTTCTCCATGCTTAACAACCCCAACTCTCTCAGCCTGTCCTCTTATGGGAGATGCTCCAGCACTCTGATCGCCTTTGTGGTCTTCTCTGGACCCATTCCAACAGTTCCATATCCTTTTCATGCTGGGGATTCCAGAATTGGACATAATACTCAAGGTGGAGTCTCACGAGAGTGGAGTAGGGGGGGAGAATTCTCTCCCTCAACCTGCTGCTCAACCTAATCACCATGATATAAAGAAATAGCATCATCTAAGCCATCAGATTTCTGTATTATCTTTACGTTCTAAACTAACATTTGTGTATAATCTTCACAGCCCAAGTCCTATTCAAGTGCAGAGTGGGACACAAGCTATAATAAATAAATCCCAGGCAAAGCAACGGGTTAAAGGACAGCAAGCATTCAGTAATGCAGTAATAGTGCTTCAAAGACCCAGCGTGCCAATACTGCATTGGCAAAATTAACTCAGGCATCAATTCAAACAGCACTTAAACACATCCTTAATGTTAAACACTTAAAGGTTTACATACTTGGAGTTAGGAACATTGCCTCGGGTAATTAAGACTCAGATTAAATGCAACCAGAAAGGAATGAACACAGCAGGAAGAAGGGAATTAAAAATAATTGAAAGAAATCTCCATACAGACACATCCTATGATACAGAGTAAATAAAAGATTGTTCTAAATTAAGAAGGAAACAATTGCTCACCAGCAAGAGGCCACCTTAGTTTCCTCCCATCCATTTTCTTTGGAAACTGTAAGTAGTTTGGGAATGCTGTGGAAGGGGAAGGTCTACCAGGGTCTACAGTGACAGATTCTTCTGAGGTTCACAAAATGGAAACTCAGGCAATAACACAAATTATTTAGCAACTTCTGGAAATATTTAAGGAAGAAAAAGAAAAAAATAAGTGAGGTAGTAACCTGTACTTTCAGTTTGACAACTCCCTATAAGTGATAGAGGTTCAACTTTAAAGACGCTTCACCCTGCCGAGTTTAAAATCTGGATTTTTTTAATTTAAGGAAGCGAGGAGTTTACAGAAGTGAGGTCAGCAGCAGAGATGCAAATCCCGAGGTATTGTACAGAGCTCCAAAAGTATTGAGGCACTGACGCCCCATTTTCACTACCTCTATCCACACAGGCATTTGTAGTGGTCGAAGTGGGCACTTCTGTCCTTCTAAATTAATTTCCACTGTATAAGAACTATCACAAGACTGGAATGTCTTTTCAGAAAATACTTTCAATGCAACCACATAAAAAGTGATTCTAAAAAAAGTGAAAGTTACCAGAACACCTGGAAAAGATGAGGTTGAAGGAAGACCTTATTGCTCTCTAGAACTACTGAAAGGGGGTTGTAGCGATGTGGGTTTTACTCCACCTCAGCACTGCCATGTACAGGTGGACAATTACTACCCTGCTCCTGCTGGCCAAATCGTTTCTGATCCAAGCCAGGATGCTGTTGGCCCTCTTGGCCCCCTGGGCACACTGCTGGTTCATATTCAGCTGCTGTCAACCAACACCCTCAGGTCCTTCTCTGCCAGGTGTGCGCTGCTGGGGCCACTTGGGCAGGGAATGGAGGAGCTGCAGGAGGGCTTTCTCTGGCTGTGCTGGATCAGGGAGGATGAACACAAAGGGGAGTACTAGCTGAAACTCAGCAAGAAGTACTCAGGTTTCATGGCACTGACACCACCAGAGACTGCCAGACAAGGAGCTTCAGCAGTAATGTGACAGCGCCCTTGAGGAGGAGGTGCCAAGGTCCCTGATGATTTGTAGGAAGAGGCTGTAACCTCACTCCCATTCCTCATGTGTACCAGCCAGCCACAGACATGGAACCTTGGCAGCAGTCAAAGCCCATGAGCAAGATTCACGGAGAAACCACACCACCAAAAAGATGCTCCATCTCAGCAGCTACCTCTGGTTTTCTTTCCTTGTAAAAGCTGCAAGGCCAATGGTACAAAATTGTGTCCTTGGGATGAAAAGCTTTTGAAAGGAAAGGTAATATCAGATTATATGGTCCTAGGTGAAAAGTTTATATTTATATCACCTAATATAGGTATACCATTAGTTGCCAGATTTACTAATGGGACTACTATCCATCCTTGCTGCTTTAGATTATCAGCACTTTAAAACAAAAAAAAAAACCCCAACACTTTATGTCAAAAATCAGCACATTCCTTTCTTATGGCCTCGTGTATTATTAAAGCCATTTAACCAGAATATAATTATCCCATTTATTGTTTTCAATCAGAAAAGCTTATCAAGCTGAAAGCTGAAAACATTTCCTCAAGATGTTCTGAAGGGTTTTGTTTCTCTTTGGTTTTCAGCAGTACTTGATTTCCTTTGCTGTAACAATAATTTAACCAAAATATGGCTTACATATTTCCATGTAAGGAAAACACTGTTCATTTGTTATTGTAATTGTTTTTCATTAAATACATCTTATTAAAATACTCTCATTAGCTTCTTTCAGAGGAACTAACTGATGGTACTTTGTGTATTCCTTTGTTTGTGCAACTCTGAATGAAACATTAGAGGCTCTGAACGGTGAATGCACTGTGTATACACTTCAAAACACAAATGCTTTACAGGATCATAAGCAGATCAGACAACTCCTTAGGCTGAATAAAAGCCTAGCAGAAGAAACTGCCCTGTGTAATGTAAAAATCCTGTGGTGCACACAGCACATTAACAAATCCTACCTTGAACTGCTTCTGAAAAACGCAGTTCCTTTTGTATCCATCAAGCAACAAGAACACTGCATAGTAAAGGTATGAGGTTCAGTAAGGTTCAACAAGGTGAGTCCTGTACTTGGGACAAAAAAAACCTTTACAGCAATACAGGCTTGGGGAAGAGTGGCTTGAAAGCTGCCTGGAAGAGAAAGACCTAGGGGTACTGGTCAACAGCTGGCTCAATATGAGTCAACAGTGTGTCCAGGTGGCCAAGAAGGCCAATAGCATCTTGGCTTGTATCAGAAACAGCACGGCCAGCAGGAGTAGGGAAGCGACTCCAAGGCCACATTTGAAATCCTCTGTTCAGTTTTGGGCCCCTCACTACAAGAAAGACACTGAGGCACAGGAGTGTTCCCAGGGCAATGAAGCTGGTGAAGGATCTTAAGAAAAAACCTTATGAGAGGCAGCTGAGGGAACTGGAGTTGTTTAGCCTAGAGAAAAAGAGGCAGAGGAAAGAACTTATTGCAGTCTAAAATGATCTGAAAGGAGGTCGTAGTGAGGTGGGGATTGGTCTCTTCTCTCAAGTGACTGGCAACAGGATGAGAGGAAATGGCTTCAAATTGTGTCAGGGGAACTTCAGATTAGACATCAGGAAAAGTTTCTTCAGCAGAAGGGTTCTCAGGCACTGGAAGAGGCTGCCCACAGAGGTGATTGAGTCACCATCTGTGGAGGTATTTAGAGGATGGGTAGATGAAGTGCTCAGGGATATGGTTTAGTAGTGGACAGATGCAGTTGGACTTGGTGATCTCAAAGGTCTTTTCCAACCAAGAGATTCCATGACTCTAGGACTAGTGTTTGCCAAGATCAGCAAAAACATCTTATTTAAATGAAATAAACCATGACAAGGTATACATAAGAGATTAAACGTTGAAAATTTAATTGTGATCAATTTTTAAACAAACACAGAGAAGTAATATAAGCTCTTTTCCAAAGAAATATTTCTTTAATGAGAAAGGTCTTTAAGATGTTCCCATATGCTACATTTTTTAAATTCTTATCCTTTTTTATCCTCATCTTTCAAAATCGTAGTAGAGCAGCAAAGTAGCACTAAGCCATGTCCATCCAAACTGCCAGATATTAACCCATACCTCTGCATATCTCCTAATTCCTCAAATTTCAACTATTTATAGAAAATATGCATTGTCATCAAACAAACTAGAAATTGCTCATGTTCTTCTCAAGGTAAGGGATGTGATCTTTGTCATAACCAGGGGTCCACAGCACAGGCAGATAAAGTCCACCACCTAACCTAGAAGATCCTTTGGGAAAAGTCTACAGCCCTTTGGAATGAAGGAATCGCAGAGAATCTCCAAGTGCTGGCTCTGCAGGCCAGGCACAATCTAGGTAAACAAGTGGCTGCTACACTGATTGAGAAAATTCATTTTAGAATCATAGAATCACTAGGTTGGAAAATACCCACTGGATCATCGAGTCCAACCATTCCTATCAAACACTAAACCATGCCCCTCAGCGCCTCATCCATCTGTCCCTTAAACACCTCCAGGGAAGGCAACTCAACCACCTCCCAGGGCAGCCTGTTACAGTGCCCAATGACCCTTCCCATGAATTTTTTTTTTCCTAATGTCCAGCCTTTTAAAAGCAGATGAAAGAGGGCTGTGGGAAGGTAAAATAAAAGGGGAACAAGACAAGATAGGAGTCGACCCAGAAAACAATGCAATACCCTACAATACAAATACACTACCACTCAAAGGAGAAAGAGAATACAGGAATCAGAAAGCATCATTCTCCATCTCTCTCGTATGCATTCATGCTTGAAAGAAGTGGGATGCAGGGTAGAGAAAATGGAGTTCAGGTGCTGAGGAGTGCACATGCTTGTCATGCTCCAAAGTTTCTTGGTCTCTATCTTGTTCCTGACTATCTATCTGCAGAATTATTTGGAGCCTCGACTGATGATGATATGCTCAATGTTTAGTGGTTTACAGTTCAAAATACGAAACAGAAAGTCCAACAAACCTTGACAACACATCAAAGTACTGGTTTTCTACTTTTTCCTTTTTTTTCGTGATTATACAGTACTAAAAACAGTACCATAAAGAGCCAGAGAAGGATAAACATCATTCAGCAAAGTTCTGTATTCAAGTTCTTACAGTCAGTTCTGTTCCATAGTCACACAAGTCCTCTTTGTGCTGATACTAAAGCTTATGTTAAAAATTATCACTTACAAAATCCCTCTACTTCGCTCTCATAAGACCCTATCTGGATTCCTGGGTCCAGTTCTGGAATCCCCAACAGGAAAAGGATATGGAACTGTTGGAACGGGTCAGAGGAGGCCCATTAAGATGACCAGAGGGCTGGAGCACTTCCCATATGAGGACAGGTTGAGAGAGTAGGGGTTGTTCAGCCTGGAGAAGAGAAGACTCCAAGGAGACCTTATAGCAGCCTTCCAGTACTGCAAGGCAGCAACAGGAAAGCTGGGGATAGACATTTTCCAAGGGCATGGAGTGGTAGGATGAGGAGGAATGGCTTTAAATTGGAAGGAGGAAGATATATATTAGACATTAGGAAAAAATTCTTCATGATGAGGGTGGTGAGACACTGGCAAAGTTGCCCAGGGAAGCTGTGGATGCTTCCTGCCCCCGGAAATGTTCAAGACCTGGTTGGACGGGACCTTAAGCAGCCTGGTGTAGGAGGAGGAACTGGATGATCTTTAAGGTCCCTTACAACCCAAACCATTCTGTGATGCTATGAAAAGAAACAAAAGGACTACCCATATTTGTAACTTAATCTAGGATTTGAAACAAGCCTTGTAATCTCTTTCAAGCAGCACAATTACTGCACTGAAGAGCTTTATAATAAATTAAATGACACTTTTGCAGAAAATGACTGTGTTATTCTAAATATTGTTTATAAGGCTTCCCTAATTTTTCCTGAGCTGTCTGTAAGACAAACTGACTAATCAGTTAATCATTCTGAGTTCATGTTAAATTGTAACAGGGTATCAACTAGATGGGGTTTTTTTCTCCTGAAAGAGATAAACTGAAAACCATTTTTAAAATCCTAATGGTTTAGCAATATTAACCAAAAATAATTGTTAAAAATATCTATGGGTGATGTACTACTACAGCCCAGTTTCCTATGAATTTGCATCTTTTGTCAAGAAACCGCAACTCATTCATCCTAATTTCTTCATGTTCATAACAACACCCATTATCAGAAAAGGTGAAACTGCAGACAAGTGTCAGGCTCAGGGCACCACACATGATAGGTGGCTCCTGAATGCAATGTGTCAGAATGAAGTTTTTCCTCATTTATCTTTTGTTTCAGAAAGAGGCAGAACTAGTTTATTGCCTCTAAAATCACTTTTATCATCTTTGAGACTTCATTCCTCTTCTGAATTTGAAACTATCCCATGGAAAACAGAGCTTTTTTCCTTCAGAACTTCAGGCTAAAAAGCAGATTATTTCAAATACAAGGGAACAATGTTCAGGTTTGAAAGCATTGACCAATAAAAGGAAATGACCAACGAAAGGAAAGCCTTGACCAAGGAAGATTTTCTAATTTAACAAAACATCAGAAAATATTACAAAATAATCTTACCTATTTTCTTATTTCGTTCTTCCCCACGACTGTGTGCAATAATTGGAGAATATATGAAGGGGCTCTTGGTTGACACATTCTGACCAAGTAGACTTTTCATTTTGTGAGGTCGCAGACTGGTCGGGAGGTTCAAGAGCTTCACAGATCTGTGGAGTAAAAAGAATTATATAGAAGACTGTGTTATAAATGAGCTGATAAATACTAAATTACACTGCATAGGTACTGATTAAAATACCTGGAACGGAAAACATGAAGCAATCACTGATAATATAAAAGAAAGTAATACCAAGACAAGGAAATTAAAGGCAAAGTTTCAGTAAGCTGTCAGAAAACAAATACCAAAAGAAAAACCTATATTGTAGAAACTAACAAAACTAAAAATGGTCAGATCTGGTTTATGAAATCCAGTTATTAATTACAAAGTTAACTGCAGACAGAACAGCACAGATACTACAGCTCCAGAATAGGAAGAAACAAAAAATTTAACTTAAACCCAAACTGGAAGCCACACAAAATTTCACTGGATGAAAAGGGTAGATTTAGATAAGACATTAGGAAGAGTTTTTTACTGTGAGAGTGGTGAGGAACTAGCACAGGTTGCCCAGTGAAGTTGTGGATGCTCCACCCCTGGAGATGTTCAAGGCCAGGCTGGACGGGGCTTTGAGCAACTTCATCCAGTGGAAAGTGCAGATATAACTGCAGGCATTCGCTTGCCAAACTTAAAGATTTATGCTTACATTCAAACCAATAAATTCTTACTGAGAATATGAAAATCATTTAAGTCCTCACATCATTAAAGAACAGTTTTTTCAATAGTCCATTAATTAAAAGCACATACATACACACAAGATAGTGATTTGTTCTAAAAATGACCCAAATCGTTCAGGACAATGTGCTGGATGGACAATGTTGGATGGGGCCTTAACCAGCCTGATCTAGTGGGAGGTGACCCTGTCAATGGCAAGAGCATACCTTCCAACTCAAACCATTCCATAATTCTATGATATGATAAAGTGCTAATAAAAAGGAAATTTGTTTTGTTTTGTTTTATTTTGTTTTATTTTATTTTATTTTACATACAGAAAGAAGTGCTTTGGCTCATCCATCATTATCATACAAACATGAGAACCTGTTTTATCTTAGTGCATGACTGAGGAATGAATGTTCTTCAACCACCTATTCGACAGGTGATACCCTCCCAGGTGATAGAAAATGGAGATTTTTTTAAGGGCTTTATGTGAAAAACTTCAATAACTTATATTTGCTAGCCCCTAGCCCAGCCTGACTGAATTCAAATGACTAACAATTAGGAATTATGGAATAATTTCACTAGCTACCCAGAAGATCAAAATTTTTAATTTAGAGAAAGTTGTGTCAATTAGAAACAACCTTGCTTAAAGGGGTAATTAAAACAATTAAAAAACTCTACTAAGTAAACAGGAGGCAGGGAAAAATGGCAGTAAGTAAATATAAAGTAGTGAGGAAAGTATATGCTGACAACTAAAAGATATCAGTGTTGAAAAGTAATTCGTTGTTCCTTTATATGTGTTAGTAAGAAAATTAGTTTTAACACAGGTAAAGTAACACAGCACAGGGAGGACATGGATGTCTTAGACTCAGCCCAAAGGAGTCCACAAAGGTGATCCAAGGGCTGGAGCACCTACCACATGAGGACAGTCTGAGAGAGTTGAGGTTGTTCAGTCTGGAGAAGAGAAGGTTCCAGGGAGACCTGCCAGTACCTACAGGAAAGCTGGAGAGGGGCCCTGTGTCAGGGAGTGCAGGGATAGGACAAGGGAGGATGGTTTTAAGCTGTTCAGGGGACAGGACAAGAGGGAATGGCCTCAGGCTCCACCAGGGGAGGTTCAGGCTGGACATCAGAAAAAAAAAATTCATGGAAAGGGTCATTGGGCACTGGAACAGGCTGCCCAGGGAAGTGTTTGAGTCACCATCCTTGGAGGTGTTTTAAAGACAGGTGGATGAGGTGCTAAGGGACATGGTTTAGAGCTTGATAGGAATGGTTGGACTCGATGATCCTGTGGGTCTTTTCCAACCTAGTGATTCTGCTATTCTGTTATTCTGAAAGAGGGGAGATCTAGATGAGGTATGGGGAAGAAATTTTCTGCTGTGACAGTGCTGAGGCACTGGCACAGGTTGCCCAGAGCATTTGTGGATGCCCCATCCCTGGAGATGTTCAAGAACAAGTTGGATGAGGCTTCAAATGACTTGATCCAGTGTGAGATGTCCCTGCCCATGGCTGGGGGCTTGGAATTGGGTGATCTTTAGGGTTCCTTCCAACCCAAACCATTCTATCATTCTATGATACTATGAAAATGGGCATAGAGCATCTATTGGAATAGAAAGACAATAAACTCTTCTATATTGTATTAGTGAAAACACCAGATGATGATTTTCTAGCATGCAATAATGAAGTACTATACAATCCAACATGCTTTTATTTCTGAAGCCTCATCAAGAGAAATACAAATTCCTCAAGGAGCTTTCAAGATTGCACTATGGTATTTGAAATGCCAAAACAAAAAATCACAAAATTCCAAAGGTTAAAAGAAAACACTTAAAAATATGATAATGATGCAGCACTTCAGGTCACGGTTTAGTACACAGAGTGGTGCTGGGCTTATTGTTGCACTTGATGACCTTAGAGGCCTTTTCCAACCTTAGTCATAGAATCAGAGACTCACTAGGTTGGAAAAGACCTTCAAGATCATCAAGTCCAACCATGCCTGCCCACTACAAAACCATATCCCTGAGCACTTCATCTACTTGTGTTTTAAAAGCCTCCATGGATGGTGACTCAACCATGAACCTGGGCAGCCTCTTCCAGTGCCTGAGAACCCTTTGCATAAAGGAATTTCTCCTAATGTCCAATCTGAACCTTCCCTGCTGCAATCTGAGGCCATTTCCTCTTATCACCTGTCACTTCAGATAAGAGACCATCCCCCACCTCACTACACAACCTCCTTTTAGGCAGTTGTAAACAGCAATAAGGTCTCCCCTCAGACTCCTTTCCTTCAGCTGCCTCTCAGACTTGTTCTTCAGCCCCCTCACCAGCTTAGCTGTTCCTCTCTGGACACATTCCAGCACCTCAATGTCTTTCTTGTAATGAGGGGCACAAAACTGAGCAAGTATTCGAGGTGTGGCCTCACCAGCACCAAGTACAGGGGCACAATCTATTCCTGCCAGCCACACTGTTTCTGATAATGGCCAAGATGTCATTGTCCTTCTTGGCCATCTGGGCACATTGCTGGCTCACATTCAGCCGTTGTCAACTGAATGATTCTATGATTCCAAGCACATCAATAATAGCAAGCATCTAGCTAAATTACATGACACACGCACAAAAAAAAAGAAAGACTATAAAGAATACCAAGCTTAAATAAAAGACAGCTAGATATTAAATACAAGTTAAATGACTAACAGGAATATAACAATTTTGCCAAGCCAAATGTCTTCTATTGCTTTATAGGACTGGGGGAGAAAAAGGTAGCAGTGCAACTGTGTTTCAGTTTCACTGTGGTATTTTCATGTTTGACAGTATTTTGATTAAGGAATCTGCATCCAAAATAAGCACCTCACATTAAACCAATTAAAACCTTGCAGACCATAAAATGCCAACAGTAAATAAAAGTCATCATCAATAACTGTGAATGTTTCCAGAGGGCTCTAGCGTGGATTGAATCATAAACTTAGGTTATTCAATATTGATCAAAAAATGCATTTCCACAGGTTTATAATTGCTGCCTCCAAAATTAGCATGATTTAGCTGGAAGAGCTCTGTGGTCCTCCAGCATGGCTGTTTTCCAACTGTAACAGCTGGACATCTCTGCAGCACATGAGGTCTGCTGGGTAGACATAACTGGAGGCTTTCTAGTTAGATGTAACTAATGTTCCCCAAAAAAAAAGGCTAAGTTCAAAAGTGCACTAAGTTTATTGTCTAAAAACATTCAGAAGAAGAAATACAGGTCTGCTTCCCGTATTTAGGTGGGAATCTGCCTTTGGAATGTACTGACCTGAAAACTCATCTAACACACACACAGTTACCTGAACTTAGAATCACAAATTCCGAATCACTAAGGTTTGAAAAGACCTCTAAGTTCATCCAGTACAACCATCAGCCCAACACCACTGTGCCTACTAAACCATGTCCTGAAGCATCTACATATGGGTGCTATAACGACTCCCCGGAGTCCTATGTTCTCCAGGGTGAGCAACCCCAACTCTCCCAGCCTGTCCTTTTATGGAAGGTGCTCCAGCTCTCAGATCTCCTTCCTGGCCTCCTCTGGACTCGCTATAACTGATCCATGTCGGATTCCTGGTGAGGTCTCACAAGAGTGGAAGAGGGGGAGAATCACTTCCCTCAACTAGCTGGTCACATTTCTTTCAAGGCAGAATACT
Organism: Coccyzus lansbergi; assembly: GCA_033558105.1. Lineage (NCBI taxonomy): Eukaryota > Metazoa > Chordata > Aves > Cuculiformes > Coccyzidae > Coccyzus > Coccyzus lansbergi. The sequence goes on from JAUMJK010001037.1 coordinate 67,346, forward strand.
GCTGGCTTTCTGGGCCGCAAGCATACATTGTCATCTCATGTTGAGCTTTTCATTCACTAGCACCCCCAAGAAGACCTCAGGGATGATGCATTTTCCCCCTGTGAATATATATCAAAAGTGGGGTGACCCAAGTGGCTACTCGATGCACAGCTTGGTACATGGCCCAACCAGGAGAATAAAACACTTGCCAGAACATGACTTGAAACACTTTCCAGAACAGGACCATTCTGATTCTGCATACAATTCCATCTGACCACACACAACCATATGCTCCAGTCAATCCTGTCCCTCAAGTAAGCACCTCCCACACAACAAAGTGCTAGTGTGAACAGAGCTATCATGTGAAATGCACTACAACTTGTCAGACAAGGTCTCTTTCTTCAGTAAATGTGACAAAACGAGCAACGAAGCTGGTGAAGGGGCTGGAGAACAGGCCTTATGAGGAACGTCTGAGAGAGCTGGGGTTGTTTAGCCTGGAGAAGAGGAGGTTGAGGAGAGACCTCATTGCTCTCTATAACTACCTAAAAGGAGGTTGTAGAGAGGGAGCTGGCCTCTTCTCCCAAGTGACGAGGACAGGACAAGAGGGAATGGCCTCAAGCTCCAGCAGGGGAGATTTAGGCTGGACATTAGGGAAAAAAAATTCACAGATAGGGTCATTGGGCACTGGAACAGGCTGCCCAGGGAGGTGGTTGATTCGCCTTCCCTGGAGGTGTTTAAGGCACGGGTGGACGAGGTGCTAAGGGACATGGTTTAGTGTTTGATAGGAATGGTTGGACTCGATGATCCAGTGGGTCTCTTCCATCCTGGTTATTCTACGATTCTATGATTCGACGAAAAAATACGAAGAAGTTAAGAGAAAACATAGTAAAACTGGTTGCATCGTGAAAAATGGTCATAGAGCAAAACACTCTTTTTCATTTTAAAGACTAAAAGTAATGTGAACATAAATATAATTGCCACTCTTTGGTTACACACTTTATTACCTCTTTGCGATACCAGAAGTCTTGCTTCATGAAATGTTTGATGACATCCCCCTGAGAATTTAAAGCTCTGAGAATTCTTTAAAGTAACATCTACCATATTTTTTCTGAATAGCAATTATCTTTCCTTCAAAACACGCTTCACAACAAAGATGTTCTTTCAGCCTTAACTTTTATTACTGACGCCCAATGGCTGTTCCCTCTCTGTCTCTGACTCTCTCTAATACTTCCTGCCAGGCTTTAATCGAAACAAGGTACCATTCATTGGACAGACTGCATGATGGGCCTTGGCACACAAGCACAAAAAGAAACATGGGTTTTTGAATAAGCCAGTGAAGGTGCCAGCTTGAAAATGCAACATCTGGAAAGAAACTGCTACAAAAAGCACCAGTTCCAGCTGAGTTCTGGGCTCCATGGATGAAGACAGCATCACAGGCCTTCAGTTTGATCAGGTATCTAACTTAAATCTCAGCTGCGATTACAATTTTTTTTAATTGTATCAGAAACTCTTGAATGACAGGTTTAAAGAAACAAACAACTCTCTTCTTCTAAAACTAAAGGCCACGGAAAGTATCTTCTGCTCAAGGGCTCTATTTTTGCCTAAGAACTTCTCAAAACAATTTGTCATTTTGATATTTTTCCATGTTATGGTGAACAACTTAAATAAACTGAAAAGGCTTCATTCTTCCAGTATCCTTTAAAATTTGACAGGTAGTGTGGAGAAGTTAAAGATTATCTTTTGGAGTCTTACCTCACAATAGGCAATTTGGTGAACGGAACAGGAGGTAACTTCAAACCATCTGGAAGAGTGATGAATTCCATTGTACCCGGACATTTTGCTGTGTAGCTTTCCAAGCTCTGTGTTACATCTTTCTTTTCTAGAAAATAAATTTGTTTAAATTAAAGTTAAATAACTATTTCAAACTTACATGTAACAGAAGTTTAAGATGAATTTATAACACTGGCTCTGCAGAGGGACCTGGACAGGCTGGATTGGTGAGCAGAGGTCAATTGTATGAGATTCAACAAGACCAGGTGCCAGGTTTCACACTTTGTCACAACAAACCCATGCAGTGCTACAGGCTTAGGGAAGAGTAGCCGGAGAGCTGCCTGGCAGAAAAGGACCTGGTGGTGTTCCTTAACAGACAGCTCAACGTGAGCCAGCAGTGTTCCCAGGTGGCCACAACGGCCAACAGCACTCTGGGCTGGATCAAAAATGATGTGGCTAGCAGGAGTCGGGAAGTGATTGTGTCCCTGCATGTGTAGAATCCTGTGTTTGGTTTTGGGCCCCTCAGTATAAGAAAAATGTTGAGGTGCAGGAGCACATCCAGAGGAGGGCAACAAGTCTGGTGAAGGGTCTAGAGAACAAGTCTTATGAGGAGCCACTGAGGGAACTAGAAGGAACTGGGATTGTTTAGCTTGGAGAAGAGAAGACTGAGGGGGAGACCTTACTGCTCTCTACAACTACCTGAAAGGAGGCTGTAAGAGAGGAGAGTGTTGGTCTCTTCAACCAAGTAACATGACAGTGCAAGAGGAAATGGGCTCAAGTTGAGCCAAGGGAGGTTTAGATTGGATATTAGGAAAAATTTCTGTACTGCAAGAGTGGTGAATCACTGAAACAGGCTGCCCAGGGAAGCCATGGAGTCTCCATCCCTGAAGATGTTAAAAAAACTTGCAGATGTGGTGCTTCGAGACATAGCTTAGTCAGCACAGTGGTGTTGCATTGCTGGTTGGACCTGATGACCTTAAAGGTCTTTTCCAACCTTAACAATCCTATAATTTTAAAGTTTTACTTGTTTACTATGCAAAAAAAAATTACTCTAATCACTCAAAATTCCTCTAATTTTGCATACAATGTTTAGATTATACTCCAGAAGCCCTAATGGATGGATCGAATATAATTAAGTGACCTTAAGCAAGACAGTTTTCCGGATTTTTCAGAATGAATGTTTGTGCTGCCCACACCAATCCAGCTCATTTTCAAAGTAAACAAACATTGACTGTAATCATCTTCACTGTGAAATTAATGCCACATAACTGACAAATTGCCTTGCTCGCATCTATTTCACTGAACTTTCTCTTAAGCCACTCACCACATCTAGATTGGACATTAGAAAGAAATGGTTATTGTGAGGGTGGTGAGGCACTGGCACAAGTTGTCAAGAGAAACTACGGATGTCTCCTCCATGGAGGTGTTCAAAGATAAACTGGATGAGACTTTGAGCAACCTGATCCAGGAAGGTGTCCCTCCCATGGCTGGGGGGTTGGAACGGGATGATCTTTTAAGTCCCTTCTGACCCAACCCATCCTACGATTCTGACACAGACAGTCAGATTAGTGTAGCACAGCCAGGAGCTGTGGTGGTTCAAAGCCGAGTATCTTCATAGAAAATTCAACCTACAGTATCAGGGTTGTGACTTGCCACGTCATGAGCAAGGGCACATAGCACAAGCTGAATCCACTGAGACACAAAGCATCACATTTAGCAGGCATGATGAACAAAATGCTACAGCATGCACCTAATTCTGCTTGAAACTGGAGGTCTGCAGTTCTGAACAATCGGTTTTCATTTCCTAGTGTGAAACTCAGTCAATTGTTGTACTCAAAGAAAGCATGCTGGCGCTTCCAAAAATAATGTGCTAATAGATTTGAGTCACATTTTTATTCCACAGTAGTAGCTCAGCATTCTCTCTGCAAACAAAAGGGGCTAAACGAAGGCATTTTTCCATGCTGATATTGTACGAAATGCAGTTTATAACGTGCTGCCACCAAGCCAGCACCTCTATTACTTTTCAGTTAGCAATGCATCTCAACTAAGATGTTAAAGAATCTACATCATAGAATCATTAAGGTGGAAAAGACCTCTAAGATCATACAACTGTCAGCCCAACACCACCGTGCCTATTAAACCATGTCACAAAGCACCACATCTACCATCTACACACTTTTTGAACATCTTCAAGAACAGAGACTGCACCACTTCCATGGGCAGCCTCTTCCAATGCTTCATCACTCTTCCAGTGAAGAAATTTTACCTAATATCCAATCTAAGCCGCCCCTGGCACTACTTGCCAAAAACCTGCTACTGATGCTCTTTTCAAACAGCTCTGAATTTTCCCAGCATCTGCTTGGCTGCCATCATATTTTGACACAATCAGAAACTACGCTGCCCTCCCTTGATGATCTGTTCAACTACTCAGTCTCCTGACCTACAGTTTAGAAGACTCTCTGTGACTAAAACAGTTATCACTAATACTTATCTTCCTGTTAGCAAAGAAGAGAGAGAAGACAGCTACTCTTGGTGGTCTTTACCCACCTAGTATATTCATGTTTCTGTACATCAGCAGGAAAGTAATCTCCACTTGACCCTTATACCTGTGAATTCACCTCAACAGCTTTAAAAGCCAGCACTGCATGTGGAAACACTACTGGATTCTCTTGTGTCGGTTTCAGAGTATCATTTGAGTGAGAAATCATGGCTTATTTTCTCATCTGGAATAACCGCATTCGTGATTTTTTTCTCCCTCAGCTTCTTTCAAGACTTCCTGAAAGATCAGCATCACAGAACGGCTGCAACTAAACAGAGCTGAACAAATCCATAGTCAGTACTGTCACTTCTTAGTTTGTTCAGTACAACCTCACAGTACAATCTCCCCATTTCATACCAAATTGAGTTTATTGTCTTTTTTTGATTGCTTCTGCTAACTGAAAATTTTGCAAGTACACCGATATCCTTGATAGTTTTTTGCTTAACTGCTTCATGTCAACACAATGAACATTGGTTTTATCCCAAAGCCCTTTTGAGCCTTTTTTTAATATGAAGACACAAAAATCTGAAAGCTTTGGTCGCACAGTTAGAAACCATTTGTGACTGAAACCTTTACAACTACCTGAAAGGAGGTTGTAACGAGGTGGGGATTGGTCTCTTCTCCCAAGTGACAGGCAACAGGACAAGAAGAAATATCCTCAAGTTCTGCTAGGGGAGGTTCAAATTACACATCAGGAAAAATTTCTTTATAGAAAGGCTTCTCAGGCACTGGAAGAGGTTGCACAGGGAGGTGGTGGAGTCTCCATCCCTGGAGGTATTTACAAGATGGGTAGACAAGGTGCGCAGGGATATGACTTAGTAGTGGACAGGGGCGGTTGGCCTTGATGCTCTCAAAGGTCTTTTCAAACCAAACAATTCTATGATTCTAAGAAAGAAGCTCAGTTAGAGAATAACATCTTTAAGCACTCAGTAACCATGATGTCTGAGGAGACCTCTTGCAGTCGTCGGACCCTAAGAAGTGTAGCACCCTGATGTGACACTTCAGGACGTGGTTTAGTAAGCACCATGGTGTTGGGCCAACAGTTGGACTGGCTGATCACAGAGGTCTTTTCCAGCCCTAACTATTGTATGATAAGTGGCAGTCAGCTGCCTACCCAGCTCTCTCAGGAACAGAATGTCAAACCTTGATAACTACTACTAACATGTAACAACACAGGAAAGTCAGTCCCGCAGTAGAAAAAGCAAGAGAAACAGTAGATTCTGCATCCAGAAACTTAGGTATTTCCTTCTAAAGAAAAAAGGAGTGTTGCTTAGTGAGCCTTCTTACAACCAGAGAAGAAAGGAGATCTTCAGCATCACCCTGCCATCAAGACACGGTGTAATCTTTAAACTAAAAAAGAATTTCAGAAAGACCACAAAATACATTAAGACTCTCATAAAAGCTAAAGTAGAAATTGAGCATTCATAAACAGTAACTGCTACAAACTTTGTACTTCTACATTAATCACTAGATCTTAATGACCTTTCAGGTAGTCCCTCATGTCTAGTTTTGGACAGATGTACATAGACAGTGAACATCCAATTTGTATACTCAGTACGTCGCTCTTCACTACCACAAGCAAGTTAATGTTGTCGGTGAAGTGCCTTAGCAAGATTTGCATGATCAATCTACTAATTCAGTATTTCGGTTGTTTAATTCAGCAGAACAGAGCAGCTCTCCTCTAATTTGCAGGCAAGCATCACCCAGTTTTCCATTACATTAAGCCTGATAGGTACGCAGTGACAGCATTTTCTACAGTTTTAGTAAACAAAAAATATCTCTAATATTTTTCTGAAAAATAGGTAGAGCGAATAAACATGGCTTTAAGCTGCTCAGAGATCTGATACCTGAACAAGTTGCTTTGAAGGCAACACATGGAATGCAGAGTTTGCATTCTGATAGTCTATGCTGCAATAAATCTCAGTATTTACCTATGTTGTCATACTGCCCTGAGTAGTTCATTGCAGACTCTCACCTATACTCTTTAGGTCACCAGTTTGACAGCAAGCACATGCAAGCTGGTTGGCAGTTGGATGGCAAGAGGTAGCTGGTCTCTCATCTCAAGTTATAGGTGATGGGACAAGAAGAAATGGCCTCAAGTTGCACCAAGGGAGGTTCAGATTAAACATCAGGAAAAAAAATTCTTCAACAAAACGGTTCTCAGGCACTGGAAGAGGCTGCCCAAAGAGGTGGTTGAGTCACCATCCCTGCAGCTATTTCAAAGTAAGGCAGATGAGGTGCTCAGGAATATGGTTTAGTAGTAAACAGGTACAGTTGGACTCAATGATCTCAAAGGTGCTTTATAACCAAGACATTCTATGATTCTAAAATCCTTCAGTAAAAAAATATTACCTCTTAAAAATACAGCACAAATACTTCATGACTCTATATTGCCTTTCCCAAAGGATTCTTTTCTTTTTTCTGGAACATAAACTTTGTGACTTGTCTTCATTTGCACCCTAGTAACTTTTCCCTCAACTACTGTAATCAGGCTTGTTCAAAAATCAGAGGTAACAACATGAAGATAGGAATTTTTAACTAAATCTCACAAACTTCATTTTGTTCGTTACTTTAAACAAATTAACAGGAAAATTTTGTCATAAAGATATGTGCTGTTTTCTTATAATGACTAATCTTCCATTTTACACTAGAATTTAGATTTGGAGGTTTTGTCTGAACCTCATCAACATTCAAGTCTAAACAAAGGTAAATCATGTGTGAAAGGCTTTCAGGTTTGTTTATAATGCTAGACAACTTGGATCAGTTGTCATTTTATTCACAGTAGATTTTCTTTGATGTAACTCAAAAAATCATTGATCTTCCTATTTTTTGCTATGCAAATGAATTTAATTCCTTTATCTCTATTGCTAGTTTACTTTGCCTCATTTATTTATTCCACTTCAAAATGAATAAACTCAGAATTAGGATGTGAAGCAAAGTTACTCAAGGAACATAGGGATAAGCAGATCATTATTTGAAACAGATAAACACTTGTAGGCATCGTGGTTTTAGTCTTTGCAATCTTTACTTTCTGCATCATCTAAAAGACGTTATTTCAGGGAGATAAATTGCACCTTTTCAATAAAGCAGTTTGAGTGAAGTTATTAAACAAAGCCAGCTTGTCTCCAGACAACACTAATTCCAGAGAGAGATATTAAATAAATAAACCAAGCCCAGACAGTTTTACCATGCTGCAGCTATTTTGAAATAAAATGAAGAAAACAGGTTTTCAAAAATGTGTCACAAATTAACAGCTCCCAGCAACAGCAGCACGTACCAGTGCTTATGTTTTATAGTACACAGCTGAAGAAAACACAGAAAGATGAAAAATTGCAAAAACCACGATGCCACGATGAATAGGAAGAGTTAGGTGGCTTCCAGGAAGCTTCTTCATACCTCATGTGCAATTTTTTATTACAATATGTAAGAAGGAATTTACATTCAAGTTTTTTTAAAAATATATTAATCAGAAAGCCATCCATACCCTGGACTGCATCAAAAGAAGTGGGGCCGGCAGGTTGAAGGAGAGGATTCTCCCTCCTCTACATCACTCTCATGAGACCTTACCTAGAGTCCTGTATCTAGTTCTGAAATCCCCAAAATAAGAAGGAGATGGAACTGTTGGAACTGGTCCAGAAGATGCCACAAAGATGACCAGAGTGCTGGAGCATTAGGAAGAAATCCTTCATGATGAGAGTGGCGAGACACTGGCACAGGTTGCCCAGGGAAGCTGTGGATACCCCCTTCCTGAAGGTGTTCAAGGTCAGGTTGGATGGGACCTTGAACAACCTGGTCCAGTGGGAGGTTGCCCCTGCCTATAGCAGGGGAGTTGGAACTAGATGATTTTCAAGGTCTCTTCCAACCCAAACCATTTCATGATTCTATATTCACTCTTAGCCCATGTTGTGCCAGTGCTGTACATGGAGCACACATGAGGTAACAAGCCTGTTTAATTACATTTTTCATCTCCATACAGGTATCCACTTCTTTTATATCTACATACACAGATAAGATATGGCACTATGCTGAAGCTGCAAAAAGATTTCCACTGAATGGCTAAAAACCTACCATGCTGCCATAAATATTCCCTGGTAATTACAGTGAAGATTGCAGTCTCCATCCTGAAATCAGGTAATTTTTATATTATAAGACCAACCAAACTAGCTCCTTCTTGAAAGATTTATTGATTAGGTAAAAGCAGCTCACGGGTACTTTGTCAACTAAAATACAATGCCAAGCATTAAAACCAGTTCATTAGTGTCAGTTAAGTAAACCTCAACAGCAACTCAGACATTTACATCAAGTTTTAATCTGCGTTCTCTGTTCAGTCTGATTAAAGGTTCATTCTTTTCAGCCCTTAAAATCAATAATTTTTACCTCTTTAAAAATTAATTTACACACTACAGAGTTTCCTAGGGGAAATGCTGTCTTAATTTAAACGCGGTATTCAGGAATAACTTTTCTTATGACTAGAAAATATTGCAAAGTGCTGACAGGATACATCCGTATTATCAAGTATTGCAGCAGAAACAAAGAAAAGCTATAGAGCAAAGCCGCTGGTGCCCACATATTGTGATATGAGCTAAATTAGAATCAGTTTTCTGATTCTTAACTCAGTCTGGTCTAAGTAACTTCATTTTCTAAACCCAAACTGCATGTTTTTCAGACAGTTTCTCTCTAGAAGCGATATCATGGGGCAATGGTACGCAGAAAGGTCATTGCTTATATTTACTCCTATAGTAACCAAGGCCACCCTCAAGCTGGTGAAAGAAGGCTCCACCTGTAGGGACAGAACAGGTGACCCTAAACTGACCATAGACATCACACTCAGCATAAAAATATGAGATCACAAGAGTCTCACCCTCTTCTGTAACAGTTCATGTCCAGCAAGGACCTTGTCTCTCTGGTTGCTCCTGATCCCACATTCGCGTGTTCCTGAATAGAGCCCAGCTCCCTCCCAGCCACAGACTCATTCCCTCGTGCCTGCTCTACAGTATTTATAGCGATGTACAGTCATTGAGGAGTGGGGTGGGGGCATGATCTCAAATGTTTGTATATATTTTATTACTTTCTAATTGTATTCATCATTATTATTATTATTTCATTAAAGCTGGAATTTTTGTTTCTAACCTGCAAGTTTCTTTTTCTCCTCATTTCCCTTTCTCCTAAAGGAATGAGGGAGAAGGGACCTGGGGGTCCAGCAGCATGGTTTTAGCTGCCAAAATTTGCCAGTTCAGGGCTTAAACCCTGACACTACGTTACACAAAATTCAGGGGAAGACCTGTGACAGTCAGCATAAGCAAACTTTTTAAAAGACAATTTGCAACATGGGATCTCTTTCTTATCACTCTCAAGAAGCAACATCCCAATCGAGTGTACTCTAGAAACTCTCTGAAATAACCCTAGCTCAGCATCAAACAGCGATATTGCCATTATTGTCCATTTCCTAATAGCCTGCAACTGCTTTGAAAAGCAAAAGCTACATAATCTCTTTCCTCAACACCAAGATCTTATTCACTTACTGTTTCTATCTTTCCTAATCTGTCCTTAACCAGTGTATCAAAAGGGTGTGGTGGTTAGTTTGTTTGTTTGTTTGTTTGTTTTCACTCTGGAATGCTGTATTAACTAAATCACACCCACTTGAACGCTTGATCATTCCTTGGAAAGAAGTCACACTTTAAAGATTTTCTTTCCTCAGCCTCCTCTTTCCAAGTTAAATAATCTCAGGTCCCTGAGCTGCTCCTCCAAACTTTTCTTCTCCAGATCCTTCACCAGCTTCACTGTCCTTCCCTGGACATGCTCCAGCACCTCAATGTCTTTCTCTCAGTCAGGGGCCCCAAACTGAGCACAGTACTCAAGGTGCAGCCTCACCAGCACCAAGTACAAGAGCAGAATCGTGCTGGCCACACCATTTTTGATACAAGCAGTGATACTGTTGGCCTTCTTGGCCACCGGAACACACTGCTTGTTTCCTATGACCTAAATATGGAGAACAGAGGGAAAAAAAAACCAATGAGTGCTACGGGAATAGGCAGGAGGAATGGCAAACAGGGAGTAATAGTGAGGAACCAGATCAAGGCAAAAGAAAAAAAATGAGCTGCACCTCTCAAGAATTCTTGCCTAGAGCAGCCTAAACATGGGAAAAAAAATGAGATAGTCTCAGCCAGACAAGCAAAAGAATAGAACAAGTGAACATACAGCTGCAAGTTGTTCCAGCAGTCCCTCAAAACAAGAAGTAGTTTATAAATTATTTCCTGCTCTAGAGTAGCAGCAGTTATTTATACGTTTATAGGTTGCTCTTATCCCTTTTTACAGTGAAATGCCATTTAGTCAAATCTGTGTGAGGTACTATAACTCACCAAGGGCCCATGCAGCATGATTTCACTTTCCCAGGTGCATGCATGGAAATTCAAGACAATGTTTTAAACAAAAATCCTCAGGAACTGAGTCTGTTCTTTACTGCTGCCAGTATAGACTTGGCAGATGGGTTATGCTTAAGGGCATTTACACATTCATTTTTGGTCTGGCTTCCGATTTTTATGAGCCCAATTTAATATTTCTTATTTCCTGTATTTCTGCATAGCATCCTGAAATTTAAATATTACCACGTGAATGCATATGCAATCTGTTCCATAAATAAAAATGTCTGTAAAATACTGCACAGTTACCCCTTCCAAGCTGTGAGTTAAAATATGTCTTTCACTATTCCCTCTCTAAGAGTCGTCAGACACCATGTCTGACATCATCAAATTGCGATCAGTCCAAGCTTAACCAAAATTCTACAGATAAACAAGGTTTGGGTATTTTTTTTCTTAGCTAATGCTCATCATATCTTTGCAAAAGGCACAGACCTCACCCCAGTGGTTGACATGTCAGCCATCACCTGAGCACATTGGTCTTGAAAGGAGGATGAACACATTCTGAAAGCAACCTCAGATTATTGGTATGAGGTCCCTAGTTCTCCAACTGCCAACAAATCAAAACTGTCAAAGCATCAAAGTGTCTGCCCAGCCAACACTGACAAGTCCATCACAACAGATCTAGAGGATGAGGGGAACCAAAATAGCATTCAGCATAAATTTTGGCAGAAACTCTTCATCAGGGAGGATGATCTCAGCACAGTCTGACAATAAGCATCTTCTGGAAGGTGAGAGCATGTTTTCACAAGAAAACAGCCTGGAACCAAACTTACAAACCTCTAAGGTTTGCATGGGATCATAGTTTGCATGGATCAACATGTTCTACGATTTTGAAGTGCCAAGCGACAGCCACTGCTGCAGAAGGGATAATCCTGCCACCATGAATTCCAGAACCATATCAATGAAATTTAGACTATTACGGATATTTCTGAAAACTCAACTCAGGACCTTCAAAAGGAAAAAAAAAACCTTTTTCTTAGCTTGAGTTATGTTCCGATCATCCCACTGACCATGTGTACCTATGGCATGCTGTCCTTGCCTAACAACTCCTGACCAAGTAATGATCTTGGACACTCCATGGTATTTCATGTGTAATGCCTGTACGGAGCTATATAAAGCAGGCATACTAAAAACCAAAACCCCCACACAGAAATCCCTCCTAATGGAGGGTGATGAGCTCTGTTGATAGGCTTTACTTCTGAAGATAAAATGTTCAGCTACAGCAAGGAAATCCTCAAAATCTTTCATTGCAAGTAGGTCCTCATCTATCCTCTGGTAGAAGAGGAGTGTCAGAAAAAAGTCTTCGATAAAAAATTTCTTGTCTTTCAGAAGAATCAATGACCGGCAAGGGTGAAGAGTATCCACTCCAGGGAAGACTTGACTCTATCAAAGGGGTATTTGTAACAAAGCCCAGGATTTCATTGTTTGTTTGTTAGCACTAAACAAATCATAGAATCATTGAGTGGTTTGGATTGGATGGAACCTTAAAGATCATCCAGTTGCAACCCCCGTTATAGGCAGGGGCATCTTCCACTGGATGAGATTGCTCAAAGCCTTATCCAACCCAGCCTTGAACACCTCCAGGGATGAGGCAGACACCACTTCTCCAGGCAACCTGTACCAGTGATCTTACCATCCTCACAGGAAAAGTTTTCTTCATAATATCTAATCTAAATCTCCTCTCTTTCAGCTTAAAAATGTTACCCCTCATGCAATCGCTGCATACCCTGTTCAAGCAACCTTCCCCAGCTTTCCTGTAGCCCCCTTTAGGTACTGGGAGGCTGCTAGAAGGTCTCACCGGAGCCTTCTCTTCTCCAGGCTGAACGACCCAAACTCTCTCAGCCTGTCTTCATAGCAGAGTTGCTCCAGTCCTTGGATTACCTTCCTGATCTGAACTTGCCCTATCAGATCCGTGCTGAGGACTCCAGTACTGAATGCAGGACTCCAACTGAGGTCTCATGAGAACAGAGTAGAGGGGGAGAACCACCTCCCTCAACCTGCTGATCACCCTTCTTTTGACACAGCCGAGGATACAACTGGCTTTCTGGGCTGCAAGTAGCTCTATGTTTAAACAGGTCCTAACAGAAAGGCATGTAAATGATTCTCAGCTAGTAACAAATATCACGGTCATTTTAAGTAGTATGCATATTATCAATAGAGACCCACAATAAAATACTGAGGTTTTTCCAGGTATCTGAATTAGATTTATGTACGGTCAATGTGAGCTGCACACATAGTGCCATATTTCAAAAAGCATTGTGTGAGAGAGATTTAATTCTAAGCAACTTTGCAATGTATGATTTAATTCTTATTTAAAGAAAGAGTGATTCTGAAGGGCTTGTTAACATTAAAACATAATGGCTAGAGATTAGAAGGCCTTCATACAGAATTTGGTGTCTCTTTTTGCTAAGACATTGTCTGCATTTTACATATTTATGTAACTAAACAGCTTAATTTTAAATCAGACTCTTAGCTTCCATGTTGTTAAAATAGTGACTGACACCTCCCATTTATTTGATGATACTTTTTATTCAGATTCCCCAGGCTGCAGGGTTGGGAACTGTAATTCAAGTAAACACAAACAAATAGTGGTATTTAAAGTAATTATCAAGTGTCATTCAATTAAAACATAAGAAAATTTTGGTTCAAACACAAACCAGTTGTGACTACACATTTGTGTTCCAGGAATAGAAGCAAAAGTTTCTAATTTATAGATCTTCCATTATAACTACTACATCTCATTTTCAGAACTTTTATTTGAAACAATGAAGAAATCAATTATTTCCATTTTCTGAAGTCCCAGTATCTCAACTTCCACAAAAGTAATACAGGAACAAACAGAATTAGATTAACAAAGTGGAAAAAGGGAATATTCCTCTTCTGTGTTTAGAGGCAGCTAATCCTCAGACAAAAGGGACCAGAATATCAAGTTCCAGTGTCAAAAGTTTAAGATGAAAAAAGTTATAGCAGCTAGAGTTTTCAGTTCTATTTGTTCTGTTTTTAAAGATGACCTGCAAGCTACATGAATTTTAAAAATAAAGTGGACTTTGATTTGACTGTAGACCAGCAGAAAGTGCAACTACCTTTCTTTTTAAAATCGTACCTTGATCAGAAAGAAAATCCAACATGGTCTGGAGAAGGAAAGAAAGGTGCCTGACGCAAAGGGCAGGATTGCCCATCCTTCTGGAAGCATACACTAGCTCGTGAAGCAAACGCATCTGTACTGCTGCCCATCCTCTATGAGTTCCTAGAAAAGAAGCAGTCATTTAATACTTTTTAAAGCTATATGTCATCACAAAAGAACTGGGTTTGGCTTTCTTTATATACTAAGCAATTATTTAATTTCACCCATAAAAATCACCCAATGCAATAAAGAATTACAAAATCTTGTACTCAAAACAAAAGGAAAATGAGGATCTTTGAGTTTGCTTGAACATTTAAATGTGGAAACTGTTGTATGCTTGTCTATCAACTAATCGATTTAACATTAGAATTCAGAAAACAAGGTTACACTTCTTGTAAAGTGAAAACGAAACAATGCACAAAAACTTCAGTTTTCAATTTTTAAAATTCTCTGAACAAGAGATTGCATACAGAAACTTCATTTTTAGCCAGATCAAGTAGTTCTTAACTCTCTTTCCAGAACAAGCAAAAGATATTTTTATTCAATTCTTTCCTGACTGTTAAAAGTCAGTATAAAGCAATAAAACTACAGGACATATGGCACATTTCCTGATTTCCAGTCTTCAAAAATGAAGTTTCAGACTATAAATTATTTCATCTTTGTGGAGTATCGATGGTAACAATGAATATATCATCTTAATGTAACCTTTCTTTCCCATATATAACACGCCATACTCTTCATGAAATTTGACCTCCTTTTAGTACCAAACAAGCAATAATTTGTAAATAACAGATATTGCAAGATGTGCAAAACTTCATAAATTTCTAAGCAGACTCCTTCTAATAATCCCCTTCAGCATTTAGAAAACTTTTCAAGAGTTTTTATTTCACACACCAGAGTCTCATTATTCATTTTCCTTTGTGAATGCCATTCTTATCCAGTACAGGAATCTTTCCATATGTCTCTGAAACAGCCATTTTAGGCGTAAAATCTAACAAAGTAGAACCATAGAATGCATTGGGTTGGAAAGGACCTTAAAAATCATCTAATTCCAACTTCCCTGTCATGGGCAGAGACACCTCCCACTAAACCAGGTTCCTCAAAGCCTCATCCAACCCATCCTTAAACACTTCCAGGCCCCCTTTAAGCACTGGGAGATTGCTGTAAGTTCTCCCCACAGGCTTCTCTTCTCTAGTCTTAACAACTCCAATTCTCTTTGCTAGGAACCGAAAGTAAGCTGCTTGGGAACTCATACTGAGTAAATCTTTCTATGTAGCCAAATAACTTGCGTTACTTTTGTGCAGCAGCATTTTTGGGGACCATTCACTAAATGTAGCTGCAGGAGAGGAGCAGGGAGCAACGCGCTGAGCATGAATGACTTGATGGAAAGGAAGTGGTCTTCACCAGCCAGGAATCTCTAAAATGATTTAACTATGAGTGAACAGCAGCTGGAGGATTCTTCTCCCTTTTGTGTTGTTGGGATTCTGGTTTGAAGCTGTTTGTGAGTTCAGCTGTTTCTGCATGTTCTAGCTCACTTAGCTCTGTAATTGTCAATCACTCTCTAGTCAATCAATAGAGAATCAGGAGATACTGAACTGACCAACCACTATGTGGTTTTTTCCCCTGGCTCTCCTGGCCGCATTTGTGATTTCTGTTGATGAAGCAGGCACGTAGACAACCCACTATACGTATGATAGGAGCATGCATTTTAAGAACTGATGTGATTTTAGCAGTTACTGAAAGAAATGGTGTGTGAGAGGAGGCAGAAAATGCCATGCAACCTGAGCCACCTGATCCAGTGGGAAGTGTCCCAGACCATTGCTGAGGAGGGAGTGGAACTGCATGGGTTTTAAGATCCCTTCCAACCTTAACCATTCTGTGATTATATTCTAGGATATTAGCTGTTTCTTCCTATAAGGCAAAATGCAGCACAGTATAATCAAGTAAAGAGAACTTTTAAAATTATTACTTCACATACAGCTTTAGAGAACAGTGATAAAATCATTGAAACATGGCTTACCTAAAGAAGGGCAGCAACCAGCACATGACTTGCAAGAAGTGACACAGTATTTAACAGCTACAAGAATTTACATGTGTTCTTAGCAACTACTTTTCATTCGTGTTTTTAGTAAATGCAATAAAAGAGTAACTGAAACTATACATAGCATCTAAAAAGTTTTGAAATGTCTTCTTTTTACCAGTAACATCACTCTGATGTAATCCGTGGCAAAATGTGACATATTTGACCCTACTGATGCAAGTACAATTACATAGTATGTGTGTCTACATACAAAAATATGTAAAAGAATCATTCTCTTATCAAATGGCAACAAATACCAAGAGAAATACAATTTCTAATACGCAAGTTGAAAGCACTTTAGCTGAATACTCAAAAATAACACGACCTTATTTGTACTAAGTGTATAAGCAAAATCAACAATATTTTAGTAGAAGAGTAGAAATGATGCTCTGATAAACAGAACAACTATTTGCTGCCAATAGAGTAATACAGCAACACATTCAGTAACAGCTGACAGAAATTTGAAATTACTGAGGGCAACACTAATTAAAAGTGAAGTTAAAGTGTTAAACAACTGCTGCATTTGTCGTAATTAGTTTTGGAAGTTTTGGAATTTTTTTTATTTTAGTTTAACTTGAAACCACACAAGGAAATTCATTACAGAAAGTCAGCTGAGCAACCTACTATGCTAATCAGTGCTTTCCCACAGCCCCTTACCTTGGCTGAAATCTTTAGGATCCAATGATAAGCTATAGCCAGGGAGAGTTTCCAAAAGCAATTTGTAGCAGGCCCTCCACCCTGGTTCTGGGATGCTGGGTGCAGCGCACTGCATGGCTGCTATACGCTTGAAAAAAGCAGACTTTCGGTGAAAACCAATGCGTTCATACAGCTCAGAAAGAATGCTATAACGCTGGATTTTTTCTTCTTCTGAAAGCTGAAATTTAAAAGGAAAAGAGGGGATTGATTTTAGTCAACATTTTAAAGCATGTATCTGAATTTTAAAGAAAAATCACAACGGGGAAAAACATAGTAGACATCTCTCCAATGCTACAGATTTTTGCATAAAGCCAGTCATGACAGCTTCTACTGCCAGAAATCACAGAAGCACTGAATGGTTTGGATTGGAAAGACCTTAAAGATCATCCAGTTCCAAACCCCCTGCCACAGGCAGGGATACTTCCCCCTAGATCAGGTTGCTCAAAGCCTCATCCAACCTGGCCTTGAACACTTCCAGGGATGGCCATCCATGTCTTCTCTGGGCAACCTGTGCCAATGCCTCACCACCCTCACAGTAACTACTTTCTTCCTAAGGGAAACTTAAGCTTGCATCAGGCTAACAAAAGTAGCAAAGATAGAATTCATTAGCAATTTTATTTGTCTGTAGTTACAAATAAACAGTCAAAACATGCATTAACATCTCCATGTTATGGAAGATATTAAATATGGCATTCATGTGTAAAATAATGCAAAATTATACCACGTCCAAAATCTACTGGTTTACCAAGTTAAACATTTTCATCCATTCAAGATTAAATCTAGTTCTTAATCTTGAAATCTCAGGCTACGAAAGCAAATAAACTACTGTGTCAATTTTTACATGTCTCTGATCTTGTAAACCACAACATTCTATTTCCGTGATGCTATGGATACACACGTTACCAACTAGTGAGAAAGAAGTCAGTGAAAAGTTAAGCCCCATCAGGCCTGAAGTTAAAACAAATTGGAAGAATAACTACCAACATGTACCTCTTTAGTTTATCAATACAATGGTACAAGTCCCAAGGAATCATTTTCCCCTTCTGTTTGGAATGACAATCCTGCATTGAAATCAGACAGCCAAGAAGAAACTGCTTCAGAAGCTCTGGAAGCTACCAGCTACTTCAAGTCTACATCCCAGGAACAAGTCCATACCCCAGGAACAAGAATTGCTGAGTTCTGCAAATGAACCAATGCTGACACCTACTGCACAATATCCAGCATGCACAACAAAAAGCAACATAAAATATTTTAAAAGGCTTTAAAGCTGCTAACACATTTTGCAAAGGCGTTTGAAATGACAAACTTCATATGAAAATAGCACTAAAGGACAGAAACAGCGTTTCTGCTACTCATCCTTCAAATCTAGAAGTATCAATCTGTGTAATCTGAACATTTAACTTCAGATACTGAAGGCCTTGGGAAGTCAAAAGATGAGAGCTACACTGGTTAACTTTTACAGAAATAGTTAGGTCTTACCAATGACACTTCAAAACATCTCTCAGTCACTTAAATCCTAATATAAGTACCAAAAAGGTCCATTCTAAAGCATTGCTCCTAATTTTGAACACAGGGATATGAGAGACCTCACAGAAGCCTGGAGTTTTTAGAAGGCACCATGACCTTATTCAAATCTTTGTACTTCAGGATATGAAGAGATACTGACACGCAAATAATTTTAGAAAGTTTCAGACAACTTGTGAAGCTGAAGCCACTGTTTACCTCAGAACTGGTGATGCCCAATGAAGAAATACTGTCCATTCATAAAATAGACCAAGATAGATCTCTAACAAGAATTGCAAGAAGGCAACTGCAGGAAGCCTGAAGCTCTGCTCTGCTCTTGTGAGACCTCACCTGGAGTATTGCGTCCAGCTCTGGAGCCCTCAACAAAGGAAACACATTGGGCTGTTGAAGCGAGTCCAGAGGAGGCCACCAAAATGATCAAAGGCCTACAACACCTACCCTATGAGAAAGGCTGAGAGAGTTGAAGTTGTTCAGCTTGGAGAAGACTCTAAGGAGACCTTATTGCAGCCTTTCAATACTTAAAGAGGGCTTACAAGAAAGATGGGGAAAAACTTTTTAGCAGGGCCTGTGGCAATACAACAAGGAGTAATGGCTTTAAACTAAAAGAGAAGAAGTTTAGACTAGATATCAGAAAGAAATTTTTTATACTGAGGATGGTGAAACACTGGCACAGGTTCCCCAGAGTGATGGTGGATGCCCCATCCCTGGAAACATTCAAGATCAGGTTGGATGGGGCTCTGAGCAACCTGATCTGGTTGAAGACGTCCCTGCTCATTGCTGGGGGGTTGGACTGGTTCCTGTTAATTTAAAACACTCTATGATCACTCACTAATAATTGGAACAACTATGAAAGAAGCAATAGATTCTCAGAAAGTTTTGTTTCTATCATATGTGATTAAGTTGCCAACACTGTTCCCTACCTTGTTGCTTAACAATTGCCCACAGTTACTCCAATACTTTCTGCAGTTGTAGGAAACTGTTTTTTCATCACCACAGACAGTAAAACTCCATTTTCCCTCAGCACAAGTACTTATGTGTTACCACCCAGGGATTTAAAAGGAAAAGAATCAACTCTGCAGACACTCCAAGTGCCTGACTCCAGGAAGACCACAGCAAGCAATCCACAGGCCATTAGTATTGCACTCACAAACATCTCTCCTAACTTTACAAAGTTATAAAAGCATAAGGCCTATAAAGTGGCTGCAAAACAGTACCTTGTCCATTTGGGTCATTTTCATTTAACTATTGTAAGAAACCAAGTTAGAAATTGCTCCTGAAAGGGCTGTAATTCAAGTGCTATCCAAGCAACTGTGGTAGTTTTTTCATAGGCTTGTTCTAAGATCAGCTTTCAAGACAGTAGCTTTTTATTTGTTTTTAATTATTCCTAACTATATTCAAATTCTGTAAACTCACTTTCTTTGTAACTAAATGTTACAACTTCTTCCTCTTCCTTGGATGGAAAGATAAGTCTACAGCTCTCTTATATGTAAAGTCTACACCTATTACATCACAAGACTGAGTATGGAGAATGGATATATGGGAAAAACCTAGTTTTCCTGTTTATCAAAGGTACGCGCTTTATCCTGTCAAGTGGGTTTTCTCCTGTCAAATATCAGTTGTGCTGATGTTCTATATGGGAAAGATGGGGACAGACTATTATATCAAGGCCTGGAGTAATGGTCTTAAACAGAGCAAGGGCAGATTTAAATTGAATATAACAAAGAAATTATTTACAGTTAAGGTGGTGAAACACTGGCACATGTTGCTCAGGGTAGTGAAGGCCTCATCCCTGGAAACATTCAGGGTCAGGATGGATGGTGCTCTGAATAATCTGATCTGGTTGAAGATGTCTCTGCTCACTACTGCACAGGGGTTGGACTGGATGGTCTTATGGTCCCTTCCAACCCAAACCTTCTGTGATTCTATTCTACTGCAAGATGGAAACACCATCCCACGGTTTGTTTCTCAAACCTATCACAGGGGTGACTTCTCCTTTAAGTTAATCTAAATTAAAACTGTTACCTGCAGCCATACTATACACAGTAACTCTTGAAGAGCTGTAAACATAATCCCCAGCTATATTCCTTTTTACAGACAATACATTTCCCAAAGCTGGGAAGACTATTACTCCTATTCCTCATAATAAAGCTTTCTAGAAACACTTCAACCCAAGAAAATGACAAAACAGTAGATGTGCAGTCACAAGCTCGATGAATGCCATCCTCGATTGAGATCAGGAAAAGTAAACGATAGTTCACAGCACAGCAGCAGGCCCCAACACCACTGCTTACGAAAGAACTCTGCATCATGAGGGTGATGAGGCACTGGCAAGGGTTGCCCAGAGAAGTCATGGATGTCCCATTCCTCGAGATGCTCCAGGCCAGATTAGATGAGTCTCTGAGCAACTTCAAGCAGTGGAAGGTGTCTCTGCCCATGGCAGGAGGGTTGGCGCTAGATGATCTTTAAGGTCCCTTCCAACCCAAACCATTCTATGATTCTGTAACAGGACTTTCGCACTAACCTGACGAAGGTTGATATAAACAGCATTCTGAAGAAACTCGGAGGCTTCCATGCTCCTCTTCTGGATTGCAAGGACTCTCACTGCCTTCACACAGGCTTCCAGTTCAATCACACCAGCATTCTTGTACTTAAAGAGAAGGAGAATTAAAATAATATTGAAGTAGCACACCTGTTAGACTTGATAAGTATTTCTGCTAACACAAATCATCTGTCACATCTTCTAAACCCAGTGATTCCTTCACACTAGTGACTATACAGTTAAATTATCAACATAGGCCCAAGTGAAAATTAAGATGTCACCAAAAATGTTATTATACAAAGCAAGCATTTTCAGCCTCTCCATTCACTTCTCTTATTTTGACACAGCACAGCTTCAGTCTGAGAGTTCAGAGGAGGAGAAAAGTTGAGAATATCATTTTGGATAACATCATATATATGGTGGGCGGTGTGCCTGCAACAAAGACACCCCAATAGGCATGTAAGCAAAAACCCTAGTTTTACAGTGATTCTCCACAACACTGTTCTATCGTGATAAACTAAGAATTATTTTTGCTTTTTCTACTTCTTCCAAAATATGTTATCTAGCACAAGAAGATATAGCAACAGACCGTTTGTTTTAATGCAAACTTTTCTTTAACTAAAACAGTATCACTAAGAAGTAGTGAATTACAAACCATTCTGAGTTTTCCAATAGCTATTTACAAAACATTTTCTACAAATGATAGTTTCAGTTACATTATTCAGCTTGCTAAAGAAAGGTAGGAGGCAACATAGATGAGCACTGATCCATTCCAGTTCAGACAACAGACAGACATTTTCTACAAAAGCAATCTGACCTTGTTCTTTCTTCAGATAATATGGACATTGGATATTTGAGTCAGCCTGTCTCTTGCTGAAGTTAAAATCTGTTCCAAGTACTTATTATCAGGCACTGGCACAGGCTGCCCAAAGAGGTGGTGGAGCCACCATCCCTGGAAGTATTTAAAAGACAGGTGAATGGGGTGCTCAGGGATGTGGTTTGGTAGTTGACAGGTACAGCTGGACTCAGTGACCTTTGTCTTTTCTAACCAAGGGATTCTATGATCCTGTGTTTGAAATGGTTTACTGATTGATAGGAATGGTTGGACTCGATGATCCGGTCAGTCTTTTCCTACCTAGTGATTCTGTGAAAGCTAACAGGGGAGATAAAGCTCAGAAGGAAATGCAAGAGTCACTCCACTAAAGCACTTATATATTCCACTCCTGTGCATTTATATCAGCAAAACAAAATCACTGGATATTGAATCCAGCTTAGAAGTTGTTACAAAAGTTTCTTAAGCTCAGTAATAGCATAAAAAATATGTAGAAATGCTGCTTCCTCATCATTATAGCCAGGAGTTACTCGGTCTATTAAAGACCTATAGGTAGAAGGTAACTATGCTTGTCTTGAACAGTTACACATCATTTCCAAGGCAAGGCTCTGTGTTATTTGCAAGTGAAGCTAGAGTGAAGCACAGTTATTACTTGCTGAGAGAGCAATACATATTATTATAATCAAAAGACAAATGTCATGCCCTGAGTTCAATGGAAGTCAAATAATGTTATACTTCTAAAGAAAAATTCTATCTAGATGAGTAACTTCTCCTTAAGGTAAAAAATGAATCTGAGAATTATTGTTATATCTCCAAATTCAGATTTATTTGAACCTATTCCCAAAACAATCATATTTCATTGTTTCTGATCATTAATTAGTACTTAAAGGGAGTCTACAGGAAAGCTGGGGAGGGGCTCTTTTTATTAGAGAGGTCAGGGACAGGATGAGGGGAAATGGTTTTAAGATGAAAGAGGGGAGATTTAGATTAGATATTAGGAAGATATTTTTTACTGTGAGGGTGGTGAGGCACTGGCACAGGTTGTCCAGAGGTACGCCATCCCTGGAGGTGTGCAAGGCTAGGTTGGATGAGGTTTTGAGCAACCTGATCCAACAGAAAGTGTCCCTGCCCACAGCAGTTTGGAGCTGGATATCTTTAAGGTTCCTTCCAATCTAAACCATTCTATGATAAATTAACTCATCTTTAATGTTGATGTCAATACCGAACCACTATCGTCAGAACAAATCATTTCTTCTCTTGATAACATGAATGCAAACAGTGAGCTACCTTATTGTCTTATATTCTGAGTATTTGCATAAAAATCTAAGAAAATGTTCCAGAAGAGAATTTTCCAGAGAAAACTGTTTAATTTTTCAAAATCCTCATTTACAAATATTTGCCTTTCACATTTGCTCCATTATGACACCATGTCTGCATGCTCTAAATATCAGACTCCCTGAACAATCCTCTAAAATTATAACCATCGTAGCAACTTCTTCACAAACTCTGGAATTCCCCAGAGACCATCCTAGCAGGCACAGTGAATAAGCATTCAGCTTACACAGCGCATAAAGCACAGTGCTGATAATGCCAAGGTCATGGGTCCCAAATAACATGTTTTAATTTCTGGACAGCCCTGAACCGGCCAGGCAGTTGCACAGGATGATCATTGTTAGGTCCCTACCAACCAAAACAATGTGATGTGACCATGACATGACTGCACTTGTCATTGTGACTGTGACTGCAACTGCAATTGATTGCGACTGCAACTGCGATGCAACTGATTGTGACACAATTGCAATACAACTGCGATTGCAAATAAAATTTTTATTGCAATGTGGCTGTAAGGTGACTGTGATTGCGACTGCGATTGTGACTGCAATTGTGACATGACTGTAACCACAATTGTGATTGCGACTGTAATTGTGATTGCAACTGTGATTGTGACGTGACTGTGATGCTAATGTGATTGTGACAGGACTGCGATAGCAACTGCAGTTGTGAGTGCAACATGACTGTGATGTGACTGTGATTATGAGATGACTGCGATTGTAACATGACTGTGATTGTGACTGCAGTTGTGATTGTGGTTGTGACTGTGATGTGACTGTGATTGTGATCGTCACTGTGATTGATTGTGACTGCAACTGTGAGGTAACTGTGAATGTGATGTGACTGTGATTGTCACTGCAATTGTGATCGTGACTGCAACTGTGATTGTGACTGTGACACGACTGCAACTGTGACATGACTGTGACATGACTGCAATTGTGACAGATTGAGATCGCAACTGTGACATGACTGTGATTGTGATGTGACTGCAATTGTGACTGTGACTGTGCGTTTGTGACTGTGACTGTGATGTGATTGCAGTTGTGACTGAGACTGTGACATGACTGTGACATAACTGCAACTGCAAGTGTGACTGTGATTGTGACAGTGATGTGACTATGATAGTGATGTGACTATGATGTATGCTATTCAGTCCACGGGGTGTATGATATATGTATTAAGGTCCACAAACATATGTAACAGTTACATTTTAAATGTCTAACACTTCTGCTTAGAGTGCTTTAAAGACACAAAACAGTTAATTCAAAATCTCCAGGTACCAGTAAGCACAGAACACAGTTTACTTAGTAGATTGCTGTTTTAAGTGTTGTCTTAAACCAAAGTTCTGAGATTCCCAGGCTCTATACCACAGCACGTAGTTCAGCAGTAAAAATTACTCTTATTTCTTCCACTAGCATATGTTTTACAAACTTCATTGCACATGAAGACACTCCGAAACCAAAACCAGGGTAATTCATTATTCACAAGAATTTCAGTGACATTTCTTAAAAATAAGATTACCTTTCCATAGTAAGAAATGGCTTCCTTATATTTATCTATGATGTCTTCAGGGCTGAGGCAATTCTTGGCACGTCCTATCTCAGTACTGGTATCTGCATTTATGCCATTTGAAGTCAGTGCACCTAGGACAGAACAGGGTAAGAAATGAACATATGATCCATGCAGAGTATTTTCCCTACTTAGAAAGAAATCATGCCCTACCTAGAAAACACCGGTTCTGTTTTACTATTCCATTTTCAAGAGTGAAAACGAAAAAACGATTCAACTGTGGACCAGCAAAAACTTTCATATAGCAGAAAACAATTATATTCATAATCTTTTACATTTATCTGACTATGTATAGTATGAATAAAGTATTATACTACTGAAATTAGATTACAGCCACAACTGAATATGTAATTTTAATCTTTGAATCTTGCTCTACTTAAAAACTGAATTTCTAAAACACACCTAAAAAAAAGTGCAAATTTTTTTATAAACTAATTATTAGAAGTGACCTTCTTCTCCAATCATTTTAAATAAATACTTCTCTATGTCTAATTACAGAAAATCAAGTGTTGCTTTGTAACAAAGGCCACCAAACCTGAGCCTGTTGTATTAAAAATAAAAAAATCACCTGAGACTCATACAAAACAGAAAGACATTGGTTTTCTTTTATAAGAAAGAAGGTGAGAGACAGAAAGAGTCTTTGCATACATAAGGGACAAGAATCTGAAACAGAAGTTGAGGAAATCCAGAGTATTACAAAGAACATGAAAATTTTATTTCTAGAAATCAATTTTATTGCAGAGTTAACATCATAAAAGTGAAAACACACATCAAAGGTTTGGTGAGGCTTTACATCTTTTAAAGTGTTACTTAATCTGTAGGATTATATGCCTAAATTTATATGGTAATTTAAGTAGAGGTTTCTCTGCTAAGGTGGCAAAGAAATCTTTGTGTTTCAGAGTTGGACCTATTGCCCAACAGACAGTTAAAAAATACTGTGAAAGATAGTTTCTATGGCATCTATCTATTCAGAAATACATTATTTTACATGCTCAAATGTTAAACCAACTTTATTATATGTCTGTCAGTCTTAAAACTCTAGGGTTTTTATGGAAGCTAAGCATAAAATCTTTGTCAGTGATGACTGAACGAATACCCTGATGCTACAAGACTATTCGTGACCATCCAGGTTGGTCAGTTAAAAGGAAATTTAAAACTCCTCACCACCCATGAGAAGAAACGATCTTGACTAGAATTTACAGGGACAGAATCATGGAACTACATCATTTATTTTGTGCCAGTTACCCTTCGGTTTCTTTGCTTCCTCAAGTTTTATAGCCAAAAACTGAAGCATCAGTACTAGTTTGAGCAAATAATGATCTATACAAATGCAAAACAAATGCAAGTAATAAAAAGAAAATACTTTGGAAACATGCATGAAAATAATGTACCTGGATCAATGAGAACTTCTTGTGCCCCTAAAAGGAGGAACAAAAATGATTTTTTTTTTTCAGCCTCAAATACAGTCAACAAAATAAGCTTGAACAAAAGTGTAAGATTTGTTAGGATCATCATTGCTGTTTCGAAGGACTACCAGTTGTAATTCAAGTAGTCACCATATGTTAAATCTCATTTTGTTAAGTAACAAATGTATAAATCTCCAAAATGCAATGAATTCTAGGATACATCAAGAACAACTGTAGAATTTTAAGTGTGTAGTTTATATCCTTTTTCTCCTTTTTCTTTATTCTTGTTTTAGCTCACTACATTCTAGTATCAGGTCCTACAGTGCTTAAATCTCCTTGTGGGAGTGCTACACAATACTCTAAAATAACACTTTTAAGTAAATGTACCCCTTTCATTTGCCATTAGTTTCACTCTATCAAATTTCCTGAATAATTAAGTCATGCCAACCCAACAAACCAGACTTTTCATGTAAAATAGATGCCAAGAGCATTGCAAAGTTGGATTTTCAGAAATACAACGCCCTGTTGCCCTAACCTTTGATTAAACATGGCAATAAAATTGTTAAAATTAAGGATTAAGCAGTCAAAAACAAGTGCTTTATGAGCAAGACAGGACCTCCCATCAGTTGGTTTGCTCAGACTCCAGACTAGTGAAACAACTGTAGAGCAAGATCAGCAAGATATACAAATGCTTCAATCAGGTGTCCTAAATTCTTCTTGGAGGAAGAAGGTGGTCCAGTGACAAGCCAAACAACACGAAACATATCAGAGAAACCCAAAACAGCTAGTAAGTTAAACAAAGTAACCCAAACTCAGCACAAAATCACGCAGCCACGGCCAGGATCCTGGCCGACAGGAATCAAGCAACTCAGAATCATAAAACCATATCAGAGAATGGTTTGGGCCAGAAAGGATCTTGGAGATCATCCAGTTCCAAACCCCTGTCATGGGCAGGGACACTTCTCACTTGATCAGGTTGCTCAAAGCTTCATCCAACCTGGCCTTGAGTAAAATCTGCTTTTACACTGAAGGCTGCAAAAATGAATCCAGCCTTTCAAGGCAACACAATCTAAAGCTCTCTCCCTACAAACAAAAGGCTTCGGGAGCATGAGAAGTCACTCTTCTTTAAAACATCAAAGCTCCCATTTCATGACTTGCAATACAGTACAGTCCAGGGGCTCATGGCAGTGGTCATGGAATAAATCTGTCTTTGGATCAGGCAAGCCTCCATCTCTCCACCCCTCAGGCAAGTACTTTGAACACAGTGTTATCACGGAATCATAGAACAGTGTGGGTAAGAAGGGACCTCAAAGATCATCGAGATCCAACCGCCCTGCTGTGGGCAGGGACATCTTCCACTGGATCAGGTTGCTCAAAGCTTCATCCAACCTGGCCTTGAATAGCTCCAGGGATGAGGCATCCACAACTTCTCTGGGCAGCCTCTGCCAGTGCTTCACCACCTTCACAGTGAAGAATTTCTTCCTAATGCCTAAACTAAATCTCCTGTCTTTCAGCTTAAAATCATTGCCCTTCATCCTATTATTGCACTCCCTGACAAAGAGGGATTAACTAATGGTCTTCTGAATGAATTCTTCCTATCAAGAGTTTCAAAAGAAGTTGAGGGGTACACCAGCATAAAAAAAAAAAAAGAAAAAAAACGAAAACCAGACAGTATTCTGGTGGTTACAGATAGGTATGAAACAGATTTCAGTTCTGCTTACTAGGAAAACAATACGACCCAAAAACCCCTTTAACACTGCTGTCTTAAGCTCATGCTCTATATTGTACAAGGAGAGATGATATTAATGCTTCTCTCTCCAGGAGTGTTTTCAAATAAAACAGAAATCACAAGAGTTTTTGAGCAGTCAGGCCGTGTGCTATAGCCTAAAAATGCCAAACGGTGGAAGTCACAGGAGATTCAAGAGAAAGATATTTCTCTTGACTGGGTCTGGGCACAAAGGCCGCACCAAGAAACCCTGTCCTGTCAAGGCTGAAGTACAGGCACAAGAAGAGGTGCAGTTCCAGGCACATCAGGAAGCAATAAAGGTAACTACCAGAGCCTCAAAAGTAGGCATGAATGGAATGGCAGTTCCAAGTATGACATTTCTTGGTTTGCAGAAGATTTGGAAACCTCTTTTGTTTCTGGCACTATCCTACAGAAAGATACACTGGAATTTATTCCCCAGATTGTATACTGTTCTCACAAAATTACTTATAGCAAAGGAGATTATAAACAAAGGTGCAGTTTGAAAAGATTTTGAATAAAAGGCACTGAAGAGTCAAAAAAAAGCATCGAAAGGGAACTCGGAAAATATTGTAGGAAAAAGCCACCACAACAGCAGCTATTTGTGGACAGAGTTCAGCAGTTCAGACCTCAAAACTTTAGGGGATCATAACTGGAGTTAGGTAACAATATCTAATGGACCACGGGGTAGCATTTGGACACAGAACTGTTAGAACGAGTCCAGAGGAGGCCACAAAGATGACCAGAGAGCTGGGGGAACTCCCATACAAGGACAGGCTGAGAGTGTTGGGGTTGTTCAGCCTGGAGAAGAGAAGGCTCCAGGAAAACCTTAGAGCAGCCCTCCTGCACTTAAAAGGAGGTGCACAGACCTCTTCTTCTGGAAAGGACAGCAAAAAAAACATGTAATCATTTTTAATTTCCACAAAAGTCTTTTGAAAAATCATAGGAACAATTTTTATAAAAAATATGACCACACCAACAAGTTTTCAAACAGGACTTTGAATTACAAGGCAACTTATATAAAGAAGCAGCAATAAGATACACAAAATAGATTCAGTTCAATTATTCTGATAGCTGTAACTTTTTTTGTTACCTTTGTTAGCAACAAGGACTATCCATTACAAACAGTGTCTACTCTTAAATACTTGCTGAAAAGTGCAGAGAAGATAGTATCTGTGTGAAATTAAACAGTAACAGCCAACATAAAAGGCATTCATAGGTAATGGGACTGAATGCACAGATTTTAGTGACTTTTATTACAAAAAAAAATTTATTCTCTTGTGAAATAAGGTCACTTTACTATCATAATTATTTTGCTATGACTGTGTCAACATACTCAGCTTATAATAAAGATAATATAAAGCAAGCATTTACTAGATCACACAGAATCATTAGGTTGGAAAAGACCTCCAGGACTATTGAGTCCAACCATTCCTATCAATCACTAAACCATGCCCCCAAGCACCTCATCCATTTGTCTTTTAAATAATTCCTGGGATGGTGACCCTGGGCAGCCTGTTACAGTGTCCAACAACCTTTCTGTGATTGTGAGTTACAGATGATTAAGGATGGACGGTCGGGGTTTTTTTAGATGAAGAAATTAATTTTGATCACATTGCATACAAGACTACTTAAAGGCAGTTTCTGTTTGTTACAGTGCCATGTAAGAACCTATGTGCAATCATAGAATTACAAAATCATAGAAAAGTCAAGGCTGGAAAAGACCTCCAGATCATCCAGTCCAACCATCAGTCCAACACCACCGTGCCTACTAAATCACATACCAAAGCGCCACATCTACACATTTTTTTAACACTTCCAGGGATGACGATATGATCACTTTCCATGGGCAGGCTGTTCCAGTACTTCTTCACTCTTTCAGTAAAGAAGTTTTCCCTGATATCCTACCTAAACGTCCCCTGGCACAATTTGAGGCCATTTTCTCCTGTCCTATCATTTGTTACTTGGTTGAAGAGACCAACATCCACCTCACTACAACCTCCTTTCGGGTAGTTGTAGAGAGTAGGAAGGTCACCCCTTAGCCTTCTCTTCTCCAGGCTAAACATCCCTAGGTCCTTCATCCACTCCTTGTAACACTTCCTCCCCAGCCCCTTCACAAGCCTTGTTGCTCTTCTCTGGACACTCTCCAGCAGCAAAATCACTTTCCTGGACCCAAAACTGAACACAGGATTCGACGTGTAGCCTCACCAGCACTGAATATACATATACAGGGGCACAATCACTTCCCTGCTCCTGTTGGTCACACTGCTTCTGATCCAAGCCAGGATGCTGTTGGCCTTCTTGGCCACCTGGGCACACTGCTGGTTCATGTTCAGCCGCTGTTGACCAAAGAACACATACATAGAAAGAGCAGTGCTGGGTCAGACCACAGGCCTATCTCACTTCCAATGAGCAATATATTTTTGTGTCATTGCCCTCAGCCCAGAAACTTTCAGGACCCTTAACATCATTGAGCTATTATTAGGTTATGTGATTAAAGGGTCATCTTCACCAACATGAAGCAGCACAGAGGAACAGTGACAGCCAGGTGAACCCCAGTAACTTCATCAGAGCAAGCAAAACTGTCTGGGAGTGAAAACCATCAAGTTAACATGAGAAGCTCTCCACATCACCCTACAGACAGACTGGGGAGCTAATATCTATAGGGATGTGGGATTCATTATAGGATGCAGGGAAAGAATATTGTGGGATAGTGCAAGATTTCTTATGGGATGCGTACGGGATGAACTGAACACAGGGAAAAGGACAGATCAAGGCAGCTTAGGGAATAAGTGCGAGAAATTTGAGGGACAAGGGGACTGTATATGTGTAGTTCTAAGCATGAACAACTGGAATGGGACTCTGGGTCTTGGAGGCTTGGAACTCCAGGTGACAGAAACACTGAGACCTGGCAATCCAGCAGTCGGCTACTGGATAGACCAAGTGATTCAAGCCAGCTGCTAGATGGAGCTCAGTGCTAGGTCCAGTCCTGTTCAATGTCTTTATCAATGACCTGGATAAGGGCATTGAGGGTACCCTTAGCAAGTTTGCAGATGACACAAAGCTGTGTGCAAGTGTCAATCTGCTGGAGGGTAGGGAGGCTTTGCAAAGGGACCTAAACAGGCTGGACCGCTGGGCAGTGTCCAACGGCATGAGGTTTAACACAGTCAAATGCCGGGTCCTGCACTTGGGGCACAACAACCCTAAGCAGAGCTACAGACTGGGAGAAGCCTGGCTGGAAAACTGCCAGGAGGAGAGGGACCTGGGGGTGCTGGTCGACAGCCGACTGAACATGAGCCAGCAGTGTGCCCAGGTGGCCAAGAAGGCCAATGGCATCCTGGCTTGTATCAGAAACGGTGTGACCAGCAGGTCCAGGGAGGTGATTCTCCCTCTGTATTCAGCACTGGTGAGGCCGCTCCTTGAATATTGTGTCCAGTTCTGGGCCCCTCACCACAAGAAGGATGTTGAGGTTCTGGAGCAAGTCCAGAGAAGAGCAACAAGGTTGGTGAAGGGGTTGGAGAACAGACCATATGAGGAGTGGCTGGGAGAGCTGGGGTTGTTTAGCCTGGAGAAGAGGAGGCTGAGAGGAGACCTCATTATTCTCTACAAGTACCTGAAAGGAGGTTGTAGAGAGGAGGGAGCTGGCCTCTTCTCCCAAGTGACAGGGGACAGGACAAGAGGGAATGGCCTCAAGCTCCGCCAGGGGAGATTTAGGCTGGAGATTAGGAAAAAAATTTTCATGGAAAGGGTCATTGGGCATTGGAATAGGCTGCCCAGGGAGGTGGTTGATTCACCTTCCCTGGAGGTGTTTAAGGCACGGGTGGATGAGGTATTGAGGGACTTGGTTTAGTGTTAGTGGATAGGAATGGTTGGACTAGAAGATCCGATGGGTCCCTTCCAACCTGGTTGTTCTGTGATTCTGTGAACCTCTGATCCCTATCCATCATCTTCCACAATGTTCACTATACTATACAGCACTTTCATATTTTTTCTCAGCTACCTGTTTTGCAGAACTTTAGAGCATTAGGTTATTTATTCTTTGTACAGAAACCATACCAAGACCATCTTTGTTGCCTACCTGCAACCTCCTTCCAGTAGAAAAATGAGAAACAGGGAACAGGAACCTGCTTTTGAGCTAGGAAACTGAAATGGCACACAATATTCCAGATGCAGGTGTATCACTGACTTGATGATATTTTCTTTTTTTTTCTGTTACTCTCCTAATAATTCCTTACAAGAAGCAGCTGAGGGAACTGAGGTTCTTTAGCCTGGAGTAAAGGAGGCTGAGGAGAG
This sequence comes from Coccyzus lansbergi, assembly GCA_033558105.1. NCBI lineage: Eukaryota > Metazoa > Chordata > Aves > Cuculiformes > Coccyzidae > Coccyzus > Coccyzus lansbergi. The sequence continues at coordinate 99,192 of JAUMJK010001037.1, forward strand.
ACCTTACCACTGCCTACAACTATCTGAAAGGAGAAAGTAGCAAGGTGGGTGTTGATCTCTTCTCCCAAATGACAGACAACAGGATGAAAGGAAATGGCCTCAAGTTGCACCAGGGGTGGTTCTGATTAGATATCAGGAAGAATTGCTTCACTGAAAGGGAACAGCACTGGAACAGGCTGCCCAGGGAGGTGGTTGAGTCACTGGAGTATTTAAATGGCAGGTAAGTGAGGTGCTTAGGAATATGGTGGACTAGTGGACAGGCACAGTTGGACTCAATGATCTCAAAGGTCTTTTCCAACCAAGTAATTCTAAATTAGTTAGACCAAGCCATTTGTCAAAGAATGTCTGTAACACCAATGTTAATATAATCATCACATTAGTTGTGCAGTCTGAGAATTTAGGAAAAGTATATTAAATCTTAAATATTATGTTGGTGTACTGGTATTTAGTTAACCAAGTCTGTTCATTAAATGTCTTTAGACATTTGACTATTGTCAAATTTGACTATTTAACAAATATTTGACTATTCTATTGACTTTAGAATAGAAAAATACCTCTGAATAAATGTACCTAACTTATTCTTCATATGTGCAGCTCTGTCACATCATATGTGCATTGTGAAAACTGTCTGCATCTCCTCCAGCAAAATTCAAACTAGCATAGGCACTACTAACAATCAGAAAAAAAGAGATCAAAAGCTTTGCAACTCTCTGTAAAGCACATGTTGATATTAATACCAAAGCAGTAAAAGTGTCATTCACCTAGAAAACACAGCTGTCCCCCTGTTTACCCCACACTGATATAATTGTACAGAGTTAGGAAGCAGGGAGGAAACGTTCAGATGTTCAGTGGGGGCAAACAGAATAGAAACAAAATCTCACCCTTACCTGGTCTGTGCCTGTTGCCTGCCTCAGCAGAAAGAGAACCTCCTTGTGCCCTGCGAGATCCAACTTTACCTCCAGTTCCGCCAGGATAATGATAGATGACTGATGCTGAGCATAACCCCTCAAGGGCAGCTGCAGAGCAAAGAAAGAGCCAATGGATTAGTAGAGATGCTCACAAGAAGCAAAATACCATGTAGCAAAGTCTGTTTACACAAACACAAAGAAAGCAGCACCAATACAAGTTGGGGGATGATGTGACTGAGAGTAGCCCTGTGGAGAAGGACTTGAGGTTGTTCATTGATGAGAAGCCTGACACTGGTCAGCAATGTGCACTTGCAGCCTAGGAGGCCAACGGTATCCTGTACTGCATCAAAAGAAGTGTGGCCAGCAGGACAAGCAAGGAAATTCTCCTCCTCTATTCCATGACCCCACTTGGAGTCCTGTGTCCAGTTCTGGAATCCTCAACATAAGAAGCATATGGAACTGCTGGAACAGATCCAGTGAAGGATCATGAAGATGATCGGAGGGCTGAAGCACCTCTGCTAAAAGGACAGGTTGAGAGAGTTGGGTCTGTTTGGTCTGGAAAAGACTCCATGGAGACCTTATAGCAGCCTTCCAGTAGCTGAACTGAATGGGGTGTACAAGAAATCTGGTGAGGGACTTTTTCCAAGGGCATGGAGTGATAGGATGAGGGGGAATGGCATTAAATTGGAAGGAGAAATATTTATATTTGACAAGGAAGAAAATTCTTCACAATAAGGGTTTCGGGAGGTACTGGAACAGGCTGCCCAGGGAAGTTGTGGATCCCTGGAAGTGCTCAAGCCCAGATTGGATGGAGTCTTGAGCAACCAGTGGTAGGTGTCCCTGCCCATGGCAGGGGGGTTGGAACTGTATGATCTTTAAGGTCCCTTCCAACCCAAACCATTCTATGATTCTATGCCTCAAACTGGAGACCTAGTGACAAAGGTCATGGTAAAACCCAAGATACTCCATGTCCTTTCTATTTCCATTTTCACTGGTAAGGTATACTCTCAAGCTTCCTAGTTCCCTAAGACTACTAGCCAAGTCTGCAGGAGTCACAGTAGAGGAACACTGATGTGCAAAGCACAAATACACAAAGCCTGCTAAGATACATCTATGGACAACGCGAGGCCTTCAACAGGTCATGGTAATTGGGGAAGGTTTCTAACAACTGGACAAAAGGAAACATCACACCCTTCTTCAAGAAGGAGGTACCAGAGCCCTAAGGCAGGTCAACTTCAGCTGCCTGGCAAGGGAAATCCTTCTGGAAGCCATTTCCAAGCACATGAGGGATAATAAATAAATAATAAATAGGGGGAAAAAAGTAGGAATGAAAAACAGGAAAGGAAAGGAGGAAGGGAAAGTCAGGGGGGAAAAAAGTGAATCCTAGGAGCTAATGTGAAAGGAAGGAAGTTAAACCAATGGAAAGTAAACATTTGTGGGCTTTGGTAGATGCAGAGGCAAAAATCTCTTCCTAACAGTCCACAGTAGATAACCAGAGGAAAGGTTTTTAAAACATCTGTACAATCCATTAAAAATCACAGACATTTTTCAAGGCATCACTGAAAAAAAACCTTGTGTCTGATTTTTTAAGTACAACCTTTACTACCATAACTCACTTTACATTGCAGGTTTTCTTAAGCACACTTCTTTCTCATGTCTCATCATGATAGTCACAATTGATATCCTGATTTGGATCACCAAAATCATTCCTACTTTTCATAACACAGAAGGAAAGTTATAGAAGATAGTTTGAGTTACTTGATTTTAGCAACTAATTATTTGATTCACTGTCATCACCAAATCCTACCTCCAAGCCACAGAAAGTCATTCACTGAGCGCAGAAGCTCCACCGCCATGTGATAATGCACCAAGGAATCTTGTAACATGCCAGCTTGCAAACACAGGTCACCAACATGCTTCCGCATCCGGCCTTGACAACGCTTCTTATAGTGTCTGCAAAATAAACAGTACAACTTACAGTTACTTCCAGGAAATGCTTGTTTGAGGTAATAAACACCTAAAGTCAATTTTATTTCCTCCTCAATAGTACATAAACACTAAGTTACTCTCAATCTGAGCAAAAATCCAGTATGGATTCTAACCAGCATAATGTGCTAAAGTAAAAAAGCCAAGAGTTTGACTATATACTGGGAAAATAAGCAATGCATCACATATTTTGGCTACAAAGCATTTACGCACAGTCACAACAAGTTATAAGGTTGCTCTTCAGAACCATAGCCTTGTCACAAATGAAATAAAATAGTATCATAAAACAGGTCAGGTTGGAAGGGTCTTTGAAAGGTCATTTGGTTCAACCTTTAACAGAAAAGGAGGCCTAGACGAGATTATCTACCACCTTGTCTAATTGCACCTTGAGAACCTTCAAAGCAAGTAGTCCTCAGTAGGTGTATGGCTGCCTTTCCATAGCTGGTATGCTTCCATTTAGCTTTTAAGTACACACAAAAGCTCACTGCTAAGCCAGGGTGGTCTCTTGTCCTGCCTTCTTCCTTTCCTTTGGTAGAGGACAAGCCACTCTTGAGCTTTCAGGAGGCCGTTTTGAATAACTACTAGCACTCATATGCTCCTTTGCCATGGAACATCCTTGGGAACCTTTGCATCTGGGGTATAAGCATATAGAAGCTGGCTCTTCTAAAACCCCGAGTCTTTGTTCTGCTACTTGTCTTCACTGTGCTCAGCAGAATCTTAAACTCCACAATGTTATGATTGCTGTATCCAAGGCTATCATTATTATTTATGTTGTAATTGGCCAAGGCCAATGAAGTCCTATTGAAAACACTGGACAGACACTTCGGTGACACTGAAATGGCAGCTTGGGGAAAAAAACATTCAATAAATGCACTAACCTTACTATTTTTTTTGTCTAGTTACAGTTAAAGAAATGTGCCAACAGCATCATTTTCAGAGCATCTCATGTTGATGAAAAGAAGTGCTGTAGGTGTCATTCATTATCGTACATTCCAAGTATTTCCAAGGAATAATGTTAATAGGAGTTTCCCAAAATACCAACGACCACCTTGGACTGACTGTCATAGCTAGGTGTTTTTAGCTTTTAGGAGACATAGGGATACTTTTCCAATTAAACTAAGTCCAACAGAATATCTATAAAATTACCTCACATATTTGAACCTAACAACTTAAAAAAAAAACCCACTAACAAAAAACCCAGGACAACATTTATTCTCCAGATGCTGAACTCCTTTGCCCTAGAGTGAGATGTCAATATAAGAGGAAATACCATGATTGCAGAATGAAATGGGGTGCAGGGTGGTAGTTTTTCCAGCAAAAAATGTGAGAGGAGCCTAGAGATGAATTAAAGTGTGACGCATGATCTCTCATATCATATCTGCCTTCATAGAGTCTGCAACGTAGGGAGAAAAGTAAAAGAAGGACAGAAGATAGGAAGTGTAAGGGTAGGAATAAGCATATTAAGCTATTCCCTTTGGATTTTAAGGCAGAAAGGCTAGGAGAAACGCTAATAATAAAAACAATTACATGTTACTGGTTTGTTTGCTTTTGAGATTTTTTTTTTGTTTGGTTTGATTTTTCTTTTCACCAAAGAGATAGTCTGAAGGAGAATCACTGCATTCAACCAACAAATGATGTTTTATTCCTTGTAGCTGGCTCAAAGAAGGAACAGTTCGTCAAGGAGATGAAGAGAAAGTGACCGATTTATAGGGATATGGAGCACACACAATGTTCTTATAAAAATTAAATAGAAAAGCGATCAGAATCATTGTCATTATTTACAAGAAAAAACTGGAAATTATAAAAGGAGACAAGAAGACTTCCTTTCAATACTTAAAGGGGGCAAGAAAGATACAGAAAAAACTTTTAGCAGGGCCTGTAGCAATCGAACAAGGTGCAATGGTTTTAAAGTAAAAGAAGAGAGTTTTAGACTAGCCATTTTTTTACACTGTGGGCGATGAAATGCTGACACAGGATCCCCAGAGAGGTGGCAGATGCCCCATCCCTGGAAATGTTCAAGATCACGTTGGGTGAGGCTCTGAGCAACCTGATCTGGTTGAAGATGTCTCTGCTCCCTGCAGGGTGGCTGGATTGGATAATTTTCATGGTACCTTCCAAGGTCCTCTCTGTCTAAAATGTTACAGATGACTCCTATATAAACGTTCCCACTTTTCTGATCACATTCACAATTGATTGGAAGGTGGTGACATTAAATTAAGCTAAATATAAGGCACCTGTTGCTCTTTATCTTCCAGATATGTCAAGAAATTGCAATTTTTTTTTTGTTAATAAATATGTACTTTATTGATCTTTATAAGGAAACAATGCAAGAAAATTCAAAGTGAAAACTAAAGCTACTCTACAGGAACTATGGAAGGGCATCACAACCTACCAAGATTTCAATCTGAGTTTTGGGTTAGAGAGAAACACCTCAGTCAAAAAGCTCCTTTGTAATTTTGTAAACAAGTTAGACTCATTTATACAATACTAATTCAGGTGAGGTTTATCTCTGCATTCCAGAATGAAATTAAGATTATATGTGTTGTGTTGCTTTTAACACATTTTATACAGAGTAAATAGTGGAATTGGAGAATCATCACTTCTTTACACAGCTATAATATCTCTCAAGGCTGCTAACACTTTAAATTTCCTCTCTTTACATTTTCAAGTATTCTATAGGTTTGTGGACAAATTACATTACTTATTCTCTCAAAACTACCGTTTTAAAATGTTTTTCCAGATTTTCCAGATTGCATATGATTACATTCATAAATACAGTCATGCAGCAAATGAAAAGGGATGGTGCAGACACCTAAATCAAAACCTAAGACACAAGCTGTTTCCATCATACTGTCTCACCAACACATAAATTTGCTGAAGATTTCTGTATATGTCAATATATGCAAAGGTGGAGTGCATTTATTCACTTAGACATCAATAAACATTGTTCATACAAAGCTCTCTTTTAGAAACTCTTCCTCATAATAAACAAATAGATAATATATTCCTGGTGATGAAGACATTTACTACTAATTATTTAAAGACTGAATTAATTCCATCTACTTTTAGGCTCTCAAATGTGGTGCCAAGACAGGATCTATCTCCTACAATCCCTGCAAGTCTTTACATCCTCCTGGAAAACATTTCCTCACTAATTATAGAGCAAATTTGCACCATACAAAGGTATAAATAGTGTCTTAGTTTAGTGCTCACAATTAAGTACAACGAATTCAGGCTTTTTTACCACCTTCCCCAGCTACTGCAAGTTTATCCAAAAAGAAAAAAGGCAAAGATTCCATTGAAACTAAAATCCCTCTCCACAGCAAATCTTAATTTACTTCATGCTTGGGAAGCTTGTTTTGAAAAATAATCCCCTATCTACAATATCAGGTTGTTAAAAGCATGTCTATGTGATTGATGAGTTCCCCAATGCACACTGGGGTGCAAATTTAATTGAAAAAAAATCACACATACAGAGGTAGCTCAGCATAAAATTAGGATTGTTCACTTTAATGCCTAGTTTTGCTTCACAGCTTAACGTGAAGAATGCGGCCACAAAGTTGAAAGTGAAAAGCTCATAGATACCTTCTAATTTATTTTTTATTCAAATACTTTCATTATTTTTCCATGTCAACAGCTTAATCCTAATCTATCTGGTGACAGGGAGTCCATGTAAATTAATTACTACTTCCTCTAGGATAAAATGTTCTGGTTTGAGTTAAAGCAGAATCAATGTCTCATCTAAGTAACTTCACTTTCTGGAAGTTAACTTTCAGACAGTGTCCGTCTCTAGAAGCAATAACACTTCAAATTTATGATTTTCTCCAAAGTTATGGGGCACTGGTATGCAGAAAGGCCATTGCTTACATCTATCCCTACGGAGATAAGAGCCATCCTTGAGTTCACAGAATGCCGTAAGTGAAAAGGGAGAAAAAGGGTTGCACCTGCAGGGAGGAGTAGACAGGACAGAACAACAGAGCATTCCGTCCCATATACATCATATTTAGTATAAAGTTGAGGAATCATGAGGGTCAAGCCCTCTTCTTTGATGGTCAGCATCTAATATGGAACTCATCTTTGCCCTGTTCCCAGATCTGTGTATACTTGAATCCAGCTCCTGAGTCCAGCTCCCACCTGCTACCGAGTCCAGCCCAAGACCTCTTCCCTATGCCTGCTCTGCATCATTAGCAGTGACATAATCACCGAAGGCAGCTTGATTTCATATATTTGTATGTATTTTATTATTTCCTTATTACTGGTATTTTCATCATCATCACTATTATTGTTTCCTTAAAGCTGCTTCAGTGTCCAACCCACAAGATTCCTTCCCTCGTTTCCCTTTCCCTGGGAGTGGGTACAGTTGAATTGGGATCATGACTGCTTATGTATGGCTGCTGATGAAGCCGGGGGGCTGAACTGGGACAGACAACAAGCTTTTTCTAGGTCAGCTCCTTGTAGTACCCTGCTGCTAAAAGTTGTTTCTATATATTTCTCCTCTAGAAGGTCATTTAAGACATTAAGTCAGAGTGTGACACCATCAGAAATATCCTCAAGGAAGACAATGACATGTAATGCAGGACCATATGTGGAATACACCATAGAATAAGTCAGAAGGTCCTCTCCTGAAGTCATGTATGCATACAGTTGACTACAAAGTTAAAATCTTATTCTCTGAAGTTAGTTGTGTTAATTTGGTACCTAACATGCTCTTCATGTTCTCCTCAGAACAATAACCATGATCATTACCATTAGAGATCACTACTCCTACTTCAAACTGGAGGACACCAAACCCATTCCCGGAATACACTGCTCTACCCCATTTCCATTTTCACCTTATTCCACCAAGTAGAGGACACATACTTTAACACTTCATCCCCAACTCTCTTCAAGGATATCGTGTTAATTTTATGGAAAATTAAGAGTAACAATACCGTATTTCAAGATAGAATTTATTGTCACCACAAACCATCCAGCAATCACTTTGAAAGATTTTCTGGGTCCTCCAACTTTCAAAAGGGGCTAAATTACAGACAAGAAACATGCAAAATGAATTTGCAAAAGTATTCATGCAAAATGCTTCAACAAAAATTTCCATCAGATTCCATCAGTTCCAATTAGCATGCAGAACTATAGATACCACTGCTCATAACATTATCCAGACTTAAAAGACACAGCTACGGCATTTGATCGACTGCCAGAACTTCTGAATTTGGAAACCAAACACAGGCAGCAACAGCTTCATGGCTTTGGAGTTTAAAAAATGAAGCAAATTCCAGAGGCCAGCAGCCGCCTAAGCAAATTACGTGTGTCCTACAAAAAAAAGTCAGTATTACTACCAAATATAATTGCTAAATGCGCCAAAAGGGGGGTCAACCACAGGTGTAAGGCTCCAGGCAGCAATTATTTTTGTGTGTACTGAAAATTAAATATGAAAAGCAACACTAAAATATGCAATGAAGGCGGAGTGGAAAGGCAGTACATGGAAGAAAGCTAACTATTTTTAAATATACGCAATCACAGCCTACCTTTTTAGACCCAACAACAAACTCACAGGGCAGTATGAGAGAAGAAGGGGGAAAAAAAAAAAGGAACAAAAAAAATTAGAACGACAGAAAACAGAAACAAAATTAACAGCCACATACACATACTGAGATACCATAAACTTTGATAAATCAGTTGACAAATCCCATCTACAATACTGTATAGAGAAAGACACATCTATAAATAGAGCCCTACTTTCTCATCACTCAGTAGTATCAAACAGATGCCTTATCAGTGTTAAAAAAAGAAAGAACCTAAGAGAAACTGATGTCAATAACATTACAGTGAGCTTTTTCCAAGTAGATGTATAATCATACATGAGAACATTTATTTTTTAGCTGAAAACAAAAATAAAACAGAAAAATTAAACAAGTGGGATTTCTTGTATTTCTGGCAAGTACCTTTCCTAGTTTCAAGTTGGTAGAACCTTTGTATCATCATGAGAAGGTCTGTTTCCATTATTTTCAATCAGTTCCCAGCCCTCTACAAATAATGACAATGCACAACTGACTTCAGAAAATTTTTGGATTGCCCTCAGCAGCCCTGTGACTATGTAAATTTTAGCCTAATTCACAGATGAAGAAACAGAGAGAGAAAAGACAACAGATTTGCCAAGATCACCCATTGGCTGCTTTCTAGGATTAAACCCAGGTCAGTGCCTGTAACTTCTATAACTTCTAGCTAAAATAACAACCTGTCTTCAAAACTTCTTTGGACTTAATCCCATGGATTTTCATACAGAAAGTTTTCTACCAGCGTAAAAAATTCTTCTACATAAATAATAGTGGGTTTGTGTGCACTGACATCTTCTTACAAAATCTGGGAATGTCGCCTCTTCTGCTCATTAGATCAGTAACTTGCAAAAGACAAAAACCAGCTCCACTTTTCCCAAGAATTGTCTTATTTGAAATGCAACATAATAATACAAGATCCTAATTTGTGAACACTGCATCTTAAAAGAAACCAATCGTGTTGCAATCATCATGCAACCAAATTAATGCTAGTCCTACTAAGTGAGTGAGAGAGAAGATCAATGCTATCTATCTAGTCCTGATCATAACAGAAGTATTAATCTTAATATTTTACAATAAATTGCTTGGAGAAAAGTATCTTTTAAGACACAAAAAAAGTTCAGCCCTTTTAATTAACTTTCAAATCACATGACCATAATTACTAAATCCTGTGTGACTTCTTAACATATTTTGAATCAATATACCAGTCCAGTTTATTGGCTCAAGGTGACAGTTGCACTTTACATCTAATGAGACCTTGGCTACACACTTTGAAGTTTAATTTTAGAACTCACAGGAAAAGATATGCTTATTTAACGTACACAGACATCTGCAACTACAGCAGCAAAGACATCTGCTCTCTGTTACAAGCATAAAGAATGTTCCTTTTCTTCCATCTATGTAATAAAGAATATCTGTGCTTTTTAATCAGCTGGTCACTGGGAGATCAGGATACATTATATATATATAACTTATAAAAAAAAAAGGAGCGAGAGTATATAAAAAAAAAAGGGGACATTTGTTGCCGTTAACCTTTTAGAAACTTCCACCTATTCTAGAAAAAAGCTGTTTCATTTGCCTCACTATCCCAATGTCATCATTTTTGTACTTCATTCTTTAAACTCATCACACTGACAGACTCAAAACCAACAAAGAAGCAGAAGTTATTCTACTAGATGTTACAATACAAACATGCCTTCAGACAATCTTTACTCCTCCCTGAACAGAGTTATCCAACACAGCACCTTGCAAAACTAGAAAGTGGACTCAGCTGAAGAAGGTCTGCTATAGCCCTGTATCTCCCTGTTATGACTTAATGCATGCTTTCCCCTTAATTAGGAAATCTGTCACTGCAAAAGAGAACATGCTACAATAAAAGCTGCTTGTTGCAATCCAAATACTTAAATGAAATAAATTATCATTTCACATATAAAGACTTGGGCTTTAAAGGGTCGGTTAGTTCATAAACTGATATTAGTTCAACCATCTTTTGTGGTCCTGAATTTCTAAGTTAAACGCAGCAGCAGAGATGCATCATGCTGCACAAAGGGTGCCTAGGAAGGTCCCTGTGCAGAGTAGCTCATGTACTATTGGTGCATGTATTTCTAACTCCAACAAGGAAAACTGCTTTTTTCAACACAACTCATCTTTATATGGGATTACATAAATCTTTCCTTTCCATTTCAAAACTAAAAAAAATATTTAAAAAAACATGCATTTAGAGTATTTCTCTACTCAGTCATTAAACAGCATATAAAGATTTTTTAATTCATAGAATCACAGAATAGTTTGGGTTGGAAAGGACCTTAAAGATCATCATGTTCCAACCCCCCTGCCATGGGCAGGGACACTTTCCACTCAATCAGGTTGCTCAAAACCTCATCCAACCTGGCCTTGAACACTTCCAGGGATGGGGCATTCATGACTTCTCTAGGAAACCTGAGTTGCAATTCAGCTTGTTTATTCTACTTATATATAAATCCTAAGTTTTAAACCACTCACAAGTCCTGACTACTGCACAAAAGAAACTGAAAAACTTTCTTACTACTGAACGGGAATATTAGAATATTTAACACCTTTTCTTTGAGCAGTTCAGTGCCGCAAACATTTAAAGTATATCCATATGTAGACTTACTGGAAAACTCAGTGGTATTCATAGCACCAAGCAAGCTTGTGCACATACCTGAACCAGCACTTAACCTGTATGGTTACAGAACCAGGGGCATACAGCTTCCCTCTTGCAAAGAATTCAAGTATGACATTAAATCTGTGTCAACTCTCCAGTGCAACAGCATAAAATATCCTCTTGTATGTATACACTGCCTATTATTTGAGCTCACCTACAAGTTCACAACATCACAGGAAATAGTCATGAGCTACAACATGGCCACTGCTCATAAATAAGTGATTTGTGCAAGGAATCTACTTCCCAAGTACAATTTGGAAGCATGCTATTTAGAAAACACAACTGAACAACATAATTAATTCTAATGTTGAGGTTCTTGGCCAAAACTACTTGTCTTAGTTAATTGGAACAGGAAATCTCGGTCATTTTGTTCAACCAAAATTCATCCGAACTAAAGCAATTAAAGCTGAGATTATAAAGGGTCCACAAAAACTTTATTGCCCATGCAGAGTTCAAAGAAACAATCACATCATAATTTATACTGCTAATGGAAGTTCAATAGTTTAGGGACTAATCAGAACACTGAAAGATTAGCTCAAGTGGAGAAAAGCAATGTGTAAGCAAGGCAGAGCTGCTCACTGAGAACCAGAAGCAGGGGAGAAAAGTACTGCTGGCCCTTCAATCAGCCAGAAACAATTTAGCGTAGCACATTAAACTAATCAGAAACTTACTTTCTTCCGGTATATCACATTCTTATATAGAGATTCTAAGGCCAGGACTAATTATGCAGGCAGAGCTGATTAACATGATGAGAAGGCTTTGCAAAGCTGCCTGGACAGCTCTGGTCAACACTGTCTGGACACCTCTAAGCTTTTACGCATAATAATCACTGCTGACATCCCTACTAGTACAAGAGAGATGCTATTCCCATGAATACTATGTGTTTTCATAGGGCTTCCATGCCTCTGTCTCTTCCAAGACAAAAGGAAGGTGGATGCTTCCATCCTTTGGATTTGACTGTGAACAGAACAGCATAACCAAACCAATTTTGCACTGCCTGTAGCTAACAAGCCAGAATTACTAACCCCTAATACAAGAAGTTCGTAAAGCTCAAATCTGAAAGCTGAACATGCAAATGATTAGGGAGGAAAGATGTGGAAAAAAATGAACAAACAAAACTATAATACACACAAAACCAAAGCAAACAGTTGTGAGAAGAATAGTAGCAAAACAAGATGGGCCAAGAATATGAAATAATTAAATAAAAATGAAAGACAAGGAAAGATGCTGGACTTAAAAAGAAACAGTCACTGTTTCACAGGACAGAAAAGTAGACAGAGGCTTAGGGGGGAAAAACACAGTAACAGGGATCAGTTAAATACTGCTCAACATAATATAAAATCATTTTTCATTAATGTTAAATGGATTTTTTTTGTAATACTGTATATCTATAAAACATTTGAAGCTTTCCAGCAAAACATCTTAGTATAGCAGAACCTGCCAAACCTTCCCGGTGACTTCTTCATATTATTTGATCAGCCTCATGAGTTAAATATATATATAGAAACTCAAAATATCAAGTATGGCCAGACTCAAAATTAAATTACAGCAGGCACACACAATAAGACAGAGGCATAACCTTTGTTGTAATAAAGTACACTTTGTCCCTTCTAATAGGTTTATTCTAAAGGCCAAGAACTGCCACATCTTTTCTCAAGACCTGTGAGTTGACAAAAATAGCTGCTTACCTACTGTCGGTGTCCAGACCTACAAAGTCCTTCTTCTCAAAAGGAACACAGAGAAGTGGGATCTTGTCTCCAGACTTATCGGTGGCTCTGTCAAGCCTCTTAGACTCCAACACTATAAAGAGGGATTCGATAAAATCTTCTATTCTCTTCTCCACAGTTTCGCATTCATCATAACTGGGATAAAACGCCACATCCGTGCGAGGCTGCTCTGCAATCTCTCCTTGAAGCCCAAAGACAAACAACCGGGAATCATAGAGAGTAGAACCATACATTTCCTTTTGAAGATGGAATTTTTCAAAAGTCTGAGGCCAGTCCTTTGGAGAAGAGCAGTCTGTAATAGTTATCAGTCCCACAACTTTCCGGTGTGTCTGAAAATCCCCCCATTCGTTGTTCTCGGGGGGATAATGGTGCCTGTAACGGATATACAACACACGCTGAGAGTCACGCACGTTAACTTGACTCACTGCTGAAATTCGTTTGTAGATCCTGAAAAAGCTCTCTTCAGGTACAATGCCAATCGGCTGAACCACAACCAGGAGAGTCTGATGGTCCTCAGCGCACTGCATATAGTCAGGAACACTCATTTTGCATCAGCTGCAGGCTAGTAAAAGAAAAACGCATATTTTTAACATTTACAAGTACATATGGTTGCTGAATCAAACCAGGACTCGGATGCTAAACATTTCTGCGTCCTGTATGTATGTGCTACAATACTAATTCTTGCTTTCATCACTTTACTACATCTCCAACCATGCACCCTACTGACAAAGTTAGTGCACAAGGAGCATTCTCAGTCACACTCCAGTATGGACACACAAAAAAACCATAAAGCACGGGTTTTTTTCAACAATATCAGTTTCCCATCCACTGTGAAGCTCCCTAATGAATGAGGAAGCAGGGAATGTCTCTCTGTCGCAGGCACAGAGTAAAGATGGCTAACGCACAACCTCGGAAGGGACATCCCACGAGACTCTCTAGTCCATCTCCACAACACACAATGGGGAAATAGGGAAAATCCATAGAGTGGTTTGGGTTGGAAGGGACCATAAATGTCATTCTGACATAAACGTCATCCAGGGACATTTTTAACCAGATCAGGTTGCTCAGAGCCTCATCCAATCTGACCTTGAATGTGTCCAAGGAATGAGCATCTACCACCTCCTCAGAGAACATGTACCAGCATTTCAGCACCCATAGCATAAAAAAATTCTTCCTAATATCTAGTATGAACCTCTCCTCTTTTGGTTTAAAACAATTACCCCTTGTCTTAGTGCTACAAGGAAAGCAGGGAGTCTCTCTCTGCCCCAGGCACAAAGCAACACTGGCCAAAACACCACCTCAGAACGGATGTCCTGCAAGACCTGGGCTCTCCAGTCTGTCCTAACAAAATGCCTTGGGGAAACAGGGAAAATTGTGTTTCACAGGATGGAAACTGGCACCAAAACAGAATGAGCAAACTTTACAGAGCTGTGAGTGGCCGATCAGGAAAAAAGCAGGTCCAGAACACTCATTTTGGAGAAATTAAGTCATTATTTTCTCAAAACACATGCAGGTTAACCCAGACCAGGCAATGATTTTAATAGAATCATAGAATCATTTGGTTGTAAAAGACATTTGAGATCATTGAGTCCAATCATACCTCTCTACTACTAAATCATATTCCTGAGCACCCCATCTACCCATCTTTCAAATAGGTCCACAGATGGTGACTCAACCACCTCCCTGGGTAGCCTGTTCCAGTGCCTAAGAACTCCAATGGGGAAATGGTTCTTGATATCACAGAATCATGAAATGGTTTGGGTTGGAAGGAACTTTAAACATCATGCAATTACCACACCCCCTGCAATGGGCAGGGGCACCTCCCACCAGATCAGGTTGCCCTTGGCCACATCCAACCTGGTCTTGACCACTTCCAGGGAGGGAGCATGCACAGCTTCCCTGGGCAACCAGTGCCAGTGTCTCATCACCCTCAGCATCAAGAATTTCTTCCTAATGTCTCATCTAAATCTTCCCCCTTCCAATTTAAAGCCATTGCGCTTCATCCTATCATTAGATGCCCTTGGAAGAAGTCCCTCTCCAGCTTTCCTATAAACCCCCTTCATGGACTGGAAGGCCACTGTAAGGTCTCACCTTCTCTTCTCCAGGCTGAACAACCCCAACTCTCTCAGCCTGACCTCACAGCAGATCTAATCTAAAGCTCCCCTGGTGGAACACGAGGCCCTTTCCTCTACTCCTATCGCTTCTACTTGGGAGAAGAGACCAACACCAAATACAAATATTAGAGCCATAAATATAGAGACTTACTAACATTTAGAGCTTCCTCTCTTCCAGAACTATCTAAAATAGTGCTGTTCTGTACTGCAGCTGAGTCTCAAAGGAAGATGCCCATACCCAAACCCAGCTTCTCCTCGGGGAAGAAGTTCCTTTGGGGAGGGTTGCAGCACCAGAACAACCTCTAAATTCTACAACAACAAAACGAAACCCAAACAAAAATAAACAAAAGCAATCAAAGAACCCCACCCCACTGCACAGGCTTAGGCTGACACTGCCAGTTTCACCAAACAAGAAGGAAGAAAAAGAGCTGGGAACTCAGAGAGAGGCAGCAGAGAGGAGGATGCACATATTCAGAGTTACTAGCACTTAGAGTTCCTAACATTCAGAGTTCCTAACATTCAGTTACTTCTCTAGAACTACCGAAGAACTCTGGTTTATCTAAAACCGACTGTCCTGCCGCTGGGTCTCTGGTGAAGATGCCCATAGCCAAACCCAGCCTCTCCGCTGGACAGCACAGCTCCTTTGGTGGGGCTGCAGTACCAAAACATCCTCAAATCTACAACGACAACAAAAAAAAAACCCACCTCGGCACCCAAACAAATATACAAAAGCAACCAAAGAAACCCACCCCACTGCCTAGCTTTAGGCTGACACTGTCGGTTCCACCAAACAGAAGGAGGAACACGAGCTGGGAGCTCGGGAGAGGGGCAGGGGGGCGGAAGAGGAGGCTGCTCTGACCACTGACAGCCCCACTGCTGCCAACCCCCCTTCCCACCCCTGCTCCCTGCAGCCCCCGCTCCCTCCGCTCCCCACTCGCTCTGCAAAGCGCAGAACCCAGCACGGTGCAGGGAAGGGGCTGAGGCGCAACCAGAGGCGAGGGGAGCCCCCGGGGAGCCTCCGGGCGGGTAAGGCGGGGATGAGGGGCACTCACAGCCGGGACAGGAGCCGCCCCCGCCTCCTCCGGGTGCCGGGACTGCGGGGAGGGGCCGGCGGAACTGACGGCAGCGGGCGGAGCCTGCGCAGCGCTGGGCGCGAGATGAGGGAGAGCTGTGCAAGAGATCAGGCTGTCCTGAGCTGCAGGGACAGGTGTGTGCAAGGCATCAGGGTGTCCTGAGCTGCAGGAAGGTGTGCAGGGTATCAGGGTGTCCTGAGCTGCAGGGAGAGGTGTGCAAGGGATCAGAATGTCCTGAGCTGCAGGAAGGTGTGTGCAAGGCATCAGGGTGTCCTGAGCTGCAGGAAGGTGTGTGCAAGGCATCAGGGTGTCCTGAGCTGCAGGAAGGTGTGTGCAAGGCATCAGGGTGTCCTGAGCTGCAGGGAGAGGTGTGCAAGGGATCAGGGTGTCCTGAGCTGTAGGGAGAGGTGTGCAGGGCATCAGGGTGTCCTGAGCTGCAGGGAGGTGTGCAGGACATCATGGTGTCCTGAGCTGCAGGGAGAGGTGTGCAAAGGATCAGGGTGTCCTGAGCTGCAGGGAGATGTGTGCATAGCATCAGGGTGTCCTCAGCTGCAGGAAGGTGTGTGCAAGGCACCAGGGTGTCCTGAGCTCCAGGAAGGTGTATGCAAGGCATCAGGGTGTCCTGAGCTGCAGGACGGTGTGTGCAAGGCATCAGGGTGTCCTGAGCTGCAGGGAGGTGTGCAGGACATCAGGGTGTCCTGAGCTGCAGGAAGGTGTGTGCAAGGCATCAGGGTGTCCTGAGCTGCAGGAAGGTGTGTGCAAGGCATCAGGGTGTCCTGAGCTGCAGGAAGGTGTGTGCAAGGCATCAGGGTGTCCTGAGCTGCAGGAAGGTGTGTGCAAGGCATCAGGGTGTCCTGAGCTGCAGGGAGGTGTGTGCAGGGCATAGGGATGTCCTGAGCTGTAAGGAGAGGTGTGCAAGGCATCAGGGTGTCCTGAGCTGCAGGGAGATGTGTGCATAGCATCAGGGTGTCCTGAGCTGCAGGAAGGTGTGTGCAAGACATCAAGATGTCCTGAGCTGCTGGGAGATGTGTGCAAGGCACCAGGGTGTCCTGAGCAGTGTGGATGGCATCAGAGTATACTGAGCTGCAGGGACTCAAAAGCATCCCTGAGAGCAGCTCCTGTCCCTGCACAGGACAACTCCATCATTCATACCATCTGTCTGAGAACTGTCACTTGGTTGGAAAAGAGGTCTGAGATAGGAGCAGGGAGATCTTGTGCACCCTCAGCAAGTTTGCAGATGACTCCAAGCTGAGTGGTGCAATTGTCACAGCAGAAGAGTGAGACATCATCCAGATGGACCTGGAGAGGCTGGAGAAGTGGCCTGTGTAAATCTCATGAGGTTCAACAAGGCCAAGTGCAAGGTCCTACACCTGGGTAGGCGCAATCCACGGTTTCAGTACAGGATGGGGCTTGATGTTGTTGAGAACAGCCCTGTGGAGAAAGACTTCGGGGTGCTGGTCAACAAGAAGCTCGCCAGCAGCGTGCACTCACAGCCCAGAAGGCCAACCATGTCCTGGGCTGCATTAAAAGAAGTGTAGAGAGCTATAAGGTCTCCCCTCAGCCTCCTCTTCTCCAGAATAAACAACCCTAGTTCCCTCAACCACTCCTCCTAAGACATGTACTCTAGACATTTCACCAGCTTTGTTACAACTTGAAGAATTCATAGAAATGAATTAGGCATCAACTGGCAGGTGAATCCCATCTGCCAACAGCCCTCCCTGCTGTGTGACTGAAAACACTGGGGGCTGCCACGCTTAGTAGTGGCCAGAAATTCAAGAGAAATAGTTCTAGTATGGACTTCTTTCTAGGCTGGTTTGTTTATTTTTGATTAAGAACAGGTTTCATTCTATCACTAGTGCAACATTAATTTTACAACTCCAAAATATACTAAAAGCATTAAAGAACTGAATTTCAGTAACAGTGCAATCTCTCAGTATTCTCAGAGTGTGCACACAGCAACCTTATGCTGCACAGCTACATTGCAATTCTGTCTCCAGCAAACTAAAGCTGTGTTAACTGTATGGAGAAATGCCTTTAGTTTTCTGTGCTCCCACTCCTATTCCCTATCAGTTGAAATCCATCACATGCCCAGCATAGTTCTGAAGTATAAAAGAATTGTCCCATATGTGGCTTTTTGAGGGAACACTCTACTGGAAAAGAGGAAACATATGATAATGAGATAGGACCTAGAGGTGAAGAAAAAAAAATCTTTCTATAAATACATAAATAACAAAAGGAGAACTAGGGAGACCATACAGTCCCTTTTGGACACAGAAGGAACAACAGTGACAGGGGATGAGGAGAAGGCTGAGGTACTTAATGCCTTCCTTTCCTCAGTCTTTAATTGTAAAGAAAGTTGTTCCCTCTGTGTACAAACCCAGGAGCTAGAGGAGCAAAACAAGGCTCCCATGGTCCAAGAGGAGGTGGTCAGAGCCTTGCTTGCCCAACTAGACACCCACAAGTCTATGGGGCCAGTTGGGATTCACCCTAGGGTGTTGAAGGAGCTGGCAGATGTGCTGGCCAAACCCCTTTCCATCATCTTTCAACAGTCCTGGAAGACTGGGGAGGTACCACTGGACTGGAGGCTGGCTGATGTAGTGCCCATCTACAAGAAGGGTAGCAGGGAGGATCCAGGGAACTACAGGCCTGTCAGTCTGACCTCAGTGCCAGGGAAAGTCATGGAACAGGTGATCTTGAGTGCTACCATGAAGCACATGCAAGAGAAACGGGTGATCAGGCCCAGTCAACATGGGTTCATGAAAGGCAGGTCTTGCCAAACTAACCTGATTGCCTTCTATGACAAACTGACTCGGCTGCTGGATGAGAAAAAGGCTGTGGATGTATCTTCTTGGACTTCAGTAAAGCCTTTGACACAGTTTCTCACAGCATCCTGCTACAGAAACTGTCAGCCTCTGGCCTGGACAGGCGCACACTCTCCTGGGTAGAAAACTGGCTGTATGGCCGGGCCCAGAGAGTGGTGGTAAATGGTGTTAAATGGAGGCCAGTTACAAGTGGGGTTCCCCAGGGCTCAGTGCTGGGTCCAGCCCTGTTCAATGTCTTCATCAATGACCTGGATGAAGGCATTGAGGGTACCCTTAGCAAGTTTGCAGATGACACAAAGCTGTGTGCAAGTGTCGATCTGCTGGAGGGTAGGGAGGCTTTGCAAAGGGACCTAAAAAGGCTGGACCACTGGGCTGAGTCTAATGGCATGAGGTTTAACACGGCCAAATGCCGGGTCCTGCACTTGGGGCACAACAACCCTATGCAGAGCTACAGACTAGGAGAAGTCTGTCTAGAAAGCTGCCTGGAGGAGAAGGACCTGGGAGTGTTGGTCGACAGCCGACTGAACATGAGCCAGCAGTGTGCCCAGGTGGCCAAGAAGGCCAATGGTATCCTGGCTTGTATCAGAAATGGTATGACCAGCAGGTCCAGGGAGGTGATTCTCCCTCTGTACTCAGCACTGGTGAGACCACTCCTTGAATCCTGTGTTCAGTTCTGGGCCCCTCACCACAAGAAGGATGTTGAGGCTCTGGAGCAAGTCCAGAGAAGAGCAACAAAGCTGGTGAAGGGGCTGGAGAACAGGCCCTATGAGGAACGGCTGAGAGAGCTGGGGTTGTTTAGCCTGGAGAAGAGGAGGCTGAGAGGAGACCTCATTACTCTCTACAAGTACCTGAAAGGAGGTTGTAGAGAGGAGGAAGCTGGGCTCTTCTCCCAAGTGACAGGAGACAGGACAAGAGGGAATGGCCTCAAGCTCCACCAGGTGAGATTTAGACTAGACATCAGGAGGAAGTTTTTCACAGAAAGGGTCATTGGGCACTGGAACAGGCTGCCCAGGGAGGTGGTTGATTCACCTTCCCTGGAGGTGTTTAAGGCACAGGTGGACAAGGTGCTGAGAGACATCGTTTAGTGTTTGATAGGAATGGTTGGACTCGATGATCCGATGGGTCTCTTCCAACCTGGTGATTCTATGATTCTATAAAAGAGTCCTAGTTTGCCCAGACCACCTTAAACTGCATTGTCCACAGTCAAGCAAAATGACTGCAGGCCAGTTCCTAGATCCTGAGGGATCTATATGGATCCTATATCTGGAGCAAAATAGCTGAATACCCTCAGAAATCTTGGTAGTTTGAGAGGGGCGCTTATGTATGCTGAACTCATGAAAGATGCCAGGTGTATTTATAAGAAATTCACTGTCATAGCAATGTCAGATGTTTCCACAAGATGTCAGAAGATGATAAGGATGAAGGGAGAAATGGAGCCTGCTGGATATTCATGTAGCACCACAGGATATTGTGCTTCACCTCAGGTGCAGCAGTGCTGGAATTGAAGCCACTTAACACAGCACCTCACTATCCTTGCACTACAGTGCTTACAACTGCTTAAGATTCTACCTTTTATTAATAAATCAGTGCCAAAGAATCATAGAATGGGTTGGGTTGGAAGGGACCTCAAAGATCATTAAGTTCCAACCCTCCTGCCATGGACAGGGACACTTCCCACTGGATCAGGTTGCTCAGAGCCCCATCTAACTTCACCTTGAAGACCTTCAGGGATGGGGCACCCACAGCTTTTCTGGGCAACCTGTGCCAGTGCCTCAACACACTCATTGTGAAGAAATTCAATGCACATACAGCGTATGTGGAGAACAGAAATCCCACTTGATGAGATGTTGTAAAAACTGGTCTCATGCTGGTGTTTTTCTGTAATGACAGTGACACCCCCCTATATATTATTAAGGCGCATTGTAAAGCTTGTAGCCCTCCTGCGAGCGCGCGGCCTCATAGGAGTTGTAGTCCCGCCGACGTGACCGCCGGCAGCATAGCAATGTTCCCCTAGTGCCGAAGAAAACTACGATTCCCAGCGTGCCCTGCGGCGCGGGCGCTCTATGCCGGGTTTGGTGGGGCAGAAAAGCTGGAGCTTTGAGCACCCTGATCCAGCAGGAGGTTGACGCTGCCCACGGCAGGGGCTTGGAACTAGATGGCCTTTAAGGCCCCTTCCAACAGAATTCATTCTATGAAAATTCATCAGTTCCTGCTCCCCCGTGCGCCCGGCTGCATGCCGGGAGGAGGAGGAGCAGGCGGGGGTCGAGACGAGGTGCACCGTGCGGCTAGCCGTCCCTCTGCGGGCGCACGGCCTTATGGGAGTTGTAGTTCCGCTGCCGAGGCCGTTGGCAGAGCGGCAGCGCCTCCTGGGGCAGGAGAAAACTACAACTCCCAGCGTGACCTGCGGCGGTCGGGAGGGTGAGGCGGGAGAAAGGCTGGAGCTTTGAGTAATCTGATCCAATGGGAGGTGTCCCTGCCCATGGCTGGATGGTGGAACTGTATGATCTTTAAGGTCCCTTCCAGCCCAGTCCGTTCTATGATAACCCATCACTTCCTGCTCCTCCGTGCGCCTCGCTGCCTCCCGGGAGCAGCAGTAGCAGAGGAAGTCGGGAAGTAGGGCACCGTGCGGCTCGCCGTTCCTTTGCGGGCGCACAGCCTTATGGGAGTTGTAGTCTTCTCCGGCCCCAGGGGCGTTGCGTACTACTTGCGATCCCAGCGTCGGGAGTACAACTCCCAGCGTGCCCCGCGGCGCCGTCCGCGGATTGGACGGGGGGGCGGGGGAAGATGGCGGCGAGGCTGAGCGGCGGGGAGAACCGGCTGGTGTCGCTGCCTCTGTCGCGGATCCGTGTGATCATGAAGAGCTCGCCGGAGGTGTCCAGCATCAACCAGGACGCTCTCTTCCTCACCGCCAAAGCCACGGTAGCGGCTGCCCCTCCTCTCCCTTCCTCGCTGCTTCAGCCCCACCGGGAAGGGCTGGTGCCTCCCCGAGTCCCGCGGTGGGGCGGGTGATACCGAAAATGCCGGCAAATAAAATCCCTGTCGTCCTATCACTACGTGCAGTTGGGAAAAGTCCCTTCCCAGCTTTTCTGTAGTCCTTTAAGGTACTGTAAGACTGCTCTAAGTTCTCTCTGGAGCCTTCTCTTCTCCAGGCTGAACAACCCCAACTCTCTCAGCCTGTCCTCATAGCAGAGGTGCTTCAGCCCTCGGATCATCTTCATACCCCTCTTCTGGGCCTGTTCCAACAGTTCCATATCCTTCTTATGCTGGGGTTTCCAGAACTGGATGTAGTACTCGCAGTGGGGTCTCAAGAGCAGAGCAGAGGGGCAGAATTCCCTCCTTTGTCCTGCTGGCCACGTTTGTCTTGATGCAACCCAGGATACATTTCTGGGCTGCAAGCACACATTGGGGCGTGGAACTAGATGATCTTTCAGGTCCCTTCCAACCCACTATTCTGTGATTCTGTGACTGCTGACCCATGTCGAGCTTCTCATCAAGCAGCACCCTCAAGTCCTTCTCCACAAGGCTGCTTGCAAACATATTATTCCTCAGCCTGTATTGAACCCTTGGATTGCCCTATCCCAGGTGTAGAACCTTGACCTCTTGGAATCACAGCATCATTAAAGTTGGAAAAGATCTCTAAGGTCATCCAGTTCCACCGTAAGCCCAACAGCACAATGCCCCAAAGTGCTACTACACTTTTTTTGAACACCTACAGGGAAGGAGACTCCCACCACTTCCCTGGGCAGCCTGTTACAAAGCTTAACCTCTCTTTTGGTAAAGAATTTTTTCCTTATATCCAGTCTTAAACTCCCCTGGCACAACTTGAGGCCTTTTCCTCTCATTCTGTCACTTGGGAGAAGAGATCAACATTTACCTCAGCGCAGCTTCCTTTCAGGCAGTTATAAAGAGCGATAAGTTTTCCTCTCTGTCCTGTTTTCTTCAGATTAAACAGTCCCGGTTCCCTCTGCTGCTCCTTATAGCACTGGTTCTTTAGACCTTTCACCAGCTTCGTTGCCCTTCTCTGGATGTACTCCATCACCTCGCTGTCAGTCTTTTAGTGAGGAGCCCAGAACTGAACACAGGCCTCACTGATGTCAAGTACAGGGGCACAACCTCTTGCCTACTCTGGCTGGCCACACCATTCCTGATCCAAGCCAGGGTGCTGATGACCTTCTGAAATAAGTGTCCTTTTAATGTGGCATTTGCATCTTTAAACAAGGATTAAAACTGACAACTGTACCTGTGAATGCATTGTTTGACTGTCCTCTTTTGTTTTCATTTTTTTAGGAGCTTTTTGTCCAGTACTTGGCTGCATACTCCTACAAACATGGTAGAGGCAAGGAGAAAAACGCTTTGACTTACAGCGACCTGTCTCATACTGCAGAAGAGTGTGAGACCTTCCAGTTCCTTGCAGGTATCTCTAGCATCATGGTAAATTCATTGTGTAATCAAGTTAATGATTTGGAAAACAAAATCTTGCTCTTATTGAATTCTTCTGTGAGAGCACAATTCTCCTACTGGTCATTAATCTCCTGCATAACGTTCAGCTGGAACTCATAAACTACATCATTGAAAATGTTTCTTTGTGAATGGGGGTTTTTCTGATGCTTCAAAATTATACAAGGCTAATTAGTTCTCAGCATAATTGCCTTAAATTCCAGCAGCTCCACCTGAAAGTGTTCAGTCCATAAAACAAGAGCACTACAGATCTTAATGTGAGAAGTTATGTGGCCCCAAAATCACACATTTAAATCTCTAAGACTTGTTCTCAAAGTGAATCATCATGTAGCGCCTCTCTCTCTTTTTATGTATATATAGAATGGTTTGGGTTGGAAGAGACCTAAAAGATCATACAGTTCCCACCCCCCGGCCATGGGCAGGGACACCTCCCACTGCATCAGGTTGCTCAAAGCTGCTTCTAACCTGGCCTTGAACACCTCCAGGGATGGGGCTTCCACAACTTCTCTGGACAACCTTTGCCAGTGCCTCTCCACCCTCAAGTAAAAAAATTCTTCCTTGTATCAAATCTAAATCTCCCCTCCTTCAATTTAAAACCATTCCCCATTGTCCTATCCCTGCACTCCCCCATAAAACCCAATCCCCAGCTTTCCTGTAGCCCCCTTGAAGTACTGGAAGGTTGCTAGAAGGTCTCCGCAGAGCCTTCTCTTCTCCAGGTTGAACACCCAACTCTCTCAGCCTGTCCTCATATGGGAGGTGCTCCAGCCCTGACGTGTACACAACACGCTTTTTACTGATACTTGGATTTTTGTTGTAACACTTAGCTCAGAAAAGTGATTGGCACAGGATGTAGGCTGAGAATAAGACATTCCTAGTGTGTTCTTTCCCCATGGGCATAGTTTCAGATCACACAGTTTTTCTGTCTCGAGTCCATTGTTATTGCCCTGAACTGCAGAAGAACCATTTCTACAGGACATAAGTGGGAGAGCTGGCCTTTTGAGTCTAAAGTCAGTTGAGTAATTTAGCATTCGTTTTACATCAAATAAATACTGTTTATGAGCTCATAGTAAAGACAAGTACCAGTAATCGATCACGAAACATATTCCTTATCTTTGATTACTTGTACAGGGTAATTCCCTCTTATTCATACAGCCATATAAGTCAGACTGACTTACCTGGTTGTTCACTTAAGTAAGAATGTTTTTAACAAAGCCTCTTAAAGATTCCAGTTTATTAGTGGTGTGGATGCTGGCAATAAAAGAAACAATTCTGCCTTCCAGATATCTTGCCAAAGAAGATCCTAGCTAGCAAATACCTAAAAATGCTTGAAAAAGAGAAGCGAGATGGAGAAGTGGGGGAACGTGATGAAGAGGATGAGGACGAAGAGGATGAAGATGAAACTGTTGACGAAGTTGTTGGTTCATAAGACCAACAAAGAATTGCTTCATAGTTGATCACTGTATAAAGGATGCTATTTTTGTGACTGGAATCCAGATGCTGGATGTATTTATATACTGAGCCATCTGCTTTTTTGTTGTTGTTTAGGAGGTTTAGAAATTGAACTTTATATGTACTGAAGAATGAAATTCCTCCCTCAGAAACATGGCAGGCTAAGAAGAGATAATGTGAATCTGGCAGCAGAGCTTGCTCAGATGATTTAAAATTGCCTTTTCAGACAGTCATTGTTTGAAATTAACATCTTTTACGGGCAGCTTTCAGTCCAAAAGCTTTTTCAACCTCTGACCAGAAGGGAGTCCTCCCAGAGTTTGTGTTTTGCCTCAGAAGATGAGGCAAATTGAGGTGTTTCACACAATATCTACTGTCCTTGGCCTTCTCCTTGGGGAGCTGGTAACATATCAACGCCTGCCTGTTTTTTCTGGAACAGCGCACAGCGTTAGCAGTGGACCAAGCCCATTAAAGTCTTCCACAAAAATGGCTGTTTCTGTAATGTGATGTGTTAGCATCGAAACAGGGTAGAGGATGAGATCCCTTCTGAGAGCAAACATGGTTCTGCAGCTGTGGTGGTACAAAGTCTGTGTGTTAGATGATGATGTAAAAAATCCAGAGCCTTTGTCTTCAATGGACTCTGCTTCTGCAGTCTGTCTATCACCTTCTACCAAAATGCACCACTGAAGTCTGTTAAATGCAGATCGTTGAGAATGAACAAACCTTGTACTAGTTGAGTGACAGCTCGATTTTCCATGTGGGTTTGGTTTTGGGTTTTCTTTGCTAAAGAAATGGTAACCGTCCTTTGTAGAAATTCATATGCAACTTCTAAAAATAAATGTTTTATATAAAAGGTGGCAATTGATGCGGAAAGTTTCTGTGGTTCTTTCCCCATCTTCAGTCACGTACATAATCAGCGTACAAGCCGAGCATGCTTGCTGATCATCTTTCCAGGAAGGAAAAGGGGACAAAAAGGCTGAGTGATGCTGGGAATAGTCTCTAAGCAACACCACCTGGATCATCTGCTTCCAGTTAACCAGGCTCTGCTGACACACAGCTAATGCCTGCAGAGTCTCAGGGTCAGTCAGTGAGAGAGGTGACTGAGATGTCTAACCTAGTTTGCAGAATGTGCCGATGGAACAAAAAATCCCTTAAATCAGGGAGGTAGAGGGCTCAAGCAACACCCTAAAAGCAATGCCAGGGAAGTCTCGCCTCCCTGTCAGAACGATATTGCACTGTACTACAGGATAAGCTTCTCTTAGGTTGAAGGCACAAATACACTAAATGACTCTTAAAACATAAGCTCTAGTAACTCCAAAATCTGACAAGCTCCACATCTGTTCTAAGGAGGCAAAAATGGGGGGGTTGATCAGGTGAGGTCAGAGACTGGTGGATGGGTAAAGCTATGGAGCCATACAAGAATCAATCAAAACCCAAAGCGTTCTACGATTCTATGAGCCATGGCCTCATCTTGGCCCTGGCAGTTGTGTTCTTCCCGTAGCTGGCTTGCCACATGCTCCTGGGGAGCAGGAGCAAGCACAGACAAGGTCAGAGGTCCTTGGACTGCACAACGTGTCTTGGACTGCAAGACAAAAGGCAGGATTCGGAGGGAAAGCACAATGAAGAAAAGCCCAGCTGGAGGATGGAGGAGCTGTGCTTCCTATGAAAGGATGTCCACAAGCAAAGCCAGAAGGATGGAGCACTGCTATGAGTGATTTTCCTCACTGCATCCCAAATGCTTTAAGGTCCCTACCGACCCAAACCGTTCTATGATTCTCCCTTTATAGGTAAGAGATTTCCTCTCCATCAGCCCCTCTCCACCACTGCTGAAGATCTCAAAGAGATGATGCACAGCATGGGCCCCTGCAATCCCTCTGCTCTTCCACAACTGCTCCTGCTGATTTTGACAAACTATTTTACCTCTTGCCAACCTTTAAGGCAAGAAGCTTCTGCTCATGAACCATGCACCAGAGCTGTGAGTACTTCAACCACCTCAGCTTAGGCTGACACAGCCTCTTCCTACTCCCAAAGGAGGAAAGTCCATGATGCCAAGGAGAACCTGCTATCAAGTCCCTGTCTCTATCCAGTATAGGAAACATCACTATAGACAGCTAAATCTCAACAAAATCACAGGCATACCCTGCGGATATAGGGGGAAAGCAGCCAGCTTTGCTCATGGGACACATTCCTTCGTCTTCTTTTGGTTCTCAAAGTTTGCCATTGTGGAACGTTCCTGCACTGCAGGGAAACCAGCTGTGAGAGGGGAGGCTGGTGGTGCCGCTTGGCACATCCTGGCATGTTTTATGAAGTTGAGGGATTTTAGAGATGGAAACATGAGCCAGGGGACACTTTTGAGGATGGATCTATCATTACATACATATTTCTGGTTTTCTTCTCCCTACAATACTGGCTTGTGAGAGCCTTCCCCTCCCCACCCAAGCCTGCTCAAAGGAGATGAAACTTCCTAAGCTTGCAAAAATGACAAAAGAACTGTGGTTTCTAAGTATAAATTCTCATACTCCATCTGTCCTAGAAGTTTCCTGTGGGATGCTGAACATATTTTGTCAATTAGTGAAGCCACGAGGACTTGAACATTCCTCTAGATTCATTCAGCCAGAGTCCTCAATGGGGACTTCAGAACTGCCAAAATTCACCACGGCCATCTCCAAGGCCTTGCATCTGCCAAAGCTTGTTGCCATCAAAACCAGCAAGTGGCATTTTTTTTCCCCAAGAGCTTCACACAGAGCAAAACCACATCCAATTCAAAGCAGTATTTCAAAAAATAAGGAGGAATAAACCCTGTGCCTGAAACAGATTTGTAGTGGATTGAGAATAGCCCTGAGGAGAAGGACTTGGGGGTGTTGGTGGATGAGAAGCTCAACATGAGCTGGCAATGTGTGCCTGCAGCCCAGAAAGCCAGCCAGATCCTTGGTTGCACCAAAAGAAGTGCAGCCAGAAGGGTGAGGGAGGAGATTACGCCCCTTTGCTCTCACGAGAACACATCTGCAGCCCTGCATTCAGTTCTGGAGTCCTCAGCACAGGAAGGACATGGATCTGTCGGAGTGAGTCCAGAGGAGGGCCATGAAGACAATCAGAGGATTGGACCTGCTCTTATACAAGAATAGGCTGAGAGAGTTGGGCTTGTTCAGACTGGAGAAGACAAGGCTCTGGGGAGACCTTCTAGTAGCTTTCCAGTACTTAAAGGGGGCTACAGGAAAGCTGAAGAGGGGCTTTTTTATCAGGGAGTGCAGAGATAGGATGAGGGGGAATGGTTTTAAACTGAAAGAAGGGAGATTTTTTTTTGATATTTGGAAGAAATATTTTCCTCTGAGGGTGGTGAGGCGCTGGCACAGGTTGCCCAGAGAAGCTGTGGATGCCCCCTCCCTAGAGGTGTTCACAGCTAGCCTGGATGAGGCTTTAAGCAACCTGATCCAGTGGGAGTTGTCCCTGCGATGGGTTTGGAACCAGATGATGTTTGAGGCCCCTTCCAACCCATCATTCTATGATCATTTTAGATTTGATTCTGAGCTCTGTCAGCAAGAACCGAGCACCAATGCTGCAAAATAATGGCTATTTCCATACACAGGGACTTCCCCTGTCCTAGGATTTCTCCATCTAGTGCCTCCACACTCCCAAGATGTCCTCCCACTATTCTTCTCCACTCACTATGGAAATTCCAGCCATGGATCCATCCCACTGTGTGCTCCTGGGAAAACCAGCTTCATGGTGCACCAGTAACTGTAGGAAAGTGGCCAGGTTGAATGAAAAGACATCACACGGAAACTTGTAAAGATGAGGAATTTTATTTTATTGACATACTATGAGGCAAAACAAAATTGACACCATACAAAATAACTTTATAAAATATCATTCACATCATTATTTTGTCAGGAATTACAGCATTCTGCGCTTGTTACAAGTTTTATGTTTTGAGGTGAAAAACACTATGCTAAATCTTTAGTATTAGTTGTTTATATACAGTAAGAAACCAAAACAGAAACTGTTAGGTTTTTCATGAGTTTATTGCAAAAGTAGTGCAAACTATTTTACCTTGCAAGCTGTAAAACAAACTTGGGAAAGGACCCACCTAAGCTCAAAAACATGACAATAAATGCTCAATTCACAGCCTTTGAAGCTTCCTTCAACAGTTCTCAACAAAGAGATTCCCCATCTCTGCACATGGTTAG
Source organism: Coccyzus lansbergi (assembly GCA_033558105.1). NCBI lineage: Eukaryota > Metazoa > Chordata > Aves > Cuculiformes > Coccyzidae > Coccyzus > Coccyzus lansbergi. The sequence continues at coordinate 128,151 of JAUMJK010001037.1, forward strand.
ATTTCATACTGACTCGGAAACGAAGAAGTAGATGACACAGCCACCTTAGCTTGCAGCCAGAGAGCAGGACGGGGCCTGCACGGACACGGGACACGACTCTTACCGGAGCCGAGCCCGTGTCCTGCCACTTCTCCATCACTTCCAAAACCATCACCCAACAGGGCAAGTTTGGTCAGTTTGGTTTCCCTCCATTAAATAAAAGCTGCCCCTCTCCACACTTGCATTTGAGGAAAGAGTCGAGAAAGCGGTACGAGCGAAAAAAATAACGACAGAAATTAATTAGGAACGTGCATTGTCTGGTCTAGGAATATAGTATCCTTTTCCTAAAGTCTCCTTTAAAGCATGTTTTCCTCATGGTTCCCCTTCCCCTTACATACACAGTTCAGGGTAAATCCCATCCCGATCTACTACCTGAACCCAAGGAAGGATACTACATTCTATGAGAGCGACAGAAAGAGACGGTCTAGAACACTACCGGGGTCCCCCAAAGCAAAACAGATCGCGAGTTATCGACTAAAACCAACTAACAGCAAACAAATGCTACATGAAAAATGGTAAAGGAATAAAATGCAGCATATTCAGGCTCTTTTATTTTTCTTGAGGTACCTATATAAATATTACCTTCTGCCCAAAGTACTACTGGTTTTGTTACAAAACTAAAGTCCTTACCACGAGCCAATTGCAGGGCATACATTATTACTGAGAAAGTGCAACCATGCTGATAATTCATGTGCAGCATTAAAGGATGATTAGGCTTTAGAAAATATAGCTTAAGTATTGACCCGATGGAGCAGTTTTAGAAAAACATTTAACAGAGGCGTTTTCCTTTTGTTTGAGTCTCTCTGCAGCAGAAAGCCTTAGGAAACAGCTTTGAAGTCCCTCCACGATGGAATGTCAGCACTTTTACAATTCCACACAGGAGATTTTTCTTTCATATTGAAACTAACTATGACTTCACAGAAAAGATTCCTCCTCTGTATTAGCTAAAAAGTCAATTTTGGTTGTTTTTTCTAAACTTCAGAAAAAAACCCCGATAGCATTTCACAACTTAAAATTGTCCAAAAAGGTATTATTTTTTAGAAGTAAAAAAGGTTCACAGAGTAGAAAAATTTGCATGTAGTTGTAAACTGTTACATATAAAACAGTGGAAAATTCAATGATGTTTTAATCGCTTACCCTCATGTATCCCTTCATTTTACAGACAGCCCTACACACAGAGAACTGTGTACTGCACGTGTGTACGTCTCATCTATAGATCAATACACACAAAGATGCCCCTGTCTAGGGTCGGGATTATGTATTCCAAACATTTCTTCTCTGGGTATTTCTGTTCTGCTCTGGCACTGTACATTTTACGACACTGAAAAATACTTTAAACTTTGCTAAAACTTTGTTTTGTGGCTTTTTTTTTTTTTTTCCACTTTGCCATTAAAATCCATTTGCTGTTTTTAATTATGAATCTGATTTTTGATTGTTACGCACTGGGTAGAAACACAAAGGCACAAAGAATAAAACTCAAATACAATATTGTTGTCTCCGAACAATAAGCCTAGAGGTTGCGGCTGGCAGGGAGCCGCCTCCCGAGAGGTCGGTCCTCACATGCTGTTTGGTCGCTTTTGCCAATCTCATCGACAATTTGAGTAAATAGCACCCAACTGCTTACATGAGGTAGATCCGAATCGGGAAAAACACACACACACAAAAAAAAAAAGAAAGCTGGGTCCCCAAGGTTTTATTTGCCTCTATTTAAAATGTTTTAAGGATTATCTGTCAGTCGCTGAGAAGTGAAAACGATGGCACCGTCTAAGCAAGCACAGAACTCAAGAGCAGCTTTTTTTTTTTTTTTTTTTCCCTGTAAATTTAAGTGTTAAATCACAATCCTCCTTCAGGCAGAGATTTCCTAGCAGGGGGAGGGAAGACAATATGTTCAACAACAACAATGAAGCTGAAATTTGGGAAAGCTAGTTGTTGGTAGACTGCAAACGCCAGAGAGCCAGGGTTCTGCAGAGCAACAGTGACAGACAGTGCCTAATGCGGTCACACTGTAGAGATCTGCAAGCTCCCCTTCCTTTCTCAGGTGAGGAGGCTTCTGCTGCTGCTGCTCCAGCTTTCTGGGAGCCTCCTGCTCACACAACACGGTATTTTTGCATACTCTGACAAATTTATCTGTTTGTTAAGGCTTAGTTTGAAGTGGCGTGGCCACCCAGCATCACACAAATGGTAAACTACACTAGCAAGATATACACTGTGTATTTAAACTACACACACCTACAGGGAACCTCGTCATCCAAGTAATGTAAAGCAACACTGATGATCAGTGTAGACAATTCTACAACACTGCTGATGCATTTCAAAGTCATCTGAGGGCAGATCTGTGTCTGCTTTTTGCTTTACAAGTGCTACTCTCACCCCAAACAGCAGCACAGCTGTTATATACTGTGAGCACGAGACACGTTAATAGAGACGCAACACAAACAAACGAGACAGCACACGTTTAGTACCACTGGAAACGAGGCCCTTAACATCATAGTTTTTCTTTTTCCTTCAAAAAATAGCAAACTTTAAATGGTCGTTAAAACATTGCGATTCAAGCGAATATTTACAATAGGAAATCTCTGAATAGATTTTTGGTTAATTTTTCAGTTATTTTATAAAAATAATATTAAACAAAATTTGAAAACTACAGAACAGAAGATCAAAACCTTAACAGCTGTCAGTTAAATCCACAATGGACCAAAATTAAGGGAAAACACAACCCCTATGGATTTAACCAATACATTCTCTTTTCCATCTCACCCTCCCGAGATCAAGTTAACCACTTTGCTGCACAGAAACCTGGGACTGGATCTTTATTTATGTAAAGTTAAAAGATATTTACTTACGTGGTGCATTGCAATTTTTGTGATTGTATAAATGAAGTGCTGTGGAAGCCGGTGAGATTGTGCTTCTTATTTCCTGCAAAATACTGCCTTTTGCAATTCTATAAACAGTCCCGCTTCCCTTTCACTAACATATGTGTGTGCACACATACATGATGCACGTGGATACACACACATAAAATCTACTAAGCTGAATCAACAGTTTACTGAAAACAAATTACTAGATCCTTCAGGACTGCACCAGCTGCTAAGCTTCCTCATTGCACCTAAAATTTGATTTTCCAAGACAGATAACTCTGAAACTTACTCCTCAATGATTTTTTTGGTTCTAGTAGGGTTTTGTTGGTTTTTTTTTTTTTCTTTCCCCCCTTGCTTTGCCAAATGGACTACTGGTAATTATTCTTTAAGTAAACTCCATTAAGGAAAAGCATATAATATCTAACCCTTCCCCACTCGAATTATTCCTGCTGTCTAAATCATGGTAATAAAGAACTGGAAAAATGTAACGATCTCTTGGTGGGAGATGTTCTGGGAATTCAACACTGATGGACACCTGAAAGTCAGCTGAAGATTCAAGTAGGTCAGGCAATTAGAGACATGCCACTTACTTTAAAATGAAATGAGAAATTCATCACTTATAAACGAGACGTGCAATTTAAGGGCTTGGTCTTGTTAAGTTCCCCGAGAAGACACATCAGGAACAACAAGGTTAGGGTTGATACACCTTATTACTTTATATCACAGGAACAGGACGATCTGAGCATCTCACAGCTGATGCAGAATTAAATTTGGTAAAATTTAGAAACAACCTTCTGTGTGTTATGTTGACACATGACATATTTGATCCTACCCACAGCACACGACCGACAGTTGAGATTTTGGGGAGCCCATAAAGCACAGACCAGATCTGCGCTGAGTCAAGCACACGACAAGCAAAAATGTACAATTTTATGTACACTGGCACAAGTGAAGCTTCCTCTGTTTGTGGATTTAAAAACAGGAAAAGCTGATAAATACCAAATGGAGTCCACAGTAAATGTTTTTTGTTTTTTTTTCTGACGGGAAATCTAACAAAGCCAACACAAAGAGCACCAGCCAGGGGACTGGAAACTCCCTGGCTTGCTTGCTGACCTTTTCAGAATTTGTGCTTGCCAAGTACACTCAAAACACCATCAAACAGCCAGGAAAGCTTAAATTCATAAACTCAGGGACAAGTCCTAGGACTGTTCCCAGAGTAGTCCTATCTGTAATCCCTGCTGGAGATCAGATAGTAGTTTTTCCAGCAGGTAATTCAGTTATGCATAAAGGTGGGGGGAAATAACAAAACTAAAGCAGCTTGATACAACAGCACATTCAATATATGGGGGGAAAATATAGCTAAAAGCTGTGCACTGTTAAGAACCACATGGAAGTGAATACGCCCTTTAATACAGATTGGTAATGGAAATATGAGGCTTTGCCAAACAAAATAGGTAGGTCGGTTGATTCAAAAGTGGCCACGGGGTTTTGAGATGCATCTGTTGAGGGAGGACATGGACAAATTCAAAGCCATTCTTGTTCTGAGGATGTTTAGATGGGAGGAAGGGAGTCACCAGCTTTCATCCTATGCTCTGGGTCTCCTTTCCTAGCGCGAACACACGTATAACTCCCAAGACCTTGGCTCACTCACATCAACCTCCTACACCTACAAATTCAGCGAATGCCCCTGTTCTGGCTCCAACCACATTCAAAGTCCTCTGACATGGAGGACTGAAACCAGAAGTCAACTGGCCACCACCATTGCCCTTTTGGGGAAGGGGCTGCCAAAGGTGTGCGGTTGGGGCTGCAGGCAGGGCCCCTAGAAGGTAAACCAAGAGTATTATTTTACTGTCACCTTAAGGAGTGCTTAATTAGTAGTTTGGCAAGAAAATGCTCCATCTTGCCTCCTTATCTCATTTCTCTGAGGGATGAGGCAGCCAGCACAGCGCAGATGGCATTTCTCTTCCGTATAGTCATGACAAGCACCTAGCACAGGGCTCTTCCCTCACTTAAACTTCCTGATGCTCCCTTGGGTTTGTAGAACTAGTCTGGAAGGCACACAATGTTACCCCTGCTGCCTTACGAGGATACGCTCACACAGAACCACTTCTGTTCCATACTTTCAGGCCACAGCAACATCAATAGTGTCTACCCTACGTCATCAGATGTAGTGGAACATTTTCTGCAAAGAAGCCATTTATTCTAGAGCAAAGCCCTGTACTTCATACTTTTGGGGAGAGTTTTCTTAAATTATAACTGAGAACTGAATAGAATTTGGGGGATTTTACCCACTCAGTTATTAGTGAGCTTATTTATTCAGTTGCTCACCGTTGCCCAACAGGAATTGGCTTCCAGAGAGTTACAACTTCAGCAATTCTCCCTGCCATCTAACAGCTTCATTAGTGACCATGCCCAAAAATTAAGACAGTGAAATTGCAGGTAAAACACCAGCAAGCTTGCTTCTGAGATGCCAACATCTGTAGCATAAAGCCCAGTTACTTTTAAATACTAAACCCCCCAGTGACACTGCTATGAAACCATGCACCAGCTGTGCTCGAACAAGCAGGATTTCTGTCAGCAAAGTGGTTAATTCTAAAATGAGGAAGCTTGGTTGGATTCATTGTAAACAAAACACGATGCATTAACATGGTTTTTTCCTACAGTTTCATTTCGGGTCATTTTAAGCACCTTAAGTCTGCATGCACTTACTTAAAGGCTGAGTTACAGCCAAGGTTCTGCCACATAACTGACACTAAATGCTGACAATATGAACACACTCAAAGTTGGGGTTGGTTTTTGGTATCTTGTTTTGGTTTTTCCCCCTGATTTCAAGATTACGATCTTCTGAGCAGGAAATTTTGCATTGTCACTGTTACAGTCTTCTGTCAACTTAGCTAAAAAATAAGCTAAAAAATATTGCAATATATAATTTTTGCCTCAAGATTCAAATATATCTCAAGCACCTTCATGTCATTTTCTGGGAAAGCCTGACAATTTTTGGCCAATAATTAAAGTAGGAAAACATTTTTTATTGGAAACAACAGTATACAAACTCAGCGAGTGAAGGGCTGGATTACAGAGGGAGTCGCTGCTATTGAAGAGGAGCAAACGTGCCAGACGTGCGACTTGTCTCACCATTTCTGATACCTTCTAGATACCTCGCATCAATACAAGCCACATCTACACTTCAGGAAGACAGAAGGAGCGACAAGCAGCTGTCCAAGATCACAGTATGGCACCACTAGCTCTCCAGCAAGAAACAACACAGTAAAAATACACTTCCTTTCGGAGGATTTTGGCTGCTTAGTAGTAGATTCACTTTAAACTTTCTTAATCTGCACAGGAATAGAGGAGGTAGCCTTTTAACTGCATCTGCTTGCTGAAGAGTCTCAAAAAAAGAATCACCTTTTGTAGTGATTTGGCCAAGCCATTACATTCATATTAACACTTCAAAGAGAGAAGCAACAGAGAAAAAGCAACTGAAACACTAAACGAGATAAACTGGATTACGTGCCACACCAAGTACACACCCTTTGGATTAAAAGCATCTTGGAGGAACGCATCTTTCCAGTCATTAACCCTCAGAAACAGGAGGCAAAACTTGCTGTCTGACATTTTAACGCCAAGCGATGGGGATGGAGTCTGGGTCTCTCCTGTCCTTGAGGGTTACAGAAGCAAAAGGCAGTTACTGATGGATAAGAGATTGATGGCTTCCTCATATGGGCAATCAGAGAGGCAAGGCTATCTCTTAGTTCTGAGCACTAAAACATCTTCTACACTCAATAATCCCACACCTACAGAGGGACAGAGAGCAAGACATTGTAACTTGAATCCAAAATCTCTATTATTCCACTAATTATGCCACACAGACTGGTTTTTCTCCATATGACACAAGAATTGTATTCTGAGAGAAGCAAGGAAAATGCAACAGTTACAGTTATAGTTGGGATATTACGTTAATGCTATGAGTCGTCTAACGGATATCAAAGACTGGCAGTTGAGGGTTGTGCAGGCAACAGACACATCGGTAGCTTAAAAACTGCCTTTGTATCTTTACAGTGTGGAAGGAATGTGCATAGAAGAGAGGAGTAAGAAATATTTCATAAATACAGACAAACCCTAAATCTCTCCACTGTAATAAAGCAGCCGAGTCCTTGGATTCATACCAGAATGCAAACAGAAAGTATAACAACATTTAAAACCAAAGATCATCTCTCAATACTGTAAAATTTGCCAGTATTCCAAGAAATACAACAATGAGGAATGGCATCCACAGCATTTCAGGATTTGCTATACCTAGCGCTATTTACAGTATTTTCGAACAGCTACAGCAGATGCAAAAAAGAAGTCTTACAGTAAAAAGGGAGGTTAAAACAACGTCAGTGCAATTACCTTCTGCTTGAAGTTCTCCTTAGAAAAGATGGCATGAATGCATCAAGAAGCACGTTACCAAATGTAATATAAAAGTTAAAAATAATGTACTGGGTTGCATTAGAAATCATGGAAGCCACACTGGAAGGACGAACACACAAAAAAGAGATGCGACTGCAGGAAAAGCATATTAAAAAATCAGAAAAAATGTGGTTTTACTACACTGGTATCAAGTGTGAAAAATACTGAGAACTTTTTTTTACATTCGTTTATATAATATGTAAAAGATCTCTTAGGAAAAAAAAAAGAGTCCCTTATGGGTTGTCTCTGCCACCAGAGATGCCTACTAGATTACCTCAAGAGGCAAGTGTTGTTTATCTACATCTCCAACAGTGCTGGTCCTGCATTTCTAGTTCTTGTAGTTTTGGATAATCCTGACTTGTAGAACCAGCCTGGTCTCCCCTCAAAGTATCGACGTGCTTCCTTGAAAAGAAGCGATCTGCATGCATACTGAAGAGCAATCAATCTACTAAACTTGCCCAGGCTGGGGCTGCTGATGCAGATTCCCTCCTATGCTTGCACTCAGCTGAGTTTTAGAGGTTCACTGGCATGAGAAAGATTGGGCTTTCTACAGGCGAGATGCACACAGCCACTGTACGTGAGGAATTACTGCTGCAGTACAAGAACCAGCATTGGCAGCAATGCACAAAGCCCTCCAGATCATAGTTTTCTATTTAACAGAAAGCCTCGCTGCACACCCACATTAAACTGCAAATAAAAGCTTTAGGAGCACCTTAACTTAGGAGCTTTAGGATAAAAGCTTTAGGAGCACCTAGTGACAGGGGACAGGATAAGAGGTAATGGCCTCAAGCTCCGCCAGGAGAGGTTCAGGCTTGACATAAGGAAAAAATTCTTCACAGAAAGGGTCATTAGGCAATGCAACAGGCTGCCCAGGAAGGTGGTCGATTGGCCTTCCCTGGAGGTGTTTAAAGTGCGGGTGGATGAGGTACTGAGGGGCATGGTTTAGAGATTGGTGAGAATGGTTGGACTCGATGATCCAGTGGGTCTCTTCCAACCTGATGATTCTATGATTAACTTGGTTAGAAACTTCAATCTTTTCAAGAAGTAACCTGGACATACAAAAGCCTGAACCTTCACACCTACCTGTCAGAAGTTTCAACTGAAAATCCTTCTGGAAATATTCTCTCTCACATCACTTATAAAAATGATACCCTAATGTCTGAAAACAACTTACTTTTAACACGAACAACGGCTGCAGGAGATACAGAGAGTCAGAATTAAAGCTAAACCTTCACAACTCTTGCTTTTACAGTCAGGGGACATGCCCTGGAAGCCTGGACAAAGATCAAAAATATTTAATATGGATTTAATGTTCAAAGCACAAAGGTCTCCTGTAAATTTTCCATGTTGGTTCTGACAGGTTAAGACACATCAGCTTTCCCTGACAACTCACCCAACATCAGACAGATCTAGAAACAAGGAAATTCTTATACTAAAGCTTCTCTAACATCCAAGATTGTTGATTGTTATTCAACAAGCCAGGTTTGGTTGCTAGAATCTTCAAACCCAACCCAAGCCCAAATAAGTACATCAGTGCATCGACACAGAGTAGAAGTGTGAGGATTGCATTGGGCTATCTAGAATGCCAAATTCATCCAAGGCCAAATCCACCTACTTCCAACACTTTGTCTTAAAGATTGACTCAACTCTGTTTCCTGGGTGCTAGAAGAAGTGGAGTGGGCATGTTATAATATTCAGCCACTGGAGCAGAAATTTCCAAAACTAAGGAAACCTAATTATCGCATTACCTCTGACATAAAAAAATAAGACAACTTTTAGGTATTTTATCTTTGTTGATATTCTTTTTCACCTCCCAAAAGAAGCACTTTGCTGTTTGGTTTTGGGGGGCTGCAGAAGAACCACAGGCTTCGAAAGGACCCTCTGGAGTGCTATGGTCCAGCCCCCCACCCAAAGCAGGTCCAGTGAGCTGAGACCGCACAGAGACCTGGCCAGCCAAGTCTGAGCCTCTCTGAAGACACAGATTCTACAACCTGTTTCAATCTTTGAATGGTTTTGTTTCAATAGTGTTACCATTGTCATTAAAAAAACGCAGGAGAAAGCTAATCCATAGCAGTCAACTTGCTAATCTTTATTCCTCTCTCAAACACACTCCTTTAAAATACAAGAAATACTGCAGTACTGGCAATGGTCAGTTTGCCCATCACAGCTCTCATGCCTGCAATAGCAAAAAGATTTTTGTCTCCAGAATGCAATTTCTATCCGTTCTCAGACTGCTAAGCACCAGGACCGCCTGCACTGACGGCCGAATTCAAGCACAAGGTCATTGCCAGGAGCCTCACGGAGAGTGAGAGGAATTCAAGGGATGAGGTCCAGCCCAGTGCTCTTTTGCAACAGGAGTCAGGCAACTCCCCTGTGGGGGCTGAAAAATATTAGCCTATCTGCCAGAGGGTAATGTGCATTTGGTTATTGCTGGCCTCAGCTGCACCGTGACTTAGTGGTTCTAGCTGTCAGCCTCAGCTGTGACCACAACAGCAGGAATGTGAGTGAGATAAGAGACATCTTGAGCTTTGTCTTTACCTGAGATATTGCTGTTCCTACAAGACCTGTGGGAGGTAAGAAAATAAAACAAGAATAGAGTTTTAGGTGTATATTTTTTTGATAGGAGATATTTGGAAGAAGAAATTTATATTAAAAGTACTTCCAGAAGAGCAAGCTGCTGGACTTAAAGCATGCTGTACTCTTCAAAGTACATACCTAGTCAATATTTTTTTTTTATAAAAATGCTTTAAATTATCCACTATTTCACCACTTGTGGGGTCAGAGGGAAGAGGAAATGAGGGAGAAATCAAGCTGTAAAGATTTAGCAGTATTAGAGGCTTAAAAAGATCTGTAAGAGGTAAAAATGTCCCTAGCCTGAAATGCACACAACCATCCCAGGTTCTTCATACTCAAGGAAGGGAAGCTACATAAAATTGCTGTTCGTTCCCAGAGGATACACAGGCAACAGCCTACTCTCAGTTTAAGTGTCTGCCTAATACTCCCTTTTTTCACAGAAAGGAGTTGCAACGACCATGCCAGCCCAAATATTACATCCCAACAAAGATTCAGGGAAGACCCACAGTCTGTTTCAGAAATAAGATTTGAGGTCAAAACAGATTCTGCCCCCTTATCCCTGTCTGATAACCAGTATTAAGTCCAGATCTGCGCAGCAAGGAAAGAGAAGGACGTATTTCGCATCCAAGAAGTCTCTGCATAACAAAGAGCAAATAAACTAAACGATGACTGAAAACGATTGATCTTTTTCCTATTTGTTAAGAATAATCCATTTAGAAAAATAATTCTGATATAAAACTCTGCCGAATTAAAATCTTCACTGAAATCGGAAACCTCTCAAGCAAACACAGAGAGAAGTGCAGCATCCCCATCATGGTGAGGTGTAGTAGTTTGTACTGTAGGGAGGTATGTACGACCTGGCTTGAACACAGACAGACAATGTGACCTGGAATTTGCTTTCTGTTACACCAGCACAATTTAAACTCTGGATTTACATAACTATGACCAAGAAGAAAACCTAATGAAGCAGCCTCATCACTGAATTAGAGTAATACAATTAATCTATTAATAGATTTAACATTTGTTATTTCACCTACACAACCCTGACAACCAACACGCTGCTACAAGGTGAAGATTCGAACTTGCACAAAGTTATGTACCTCAAACTTTTTATGCAGCAAAGGTTGGGCATTTTCTAGCTTATTCAACAGCAACCGGTTATATTCTATCTGTTATATGGCACAGAGCTTGGTATCAGTTAAAGCTACTTGCCCGTCTCAGTGGCTAGAGGTAAATATATTCAAAACAGCAACTGAGCATCTGCTGAGAGAGAAGGGAAAATATGGAGCAAAATGAACCAGTGAAAGAGAATGAAGTTGTAAAACCCTGCCTCTCGGCACGTTGTTTCAGTTATCCTATGAAAAATAAACATCAAGTCAGCATAAAGAAGCTTCCTGGGCTTTTTCAATTTTCTTCTAAACCTACCTGTGGCATTGTAATTAGTGCAATGGTTTACAAATGTATTATGGTTTTTGTATGAACCCAGTGTGCAAACTAACAGAAGCGTTTGTCTAATAATTATCAGTTTTAATTAATGCTTCTCCTAAGAAAACAGCAAAACTCTCACATTTACTGTTTACCTCATGCATAATGAAGAGAGTTTCACCTCCCTTCATAAGTAAACTTCAGTTTCTCAAGATTTATCTTTACTGCATAGATTCTCTGACTTTTGTCTAAATTACAGTGAGCCACTCTCCGCTACTAGAGCTCCTGTTTCACCAATATTCAACATATAAATAAAATACAATTGTTTTGTGCTTGAATGAACAAAGAATGTTGGTCTCGTGTGCGTCTCTGAACGGCACATGTAAAACCTGCTATGTTGTGTGCACACTTAAAGAGCCTTTCTACCGATTACAAGCTACACAATAGATACTGTGTGGATCTCTGAACTCTCACATCAAAGTTGATTGCATATTTTTGAATAGTAATGTCCCCGCGATAAGGTTTTAATTCCTAAATCCAAAGCATTCTCGATATGTTAACAGAAGTATAATGAGCACTCCTTAGTAAATAAAAATAAATAATAGCATCTACTCTATCACATTAATACTGTGAAACATATATAAAATTTACATTAACTCAAACAACAGTGAAAAAGGATTGTACTGTATTTATCACCACAGACCCGTATTCTTTAGAAACTTTGGAAAGGAAGCATCACAGTCCTGTATGACAAATTCTAAAGTTAGCTGTCAGTATGATTTAAAAAACACTCTTTTACAAATCTTTTTTTTTTTTTTTTAAATGGCACATTTTCTTTTGCCAATCTAACTGGACCTATTAAAAGCGTAGGTACGAGGTTCATTCTGTTTTAAAATTCTTCGTTAGTCTATGAAAAAGATTTTCAAATGCAGCACAATAAAAAACATTCAAGAACAAGCTTCAGAAAATACAATTGCCCTTAGACACACAGAGGAGAATCTTTGTAAGAGAGCTGAAAACCAGAACCTTGTCACTCTCTTTTGAAAATAAAAGTTTTGTAAATTCATCAAGGCTTTGTAAGTAGTCAAAAATGCTTTGCTTTCCTTGGTATTAACAGATAATTCATAGCATTTGAGAACATCAAACTTTAGTATAAATTAGATTTTTCCAAATTATTAAAAGCAATTCAATGAATAGCAAACTGAATGAGGAGTTTTGTGGATTGGGTGGTTGTTTTGTTTTTTCCCCCTAAGCCCTGAGATCACAGCTTTTGATTTCATTATAAAATATGGGTCTGTTTTATACCAAGCAGCTTAGAGATTTTTTTTGGCAAGCCACATTTCCAACAATAGTGGGGTTTGGTACAAGAATGCAGTTCATAATCAAGTCTGAAATTCTGGACGGAAGGCTTTCTTGCTAATGGGAAAAAAAAAATTAAGATGCATCACTCATTGCTGGCTGTCACTGGAAGTTGGGCAACGGTTGGTCTAAGTGCAGCTGGTCTCATCTAAATCCAACTCTGTGTGGTACTGAGTCGCTAAACATTAAAACATGTCAAGCAAAGTACATAGTGCGCAACGTGTCCTGATGAACTTGAACTGCTTTAGCAAGTGCTTGGTGATCTCTGCCATTACTCTGCCCAGAAGTGTGGCTTCCTTCAGCACTGCAAGAGAAGGGAGACGGGGGGAAAAAAAACAGAGGTTGGGGGAGGAAGGAAACAAAACCCTATTTCATCCACTTCTCACACACAAAGTTTTCACATCATTCATTTTTTCTGAACAGAATGGTCAAAAGTTAAATTACCCTTAAAACAGAAAGGGCAGCAGCATACAGGAACACCTGCTGTTTTCCTCACAATCTAATTCAGTGGTAAGGCCACAATGCTAAAAGAGGACACCACTGACCCCAAAATTAACAAGCCCATTTCCTTCCTACTTCCTTTCAGATTTTGTAATAATTAAAAACAACGCAACTCACCTGTCGTGTTCTTTATCCACCAGATGATACCTGGCTCTGAAGGCAACCAGGTGTGCGTAATATGCTGGTGCAGGGATGGAAACAGAACGAGTACAGCGTACGTACGTATGACACAGCTGGTAGGTAAGAATCTGCAGCTCATCTGAAGAGAAACGATTGTCATCCCAGAGGACATGGTAATGAGAAGGTCTGCTTGTTCCCTGAAGGCAGATCACACAGGACGTCAGCGTTTCAAAAACATCTCTTTAAATTTCCACCTCTGCAGGTGAACTGCATAACCAGACACTTCCTCTAAAATCACATGAGTGATCCTACATCCTCCACCCAATTTTTCCTTTAAAAAGGCAAACAAGCTCCCCCTTTTCTCCCCACATAACTAATCTCTTTGCATTTTTTGATAGGATTGTGGTTTCTAGAATTTAATCCCTTTTACTGAAATTAAAAGTGCGCTTTCATCTTCTGAAACTTAAATCTGACAAAAAGCCACCATATAAAGCAGCTTTAGGCAAAACATTAACAGCCTGCATCAATCTAACTTGTGCCCCTAATGAATACATGTTATAAGACAATATCAAATGCCTACTTTCAGTAGAGTTATTGATTGTTTCTGACTTGGAAGAAGAAATCACAAGAAATTGTGGAACTACAATGGTGCTATCTAAATGTATCCATTGCTTCCCAGGAACTAGATGCACATTTCAAGAGAATTTAATGTAAGAGGCAGCTCTATAACATTGTTCAAATACCCTGCTACTATTCAAAGTGGTACACAGACAGAAGGAAAATAAAATAAATGTATTTATTTAAAATAAAATTGATTTATTATTAATATAATTTAATTTAAAACATATTATTGCTGCATATCTGTTATTTCATTATTTATTTCAGATCTTAGCAATGACAGAAGAGCACCATGGATGGCACAGAGGAAAAGCCAAAATAACCAGGCTGTACTGTTTGTTTGCTGTGGAAAGAATGCAGTAAATACCAGCCAGTGTTATTTCTGAGAATTACCATTACACACAAAATGCTGTACCTGAATACCTGCGTGACTACACAGGTAGAAGTCAAACTCTGATGGGTGGGTGATTTTTGTGTCCACTGTGGTACCAGCTGGAATGTTCCCACTTTTTCCAACCTGTGTGAACAGACAATGCTAATCAAGTAAGGCGCACACAAAGCTTTTTCTTTTCGGTTATATAGTATGGGGTAAAATGAAAGAAAAAAAAAATCTGTGGAGAACAACCAAGATCTGTAAAAATCAGAAAGTTGAGAAAGAATAAGCAAAACTGAAATTTTGTTCAACTGAAAATCTGGAGTGTTTCTGCTACCTCAGAGAAGAGTTGCCCAAAGTTACCCAATCTTTTTTGATCAATGTGAAAAGCATTTCCTACAACTGACTTGTGAAATTCTTTTCCCCTTCCCATTCCTGGACAGGCTATTCATCTGTAACTTTTCTTGTATACATCCGAAATAGTATTATCCATTGTTGTAAGACAGGCCTCTCATTCCCTCAAAAACACATCAAAGCAAAACTTAAAAATACTATTTAAAAAAAATAACAACAACATTGACACAGCATGTTATCAACACGAACCCTATCTTCATGTCAGCATGATAAGTTATTAATTACTGCCTTGAAGCCCAGTGGGCTTCAGCTGCTCACAGAGAGAAGCCTGACAGAAGGAAAACAAATGTGAAAACCCTATCTGTGAAGACAAGTTTGGCATCAGGATCTCTTAATTTACCGCAATGACTCCATCCTAGGCTTATGGAGTCTCCACTCCACCTAGAAAGGTGCAATTGAATTCTCTTGATACAGTAAAAACTGAAAAGAAACTTTGATGAACTTCAAAAAGGGTGAACCGACTTGCTGAAAGGCACAATCTGCTGAGGTTTCATAACAGCTTCTTGCCAGTTTGTTACACAGAATCTTAGAATAGTTTGAGCTGGAAGGGACCTTAAAGATCATCCAGTTCCAAACCCCCTGCCATAGGCAGGGACAACTCCCACTGGATCAGGCTGCTCAAGGCTCCATCCAACCTGGCATTGAACACCTCCATGGATGGGGCATGCACGGCTTCCCTGGGCAACCTGTTCCAGTGCCTCACCACTCTCATGGTGAAGAAATTCTTCCTTGTGTTTAGTTTAACTCTGCCCCTCTCCAGTTTATACCCATTACCCTATGTCTTATCGCTACAAGCCTTTGTAAACAGTCCCTCTCCAGTTTTCCTGGAGCTCCTCCAGGTACTTGAAGGACACTATAAGGCCTCCTTTGAGCCTTCCCTTCTCCAGGTTGAACAACCCCAACTCTCTCAGCCTGTCCTTGTATGGAAGGTGCTCCAGGCCTTGGATCATCTTTGTAGCCCTCGGATCATCTTTGTAGCCCTCTTCTTCACCCGTTCCACCAGCTCCATATCTTTCTTATGCTGAGGATTCCAGAACTGGACACAATATTCCAGATAAGGTTTCACAAGGGAGGAACAGAGGAGCAGAATCACCTCCTTAAGCCTTGGGACAGAAAAATGAAGGTTTTCCTTTCCAGGCAGAAAGATCTCACCCACTGTGTCATGGGAGACTTCTAACAAGTCTCCTGCTGCTTAAATAAGTAATAGGTAACTCAGCTGCCTGCTAGATACTTGCTGGTCACAATGCAAACATACCCGTTCATTTTTGTCTGTACAGAAGAGCCTGGTGTGATGCCTTTTCTGCACAACAATAAACGTGATTCCAGGCTGGTAATCCTTTTCTAATTTAATGCATGCTTCTCTGATAGCCAGCAATTCATGATGGAGAACCTGAATCATAAAGACAGGTGATAAATAAGAAAGACAGTTACCTTACTGCTTACTCTTATTTATCTGATCGCTCCTATTACATGTTCCTTCTTGAATTGTAATGAGATGTCAAAACAAGCAGGATCAAACCTTAATTTCTTAACTTGATGAGAACAAATTAGATAACTGTTTTCTTAAGCCAGGCAAGGGCTGGTTCTATATATTTGTTCAGCTCCAAGCACAAGGTTCGGTCTAATAAGTTGTAAGTCAAAGGTTTTTTTAACAACCAAATACAAATGAATATTTAATTAGGCTGTTGAATATACAACAACCTAATTATTCTCAGACCAGTACAAGGGAAGAAATCCAGAACTGCTCAACTGCATCCACCTTCGCAGCTTTGTGAACTCTTAAGCAGGACTACAGGCATCAATAAAAAATGTGTGAGACAGAGGGAAGTGCAATAAACCAAAAAGGAATGACTTGGGATTTGGTTTAATTATAAATAAAAAATTCACTGAAAACCAGTGATAAATGGGAAAAAGATATCAAAAGGTCATATAGATACTAATTTCATTAATTCAAGTTTACTAAGGGACCATTAGTCACTGCCTTGGACTCTGAGAAGTTGCCTCAGTTCTCTGTCTCTTACTTTATATATAAAAATACTAGAAAGCTTATGTAAATGTAAAATTATATATTTTATAGTTTTTATAAAATTTATATTCTATTTATGAAAATTACAATGGTATTTATTTTATAAAATGCAGTACTTGTAAGCAAAAACAATAAATACAAGAAAGCATTTGTAAAATTTTATCATGAATGAATGAAAAGCAAGAGGGTGAAAAAACCAGCATTTATTAATCCTAGTGAAAAAAGTAGGAAAATTTGCTTACACTTAAGTTTTCTTTAGCTGTGCAAGTTCTATGGGATACAGTTTGACTAACAGATCATGAAGAGATCACATATGTTGAACATAAAACTTGAATGCTAAAACTACAATTTATCTTTTTGCAAAGGGGAGAAGTATCACATAAAAGCTCATGAAAACCATGAGAACATTTTCCCTGCTCTGCTTGGTTCGAACCCAACAAATTTGTTGAAGATGTACCTTTTTCATAACTCCAACTACAAAAAAATTACATTACTACCAGGAAACCACATAATCAGAATCTCAAAAAATGAACCTGTTGAAACTGCCCCTCCGAAACGCCGTCTCTGTAGAAGATTATTCGAGTTGGTTTAAATCTTGTTGATTTGTAGAACTGAATAAGCAACTCTCTGACCATGGCAGCCAAATCTTGGATGATTTCTTGGCGGTGCTGCTGGACCCGAACAGTGGCACAGTATCGATTAGGATGAGCATCCATGCTGCCTACAACCTGTCAAAAAAGTACTTCGCGTCAAACCAAATTTAAAAGGACTTTCATAAAGGTACTTCGTGAAAATAAATGCAATATATTTTGAACAGTGTCTTGCAAACTAAGGGGTCGATCAAGCAAAGTTATAGTCAGAATCGTTACGTGCTTAGAAAGAGCTTTGAGGCTGATCTGCCTGTGGTAACACACTCTGCCAATACAAAAAACTTATTGTAATTCTAAAAGGCTGATTTTACATTTGCAGCTCCATGCAGGTAAAAATGCAGCCACAATTTGGAGCACCAATATGATGACTCCATTGATTTAGTTCAGACTGTAGCAAAGGAATTGGAACTCCTGAAGACCAAGGAGCCTTTCCAGGGACACTGTGGAACACCGAAACAGTGAGGCACCCCAGAACTGCCCACACCAAACAGAACCTGCTCGCCAAACAAGGGGAATTTTCTGTTTATGAAGCCTCAGAAATCAGACATTTTAAAAAACGGCATGGGACTTAAAAAAACAAACAAATACAAATTTCTTACGTAAAAAATCACAACTAAGCAAATCTCCACCTGGCTTTGCCTGGACACACACATGTAACTTCTTAAAACAAGTATTTGTTTGGTTTTTTAGCCCCAGAGCTAAGTTCTTTGTTATTACAAAGCCAGAGCAGCCATTAGTGGTGTCTGACACAATTCAAGTCAAAAACCTTCCCCTGTATTTAAGGAGCACATTTTCAGGGGCTTACTGCATAATTTGCATTGTGAGGACGCTTGAGCCCCCAAGCCCCACAAATGAGCCAGCCTAGCTCCCTATCAGCCATGGATAAATTCCTAACATTTTTAACTGCTGAAAAAAAAAGATTTAAACATGCATGAGCTTATTACACATTGTTGATAAATACCGGCTAAAAGAAAAGCTCCTCTGTGTATTAGCATCTTGAGCTTTTTACAAGCTAATACATACTTTCAAGCAATTAGTATCAGAGCAAGCTCTCCAACGTTTCATTAGAGTCCTGCAGAAAAATCATTTATACGGCTATAATTGGGCCATCAGGAGAAATGGGCCACATAAGAACTGAAAGCAATAAAATGCATTAGAGCTGAGCAGCAGGAGAGAGCAGAGGTTAAAGATCGTTACACAATTTACTCACGGCAGCAATGGAAGGCTTTTTTCCATCTCCAGCTGGTGGATGAGTTACATCTGCACCGAGGAATATGACAGGCTGTTGAAATACTGGCGGTCTGATAAAGAGAAAGCAAATCTGTAAAAGCAGCACAGCTTACACTTCATAAGCACATTTTAACTTGAGGAAACAGCACTCTGTACTCCTGCAGTGAGTTAGTCAACAATTTGCACTTGGTCACAGCCGGTCACGGGTACCGTGACAGTAATTAGAAGTCCTGCTTAGAGTTCTCATTGTTAATACTTAGCCACCTTTTTAAAGCAGAAGTAATTGTTACTTTTCATTAAAATTTATTTTTTAAAAATCTATTTTTAAGTTGGAGAACTGCAGTCATAGAAAAGAACAGAAGTTGATTCCTTAGCATCACATAGCATCCAGGAAAACCGAAGGACTGTGTTACAATTTTGTTTCTGAACAGAACAACCCGAGTGCTGGTAAAGAAGTACATACTATTTTAAAAGTAAATTTTTTTTAAGATACGTTTCAAAATTTTAATCAAACCTTTAAGTTAAAATGCTAATCCACTGCACCAAGAGCAGAACATCAAAACACTACACAGGAAGTTTTAAGCTTTAATACTGTTCCTTAATAAAACAAATTTAAACAAAATATTCTAGGCCATCAGATTTTTTTTGTGTGTGTGTGGAGGAATGGATAGGTAGAGACGGGTTCTGCTGTTTGCAGACCTTCTCTAAGAAAGGAATTTGAAGGTAATTATAGCAATGGAACTTATAATGCAATTATACAAATAAAAAGCTGTTCTATTCCCATCCCTCAATCAACAGAAAATAATATGAGTTATGTTGTAAATACCTAAAACCTGAGCTTTTATGCAATGTCCAAGTGTTGTGTGTAGGTGTGCCATGTCTTTTTCGCTTTACTTAACTCCGTTTTCATAAATGCAGAATTTAGCAGAGACCTTAAGTTTATGAATCCAGCATAAAACTACTTATATGGTGTGTGCTGTTTCCACAGTAGTACCTTTAAGTCCTTTTTCATATCCAACAAAGAATCCAACAAACACCTCCCTGTGCCTTTTTCACACTCATGCTCTGTGTCATGATGATATTTACTTGCTTTAATAGGAGCCTCCAACACGCACAATACCCAGGCTGAGCATATTTAGTTCAGTAAACAGAATTTAACAAGATACACAAAATACATAACCCTTCTGATAACATGTTCTTTTTTAACCCCCCTCCCTAAGCACTTGTTGTTGGATTATTTTTCAGCAGCTGCCTTCTGACTAGGCTAAACATGTGAAAATGTGATGTGAAAATTTGCTTATCAGTGCAAAACAGAATGTTGACTTCTCTGAAGCAGCCTCCCAAGAATGATGTAGGAGGTTGTTCCCTGAGCTCTCTCTACAACTTGAAATGCAATGATTGTAATAAAGCCATCTTTACTCTGACATATAAACCCAGTTGTTTGTTTTGATTAAAGTAACTTTATATCCCTTTGCATCCCTAGCCTCGTCCACCCTGCACAGGTAAGGCAAGCTATTTGGCTCATTCTTCCATTAGACTGTCTTTTCACTGATTTTCCAATAAAACTGATGAAAAGTTTGATTTCAAGAATCACACAGTCATTAAGATTGGAAAAGAACCCTAAGATCATTAAGTCCAACCATCAGCACAACACCACCATGTCTACTAAACTGTGTCCCAACAACAGAACATTTATTTTAAGATGGTACACAAAAGCAAATACAGTCTTGAACAGCAAGGTCTCTTCTTTTTTCACAAATAATAAAGCATTTATTTCCCTTCTGCTCAAAGGGACCTCAGTGATGTGTCAGATACATAACACATCAAAGTAACTCCATAGACTATGGTCACAGTAGAACTCAAAACTTATAAATTTAATACCAATAAAAAACTGCAAGGTAAACTGGACCTGGCAATCAATTAAGAGTTTTCTGCTCCTAGCTTTTGGTTTTTTTAGACATCTATGTAATTTAAGACAAAAAACAAAATGAAGAATCTTGAGCACAATTAAACTATAAGGGACAAGGCACTGCTATTCAAGATGTTCCCCATTTGTTTCTGAAAATTGAAGGCAAATAAAATACTACATTTTTTTCATTCAAATGTAAGTTGTAGAATTCAATGGTCAGACTGCAATCATGTAGTTGCCCAATGGTCTGGGTTGTAAGAGACTTTAAAGATCATCACTTTTCTATTATTAACTTAAAGCGGAACTTATTATAAACCTCAAATATTCCTCTGCAGTGTTTGCAACATGACTTTTGCAGGCCTGTAAGAAGCCAACAGGTAGTTTGACTACGAGTCACTTAAGCTACAGTGCTACGACTACAGATACAAGTACCCAGTTATCTTATTATGACGTATGTTTTCTTTACAACACGATATCCTTCTTTGAAAGATGGCTTACCTGCCCTGTGGCAGTAAAATGTTATTTACACCTCCTAATTTGACGTTTATTTTTAAGCAAAGGTTAGATAGAGTTTGTGGTGTTGTTCTTTGCACATTTTTCATCTGAACACATTGCGTAGCCATTCCCAGCACAGTGTCACCAACACGCTTCACCTCCGCTGCAAAACAAAGTAAGCACAAAAATACAGTTGCATATAGCAAATCAAACAATGTAGGCAACATTAATTTAGTGACAATTAACTAATCCTAGATTTTTAGCAAAGGTCATTTGAACTTAAAGAAACAAGAAACTGATCCCCTAAAGCTAACCCCAGCCTCTAACAAACTTTCTCCCAGCTCTGTACAGCTCCATCAGCCAAAAATGCAGGAACTGAGTCCTAAATATAACTAAAGGCACCCCTGGCTTATTTTAATTAAGAATTCTTTAAGTTACACTAATTGTAATTTTAGAATTATAATGGTTTACATTCAACTCCCCTTCTGGCAGCAGGAGAGGGAAAGAGGCTGTTTTGAGGAGAAAAGACAAGACTGTGGGTAAAGGAAATGCAAGAGCATGGAAGAGCGCAGGGAGAAAACAGAGAGAGATAATTACAGGGGCAAAAAGAACTATAATTAAAGATAATGACAAAGAAAGCAGATGAGAGTGGTACCACATCCTCTCAGTGGCTGAGTCCGCTTTTAATGCCAAGGAGAAAAAGCAAAAATGTCATTTGGCACTGATTTTTTTTATTGAATAAATTAGAGAAGAGCCATTTCTTTCAAAAGGCTGGAATAAAGCGGAGAGAAGGTACTATTTCATCAAGGTTCCTTTTTTAATCTCTCCTTCTATCTTATATGAGATAATCTTGGGAAAAGAAGGGAAATTATTTTCTGCTCTTCTGAACCGGTGAAGGGTGAGATTAAACAAATCTGCAGCTATGGGAGAAAAACAGCGGATGGTGCTGCAGTCAGGCAAGGTAAGTAAAAAAAGGAGGAAGGCAGGACAGAAAACCAAGCAGTCTTCCTTATAGGAAGAGCTAGTTAAAACCAAAATGCATAATTTATCTAAAACATAAGAAAATCTGCATGTATGTGCTTATGTAAAATGCTCTAATTATAAATCTGTTTCCAAAAGCCAGTTTAAGTTGCTGAGTTTTCCCATTCCATGCATCTGTGTCCTTGCAACCCAAGAGATAAAAACTAGAAACAGGAAAAATTGATTGGCAGTAAATCTCCTTTGCTCAACATTTTTTGCCAAAGGTTGATGGCACAGAGTAAGCAAAGATGTTCTAAAAGCTACACAGTTCTTGAGGTCATTACTTCTTCAGCCGCTTGGAATTTTCAGCCCACAAATTATAGTATGTCTATTTTAATCCACTGCATATTGATACCATCAGTTTCACAAAAGTTCTGGTTCAGCTTTGACACTCACAAAATGCATCTCAAATGCAACCAATTGGAAGAATGCAGAAAAGCAAATTAAAAGCACAGACAAAAAATAAAGTCTTAATAGAAAACATCATGGAGTACATGAAGAAGAATAAAATTAATTTATAGCCCATTCCCTAAATGCAATTCGTATCATTACACCAGAATGAAACTTCTTTGATTCAGATAGTTCACATAAAACACATGAACTAGAGACAGAAATACACACACACACACGCTTACGATTTGCATTTACTCACCATAGACTGGTGTTTTTCCTGGCAGAATTACAACCACAAGCTGTAGCCCAGTGTAAGTGTTCTTGAGGTGTCTGAACATGGGCTCCACACTGTCAGCTCCCTGCGCGTATTTACAGAAGCACGGCTGCCCCTGGATTGGCATTCCTGCATCTCTGGAAATCTTCCTCAGTTGTTCTGTAAAGGACCTAAAGGATGTAAATAAATTCATTACACTCTCAGGCGGCAAAACCTATCTTGAGTTTTGTTCTTATTTTTAATTGAACAATCCTCTTAAACTCATGGAGTTGTGCTGTCCAAAAATTTGGGAATTTACCCCAAGTGCATCTTCAACTGACTATGCCCATGTAGCCATGGAAAGACGGGAGAAGAGGAGGAAATATTTTGTCTAAGTAACATCATTACCAAAACCTTTTACTTCCAAAGGAAATTCCACCTTATTTGGTCTTTCTCTAGGAGATACAGGGGAAGCTCATTTTTGCAACAACACTTCAATGATGTTATTTTGGAAAACCTGCTCTACCCCTGTGGTGCTACCACTACAGAAGTGGCTGGAGTTCCTTCTTTCTCTTGGTGAGGAAAACAATTAACAGAAGTTAACAGCAACTAATCAGGTCTCAGCAAATTGATCTAACATTAATAATGAAAATGCACAAGAAAACCCTGCTAGATATCAGAGTAAAGGTGTATCCTGGACGTAAAGATAAACCTTCTCCAAGGATGGTGCAGAAGTCATGCTTTGACGGAACTGGTCGGAAACTGAGACAACCTAATTTTATCAGAGGGTTTTATGAGTGAATATAGCTTCAGGCCCCCTGTTAGCAGGGCCCACTGCATTTAAAGCTTGACTCCTGTTGACATGGTAGTATTTGGCTCTCCTTACTTCTGAAGGGACATCAAGAAGACACTACCTCTGTTGAAAGCACATTCTTATATGAGGACAGGCTAAGAGAGCTGGGATTGTTCAGTCTAGAGAAGGCTGGAGGGAGACTCTATAGCAGCCTTCCAGTAGGTAAAGGAGTGCTAGAGGAAAGCTGGGGAGGGGCTCTTTATCAGGAGTGCAGTGACAGGATGAGGGGTAACAGTTTTAAGCCGAAAGAGGAAAGATTTAGATTAGATACAGGGAAGAAATTTTTTTCTGTGAGGGCGCTGAGGTGCTGGCACAGGTTGACCAGGAAAACTATGGATGTCCCGTGCCTGGAGGTGTTCAAGGCAAGAGGTTTTAAGCAACCTGATCCAGTGGAAGGTGTTCCTGCCCATGGAACTGTATGATCTTTAAGGTCCCTTCCAACCCAAACCATTCTAAGATTCCGTGAATCAAAAGCACTTCAGTGTAGGAGTCTAACCCTCTTTAAAGTATACCCAGTCTGGAAAGCATCTTCAACGTCGTGGCTTCTCGGTGACCAACACCTGCAGTCAATAGCACATGAGTAGTCTTTAAGTCCCATTCACAAAAAACAAAGGCAAGACAAGCAAGTAGTGAGGTGTCACAGTGCAGACCTGTAAAGCGGAATCCTCGGTGCTGATGGAGCAACATCCACACTACAGGTTACTCTGGGATTTTTTTCATTAGAGTAGCTGTAGTCTGGTGTGGTGGGCTAAATGTCCATTAATGGTCAAAGCACATCCTCTAGTTCCAGTTTCATCCAAAAAAAACCCCACACTGCACACTCAGATCACTTCTTGATGCAGAACATGGTATGACAATTGGTAACCATCAGGAGCATCACTTATATGCACTCCTGATCCAAACTAAAACGCCAGGGCAGATGCACTCAGAGGTGTCCTGCTCTGGTGCTTGGCTTAACAAGCAACACAGCAAACATGTGATCCCACGTAGCAAAGCTTAACTGGCATCAACACTGAGAAAGTTTCTTTTATTATTTTGGAGTGGGTATCTCCACAGGTGTCCAAAAAAATTGTTCATCTTCACCAAAGGGTGCCAGATAATACAGTCTTATGCACTGAGAGCGTGTGAAGATTTAGTTTCTTCCAAACCCATCATTAACTTCCATGAATCATAGGAGTCTGTGAGCGAGAGCCCTGCAGCTTGCAGCTTCTTGCAGAACACAGGCACATTAAGTGTTCTCCCTGGCAAAATGGGCACTCGCCATATAAGCAGAGACAGTGGCAGAATACACAGTCTGGAACAATGTGGGTTTTAAGCCTTTACAAGTCCACCCGTAAGCACAGTGTCTAAAAGGAGAGGTTCTCTTCCTGCTCCTGAGACATAAAGCAGGGTCATTTTGAAGACTTTTAGGGATTTTGAAGGCATTAGACTGATATACAGTATCCAAGTTCGAACTTGCTCAACAAGATGTAACAAGAGGCAACAAGATACCGCTGGATGCAGGCATATTCCCAGTATGAATCACAGAACGGTTGAAGTTGGAAAAGACCTGAAAGACCATCCAGTTCCAAGCTCCTTGCCATGGACAGGGACGCTTCTCACCAGAGCATGCTGCTCAAGGCCCAGGTATGAAGGAATGCCCTTTCACAGTAAGGACAAACTCTACGACATCAAATAATTTTATTTTGGTTCATTATGTTGAAGAATTTTTCCTGTCTCTCAAAACAGACAAACTTCTACACAGCATTTCTACTAGAAGCAAAAATGTGGAAGAGAAAACTCTCTGACAGCTTAGCTGCTGTAATGCACCTGAAGAGAACAAGCTCCTAGTCTTGCACAATGGGAAGAAAAGTAAAAGATTTCCACTGTTTGCTCACCATTTGTTAGGAAAACATTCCCAAGCTGTTTGGCAAATCACATCAAGGAACACTGTTATGGCAATAGTGTTGTTACGGATAATCACTGTCTTACATTCACCTCACAAAGAGCAGCTGAGTCACCTGCTGGGGCACCTGTGAGAGCTGCACTTGCCCATGCACGAAGGGAAAGAAACTGCGTGCAAAAGAAGGAATGAAACAATCCATCTATGCAGGCAGGCATGATTTCCCTGATCTAGGAATGGTAGATGTCACTTTTAACAATAGTCTTTCAATAATCATGTTTCATCCAAAGACAGAGAAATTAAATTTGTTTAATTCAAACACTCAAAGCCAACAAAACACTTAACTGGTCTGACTCTTCTTGCAAATACAGCAACTTCCACGTTATGCTACCTCTAGAGGAAAGAAAATTTTAGATTTCATAGAATCATAGAATGGTTTGAGTTGGAAGGGACCTTAAAGATCATCCAGTATCAACTCCCCCCTGCCATGGACAGCAAGACCTCCCACTAGACCAGGCTGCCCAAGGCTCCATCCAACCTGGCCTTGAACACCTCCAGGGATGGGGCGTCCACAACTTCCCTGGGCAGCAAGTGCCTCACTACCTTCATCATAAAGAATTTCTTCCTAACGTAAATTTACCCCTTTCCAATTTAAAGCCATTCCACCTCCTCGTATCACTTCACACCCTTGGAAAAAGTCCCTCCTCAGCTTTCTTGTAGCCCCCTTCAGGTACTGGAAGATCACTATAAGGTCTCCTTGGAGGATTCTCTTCTCCAGGCCAAACAACTCCAACTATCAGCCTCCTCGTATGGGAGGTGCTCCAGCCTTCTGACCATCTTTGCAGCCATCCTCTGGACCCTTTCCAACAGTTCCATATCTTTCTTATGTTGAGGATTCCAGAACTGGACACAGGACTCCAGGTTGGGTCTCACAAGAGAGCAGAGGGGGAACAATCATCTCCCTTGCCCTGCTGGCCACACTCTTTTGATGCAGTTCAGGACACGGATGGCCTTCTAGACTATAAGTGCACATTGGTTGACTCGCAATCCCTGGAGGCGTTTAAGGTGCGGGTGGATGAGGTACTGAGGGGCAGGGTTTAGTGATTGGTG
Source organism: Coccyzus lansbergi (assembly GCA_033558105.1). Classification (NCBI taxonomy): domain Eukaryota; kingdom Metazoa; phylum Chordata; class Aves; order Cuculiformes; family Coccyzidae; genus Coccyzus; species Coccyzus lansbergi. Next base: position 154,705 of record JAUMJK010001037.1, read on the forward strand.
GGAATGGTTGAACTCGATGATCAGGCGGGTCTCTTCCAACCTGGTGATTCTATGATTCTATTGCTGGCTCATGTTCAGCTTCTCATCAACCAGCACCACGAAGTCTCTGCAGGGTTGCTCTCAATCACATCATTCCCCCATCCTGTACTGAAACCATGGACTGTCCCAACCCAGGTGTAGGACCTTGCACGTTGCCTTGCTGAACCTCATGAGGTTCTCACAGGTCCACTTCTCCAGGCTGTCCAGGTCCCTCTGGATGACATCCTGTCCTTCTTGTGTGACATCTGCATCACTCAGCTTGGCGTCATCTGAAAACTTGCTGAGGGGGCAGTCACTCTTGCCACTGGATTGCTTTTTAAAATTTTCCTTTTAAATAAGTTCTGCACAAATCAATCTATTCTGTATAACCAGGAAAAGAAGCTTAGATGACACGCTTTAGCTCTCACTCCTGAGAAATAAACACCCTAATTGCACCGTTTCAGTCATTTAAGACTCTACCCTAAAGCCTCACTGGTCAGAAACCTGCCATACATTTCTTTTGGTAGGTCTGAGTTGGAGGATTTAATGACGTAGCATTGACATCATATTGTCATCACTAACAACAGAGAGACAGAACTTCAAAAGCACTGTTAAAGATGTATCACCATACATGAAACAATTTAACAAAATGTATTATATTCTAAATAAGTGAAATTAGGAAACCTACATATATAATAAATAATGAAATAACCATCTGATGAAGTTCACTTACTTAAGATGAACTTCAGTGCACTGGCGCTGGGGAGCAAAGCACGCAATCGCCCAAACCTTTATTTCAATTCCAGTGTGAAACTGTTTATTCCTCATGTCCCAGACTCCTTGAACTGGTGTCGCAATTGCTTTATTCTGGAAACAGAAGGAAAAATCCAAAACAAAACTAAAACACTAATGCAAAAATCACTTCATGCTAAACAAAAGTCAGTTATGCTTCTGCTTCTCACTGATTAGCAAGTTATTTACAGTCTTGAGTCTCTCTCTCCACTGTTCAAGCATCTATTCTATCTTATGAAGACCATTCTATCACTGTAGCAAGATAGTTTGCTAGCCTGGTGAAAAACAAAGCTCATAAATCTGTTATATACTGTTATATATATATAATATATACTGTTAATATTAATTTACTGTTAATTTCTGTTAATTTATATTTCATATATATACTGTTAATTTTAATTTCATAATTATTGATAATATAAATCATCAGCAGGCAGAAATTAAATATGGATAAGTCAGATTCATGCTTGCTATGTAATGTCACCAGAATGTACACTGCTACAGAGACTTTACAACTGCTCAGTGAAACTTCCCAAGAATGACTTAATTTAAGCATTATCAATATTTTACCCCTCACTAAGCAGAAGCAAACAGTGGTTCCGTGTCACTCACACAACTCTAGAATAAATGTGAACAAGCTGACAAAAGAGGATCAGTTACTCAGCTGTGACCTGTAGAAAGACTTTTTTTCATCCATCAAGCAGACATTACTGTGATGGATTATCTAGAGGACAAGGGATATAATAAGATGACTAAAGCAATTCTACTGATGTTAATTACCTTTAATAAGTATTAGCATCCAGTAGATATTTTAGACAAGTTACCACTATGTCTGCCTTCTCATCTAGCAGCAACAGCTAAAATCTACAGGAATTTCTCAGGACACACACAAATATGATTGTTTATTTTGCCAAGAGTTGTGTCTGCCAGAGGCAAGACCTCCCCGGCTCCAACTTTCCCTTGCTCATCTGCCGTTAAGCTCTTGTTCCCCTTGTTCCCCCTGGTGCCAGAAGAGCTCAGGAGAGCACTCTCCCTAATCGGGATCAGGCAAAGACAGCTGGGTTGTCTTAACCTGTCAGTGAGGGAAGGTTTGAGTTAATCTGACCAGTTTACCTGACAAGACACAAGATCTTCTCCCACTGCGGGTTTATGGACAGTCTGATTTGTGCACAGGGACAGAACTACCCTCAGCTGGCAATGTGTGATCTCAAAGAGGTTCATCTGAAGTGTCCGCAAATTAATTTACCCTAGCCATCAAGGCCTTCACCTTGCATAAGAACAAGACACATTAAATAACGGATAGAAAAATCCTGTTCCTCGCACTTTTTTTGAAAGACGCTCAGGAGGAAGATCGTGTCAGAAAGACCACTGGAGAAACCATTGTAAAGAAAAAGACTAAACTCCATTAGGAAGACACACCTCTAGAGAAAAACATGCTGACAGAGGTAATAATGTAACATAGTTGTCCTAATACAGCTTCTCCACCTCTAACACTCGAAGTTAAAAAGTAGTTTGGAAAGATTTCAGAGCTAAAGGGAGGCAAAACTGAACAAGAATAATTCAAGTTGTCGCTGTTCTTCTCTGCACACACCAATCTGAACCACTATTTGCAGGTTGCTTCTTGCAACACACAATCTAACAGAGCATGAAAGCAAAAACACAGCTTACACACATTTTTCTCTTGAGTTTATATAAGTGCATTTTTATCCTAGCTTTACTTTCCAAAATAAAGAAGGGACTGAGGAACAGAGCATCTTCACACACAACATACTCATTGCATTTAGGTACTTTCGAAAACTATTTAAGCTCTAAACATTATACCTGTGATGATTTTATCCCATTACATTCAACATCATTCATTTAAAGCAACCATATCATTGAAGTCATCACAGCTGGCAACTGAAGCTACCGCAGACTGCACAGTATCTGTTCAACGTACCCTGCCCCCATAGAGGATTGAAGGAGGTTGTAGGACTCTACCAGTCACATCTGTCATTTCATCTTTGACCATTATTCCAAATTCACGAACGTAGGGGTCGGTATTAAAACTCGCACTCCGCATCTGAAATGAAAAGGAATTAAGATATTTCTTGAAGAAAAAACAAGTTCTTTTTATGAGATGTAAAACCTCCTGAGATAACCTCAATTTAGGCACATACCCCTACATATGTGGAATGCTATGCATCCAGAGCTTCTTATAATTCCACTTGGAATACATGGATGCCTCAAAATTTGAAATAAAGCACCAAAAAAACCACTTGAAAACCTTATGTAAGAATGCATTTCTCTCTGAATAATGGAGAAGGACTTCCTAAAACAAGCTCATAAACCTATATGTAGTGCACAATCTATTCAGTACCTGCCAATGGTAGGAAGAAAATGAAGGCAGTTACTACACTTTGCTCATGTTCGACAGAATACTCACCAATTTGCTAATCTCTTCTTGACGGTCAGGTGCTGACCTGGCAGTCGCTCGAATCATAGTGGAAGTCTGATTGTCAGTGAGTTTCTTTATGCATCTTTGTCCCGCCACTATGTTGCACACCTACAATATCCCCACATAAAGGAAGTTAAAAAAACACAATACAACTGTTGTTTGGTTTGCATTTGGGTTTCATTGCTGCACTACACAATTTTTTCTAAAGCTGGTTACTCAAAAACCAGTTTGCCAACATTTGAGCCTTTTTTCCCTGCTAACCTCCTTCCCCCCTTCCCATAACACAGCATCATCCAAAAGTTTACTTGCCTCAAGAGGAAGGTACGTGTGTTTCTGCTCCTGTCCGACTTGTAAACATGGAAGGTGAGGATAGCGTAAAACTAATTTGTGCCTGTCCTTAAAATACTGAGCTACAGTGCATTCAACTGTTTGTCCATTCTCCTGCTGAAGTGGGAATCTATTGGAAATGAAATATGAAGATAAGCCATTACTTTATGTAGAATATGTTCCCACACTTGCTCAATACATTTCTTGGCACAAGATAAGCTTACTGGAAATTAAACCTATCTTGCTGAAATGATGCAACTGTACTTCTATAATTAAAATTTGTGCATGTTATAGAAGCACAAAGGAGTCCATTTCTGTCATGTTCTCAATGCCTGAAGCTATAAATTAAATTTCCTAAGAACCGGTGTCTTAGAGACAAACACAAATGTTTTCTGTTTATTTGGGATGCATGCAGTACTGTATTTTATGATATAGAATCATAGAACAGTAGAATTGCTTGCTTGGAAACGACCTTTGGGATCATGTACTCCAGCTGTTCCTGTCCATTACCAAACCACATCCCTAAGCATTCCATCCACCCATCTTTTAAATATCTCCAGGAATGGTGACTCCACCATCAACCGTGGCAGCTCACATCGGTGCCTGAGAACCCTTTTGGTGAAGAAATTTTTCCTGATGTCTAATCTGAACCTCCCATGGTAAAACTTGAGGCCATTTCTTCTCATCCCATCACTTGTTATTTGGGAGAAAAGACCAAAATGCATCTCACTGCAACCTCCTTTCAGGGAGTTGTAGACAGTGATAAGCTCTCTCCTTGGCCTCCTTTTCTCCAGGCTAAACAATCCCAGTTCCCTCAGTCACCTCTTGTAAGGTTTGTTCTCCAGCTCCTTCACCAGCTTTGTTAACCTTCCCTAGATGTGCTTCAGCACGTCAATGTCTTTTTTTTTGTAGTACATATGCCACACACAGAAGATAGTAAACCTACTCTGAGAGTCGCAAAACCCCTTCTTGCTTCATAAATGTTTTTCTCTTTCTATAGATTATAAATATGTTTCCATATATGCATAAACATTTACATCTGCTTACATCAGAGTGGCACAAATAATGTCTTCTCATTAATACATAACTGAAAGAGCATGAAACAAAGCCCAAATAATTAAATATCAGATGTATATACTGATCAGTTATCTTGTATCTGGAAACCTCTGGTTAGTAATCAAAAATAAACATTTTTTCCAGAGGAAAAAAAGGTTGGTAATATGCAAAACTAGAAAGCCAATCCCATTGCCAGTACTTTTCTACTCAACAGTTCTGGGAAACATGCTACTGACAGGATATCTTGTTCTTTCAATGTTGAAGAAACCCATAAATGAAAACAACAAACCAACGCAAATTTAAAACAAAGGCATTGGTTCAAATGCCACAACATTCATAATAGAATAAAAATAGAACAAAAATAACATTAAAATTGGGAAAATACTTCAAGGTTTGTTTTAAATGCACTGACCAAGCGAAGCATCATTTTCAAGACTTTTCCTGTCAGTAAGGCAGGCCAAGATGTTTCTCCAGCCTGAGATTAAATACATGCTTAAAAATAAGCAAAATACTTTACGTTTGGTGACTTGCTGGTCGTCTGGTGACATTGCACACTCTGTACTTTCTTTTCATTTGTCCACAGTGTGTTATCTCCACCTTCAGACCTAAAAATTGGAGAACACATTATCAGCATTTCTTCCAAATCAAGGCATCAGCCCCCTAAATTGCTACATAAAAACTGAAAACTACACCAAAACTGTGCGGTAAAGCTATTCAGTGTTTAGTGTGTTCTCCAAGTGCCAAAGGGTATCCCAGACAGAACTCAAAACATCAGTTCATAGTCTTAAAATTCAAAACCTGTGAGCTTCAGTCAAAGTTAGCCAAAGAATACGAGAGATGCAATGAAACCTCAAGAGCTAGCAAATAAAGCTGAATGCATTCAGTGAACTCCAGTTCTGTGCCTCTAAGGTAAAGTCATGGATGGCAGAAGGGCAAAAAGGGCATGGAATCTCATTGAAAACCAAAAGCTTGTTCTGACTTTATGTCTAAACATATACTGTCCGTGAGTCCTCCAACTACTGCAACCAAACCTGAACTGATGAACTGGGGAGGGGGAAGTACCCATGCAGCCTCTAAGCAGGCAACCAAACCTGAACTGATGAACTGGGGAGGGGGAAGTACCCATGCAGCCTCTAGCAGCCCAAGGGAATGAGGCCATGGGGTTTTACTCCTCGTGAAGACAAATAACTGTTGCAAACCCCTTGGCACAAAAGCTGAGACTACCTGAAAGCCAGTATCTTCTAGACGAATAAATTATTCATTCGAAACCAGCACAAAACAGCTTCTTGTAAATAACTGCTTCTAATTTACTGTTACCCGAAAATATAAGTTTGGATACAGCGTTTTCACTTATATTTCATGCTTAAGCACAAATTGACATAGGTGGGCTACTGGATATAGGAAGCCAAATGTGTGAGGATAGGAGAGAGGAGGCTGTAGACAGAAATCCCTTGTGTATCTGCATGTGTGCATAAATTCAGGTTGGTGCTGAGAAACAGTGCATATTTCCCCTACCTTTCAAAGGCTAATAACTTGCAAACAACACACTCATCTTTCCACATAATTTGTTACAGCTCAAAGTACCATTTATTGTGAAATCTTCAATAAACATCAAGCTTTCGTGAATACTTCCAAAATCTGTATCACAGTATTTTCATGAAAAGATAAACTTCTACCACAATACCTCACTTTACAACTAGCCTTGCTGCTATTTATTTGGTATAACTTCTTCTACCTAAAGCATGTAAATCATCACAGAAAAATGACAAAAACAGCTGGCAATCCACTGCCTGATTAATTTTACAAGTACAAACTCAGGATTTATTTATATTTTTCTTGCTAAATTCTACTTGGACAAAGACTAGTTCAAAGACTAGTTCTTGGACATTTTGTGGGGAAAAAAGGAAGCCACATGATAGGTTTAGGGAGTTCGTTTTTCTTTCTTAACTTGCTCTCCTTCAATCAAGCATATCGTGAAGGAAGTACCTCAGTTTTACAGAAGAGGGGAGATTTAGATTAGACAATAGGAAGAAATTTTTTATTGTGAGGGTGGTGAGGCACTGGAACCAGCTGCCCAGAGAAGCTGTGGATGCCCCGTCCCTGGAAGTGTTCAAGGTCATTCTGGATGGGACTTTCAGCCACCCAATCCAGTGGGAGGTGTCCCTGCCCCATGTCAGGAGGGTTGGAATGGATGATCTTTAAGGTCCCTTCCAACCCAGACCACTCTATGACTCTATGAAACCCTCAGTGAACACAAACAGTAAGATTCCTTCCTCCTACTCTTTGATTCAGTCATTACGCATGAAAATATCTGTAATTTACTTCCAGGAGTGTATGTTTATGAAATACACCTAAATATGCAAAACCACATTGCTAAATTATTAGTAAAACCTGGAATATGAAAATCCTGACAGCAGTAATCAGGAAAATTTAAGATCCAGTAATTATTTCTTTTTTAAAAAGAAGAAAATTCCAGTCTTTGTAAATGTTTCAAAATCATTAGATTAGGAACTGGAGTATCTTTGTGATGGAACTGGGACTGGCACTACCAATACATTTCAGAAGTAAAAAAAATGACATATTTGTTTTTCTAACTGTGAACTCATTTACTCTGGAGATGGGGCTGCTTTAAAAGGACTAAAGCACCACAGTAATTGTAACTTCTAAGTACAATATAGTCATACTACTTTGGGAAGATAAATAGTTTATAAGGAGGCTGACATAATAAAAGATGCTGTTCTATATGCAGAAAAGCAAAGATCAGTAATACCTCTGCACTGAGATGCTCTTGGATGCCAATACGCACCCATAACTGTGATGTTACATTTAATGAAGTGACTGGATGGTGGCAAGACACAAATAAATGAAGATATGACAAGAGAACTTACACTTAAATGAGGAGAAGCTTGCACAAGTCACAATCCATTAACTAATCTCGCAAAAATAAATTACCATCCATCTGCTAGAAACTTTCAGTGCAGCCCATCACTTAAAGTAAAACATATCACGTTCGTGGTTTCACTAAAGCACTTCCATTAGGAGCAAAGCTAATTAAAGTACCCTACTACCCTATATGTGCAACACATTAAAAACATGCATATATATAGCTACCACTGAGTCTCAAAGACACTCCATAACTTACTTATGTGCGTATCTGAGCTCTAAACGTGGCTGGGGAGCGCCTCCCATATGAGGACAGGCTGAGAGTGTTGGGGTTGTTCAGCCTGGAGATGAGAAAGGCTCCAGCGAGTCCTTAGAGCAGCAGCCTAGTACTTAAAGGGATTTCAAAGGAAAGTTGGGGGGGTGCTCTTTATCAAGGAGTGTAGGGATACAACAAGTGGGAACAATCTGAAGCTGAAAGAGGGGATATTTAATTTAGAAATTTTACTGTGAGGGTGGTAAGGCACTGGCACAGGCTGACCCAAGAAGTTGTGGATTCTCCATCCCTGGAGGTGTTCAAGGCCAGGCTGGATGAGGCTTTGAACAACATGATGCAACAGAAGGTGTCCCTGTCCACTGCATGGGGGTTGGAACTGGATGATCTTCAACTGGATGACCCAAACCATTCCATGAGTAACTTCTTATACTAGTGATTCACCAGATCTGAAGCCACATACTTACCCTGAACTTTGCTTATACTCACAAAGTGACTCTGTCAAGCTACGGAGATTAACCAATGTAGTAAAAAAAAAGGACAAGTAGACTGAAATATGAAATTGATCAGTAGATTTCTGAAAATTTTGAAATATACAGAAGTAATGAAGCAATTCTTTCCTCTCAGTTTTGCTCAAAAAGTGTATGCACTGCTTGTTCTGACAATCTGTCTCCCAACAAGGCCATTGCTATAGAAAATGTTTTGAATGCACAGTGGTAACACATCATCAGACAGAACAAAGCAGTTATAAGTCATTTCATTATTACCTTTTATTTCTTTGGTAAACTTTACCCTTTGGGAATCTGTCAGAGGTTTTTGTTGTTCTTCAATACTTTTGAAGTCCAAAACTTCACATACAAACTCAATAACTGGCTGTGCTTTGTAAAATGCAGTTGCAGACACTGTAGATAAAAAATTTTAATGCTATATTACAACAATACCGAGGAAGTTCTTTAGAAATCCAACACATGGAACTGAATTTTTGCCTTCCCATAGAAAGAGCAAGAGGGAACAGTAAAAGATTTTTGTGGGACATACCATCAATATTTAACATCATTTTCCACAATGATGGTCTGACTGACTGATGGAAGCCAAACCAAACTTCTCTGCCACCACCCAAGGGATTTGAGCACCCCTCTGACGCTGTAAAAAAAGATCGCCCCACAGGAGTATACCTGCAATAAAGAAAATAAATTCAGAGAATAAAATTAAAGCAAAATAATTGCTAATGCAAATCCCTAATCATAAAAGCACAGAAATGTCAGTGCTTCAAATTAACAGTCATCTGAGGTACCTCTCAAAACCCAGCTGGTTACAGTAAGAAACAGGCTACTACTCATGTTTGTTTAGATTTCTTTTAAATATACTCCTTATCATACCCACTAATTTAAAAAAAAAAACATTAATAACTTTTATATACTCTTAAAAATCAGCTCTGCTTCAGTAAGAAAATAATCAAACATGTCTGCTCTTTAGCCAACAACGTCATAATCTCTATGCTTGTGCACAGCTTCCTCTGAAATCCATGGAAACTTTGCATGGGTGAACAATAGATCTAGTAAATATTTGTGCTGCTTCTTTCTTCATGGTAATGTGTTTCTGCACACATAATATCCACCTGATCAAACTCAGCACTAAAGTATTTCTCTGAATAAAGATGTGTGAACAACTGGCCAGGGCATTTTTTGTGACGCAAAACCTAAAATGATGTTTATATGTTTTTTCATCCTTAACGTGAGGATAATGTCTATGTAATATAAAGTTACTGAAAGATATTTACATAAATTTAACTCATTTTCGCCGTTTAGCCTTTCAAAATGGGAAAGTTCAGCCCTACTAAGTTTTGTTCTTTACTTTCCAATTGAATGTAACTTGAACAGTGGTCGTGATTTGATTCATGGCAGAATTAAATCCAAGAGTTCTTGGGTTTGACTGCAGATACTGTAGACCCGACTTGCTTGGAGTAAAACCAAATCACTTTCAAGTTTTTCTTTTGTATAAAACCAGTTACATTGGGTGACATTAATGGCCCCCCAGCACAGTAGCGCTTATACAGAACTGGCAATAAACATCTGCCCTGGGACACAGAAGAAAAAGAAAATGGTAACAAGCATTTTCAAACCACTCTCACATGTCTACAACCTCCAACTACTTCCCATGCAGAGAAGGCTTCCTTCTCCAAGGCCTACAGAGAAAAGGGGTATGAGCAAGATGGCAGGACACCCCCAACCCAAGCACACATACATGGAGCGAGTCTTAAGACCAGTGGGGAAAGAGACTTGTGTCCAGGCTGGAGGCTACTAATTCCACTGTGTGAGCAATAAAGCATCGTCTTGTCTCTTGCCTGAGCACACCATCTGCTAGACAGTTCATATTTCGGTTGAGCTCTGAAAGCACAACCTACCCAAAAAGCCACCGCAGCAATTCAAGCAACACCACAACCTCCTAAACAATGTCAAGGTCTTCCCCTCACCTCATGGAAGGCAAGTGCCTCATCACTACATCCAGTGCCTGGATGGTTTCAAACGGGACACTTGGCAGCCGACCAGAAAGAGCATCATGTAATGCCTGCAAACTCACACAGGACATCCACTTTATAGCCACCTTAAATATTCTGTCCTTTCCTTCTCCTGGCAGCGTGACCTCCAGTTCCACCTGCAACAATGCCAAACAACAAACCAAGATGATTCTTTCCATTTAAAAGGGAAAACAGAAGGGGCTTGGAAGGGACGATGGATTCTTCTGAACAGCGCTAGGAAGTATGAGAGGAGACAAAAAGCAATGATGAAGAAACAACACACATTAAGCACAGCCTCTTCATACAGCTAGATCTTTCCAAAGATGTAGTTCTGAAAGCTGGCGTGCTTTCCAGTTGGCATCTATCTCCCTGTTTGAGGCAACACTATAATTTGGAAGTGTTTGTGTGTCAACAGGGAGGTCTCCATGAAGATCCAATAACCTCATTTCAGACCGATGCACCATTGCTCACATCAGCTCCCGCGTGCCTGAAGTAAAACGTGGTCTGTCTCTACTGCCAAGATTCACAAATTTCTGTATTTGCTCTCTAGAGCACCAGAGTGCTTTACATGTTATTACTGTAGACATCGTTCACACGAGAGAAAATACATCCACAAGGAGCCTTCAAAGGGAAAAAAAAAAATCTCAAAACAAGAGCACCTCCCCACACGAACAAACAAAACACCAACCACAACACACACCAACCGCAAAACCTCTTTATTTTTAAATAGCAAGGAAAGAATAAATGATGACCCCCAAGTAACAGTGATGCTATCAGGTTGGAAACACTGGTACTGCTCTACTTTGCATTTTTTGTCTCAAAACCACTAGCAAACTACATTCTGGTAAATTATTTTAGGCAATTACTTGTAATTACTTCTAATGTTGCTTTCTCCTCTTTATTAAAACAAAGAAAGCCTGAGCATTGAAGTTCTTAAAAGAACTAAAACTAAGGCTTGTCTGAAATGATTAGCAGTTCTGGGAGTCACTACAAGAAATAACAAGATCAGAGTATCCTTTGTGCTAGATATAAACAAAAAACCATTGCATTTTCCTGTCCTAGGGAGCTTACAATTTAAATATAAAAGGCATCCACTCAACAGACAAACTGTAATTAGTGGGCTAGCAAAAATAATGCATGGATAATGGCAAGCTAAGATATGCAATCACATGGTCTATTGCAACAGTTGGCATCTTAGGTCAAAAAACAGGAAGGAAAAATAAAAAACAAATAATAAGCCTTCCTCTACTCCAGAAAAACAATTTTGCAATTTATACTAGGCAGTCAAAATTAATATTATAGCTACATCTCTCTTATAATATAAACATCATTAAGCAGGAGTTGAGGAAAGAGCTGTATTGCCATCGAAGAGTAATGGGAACTGGAGATGCTGGACTGAATCTGTCCCAAATGGTTAAATCTGCTGAAATGCTGTGCAAATAAAGCTGCAAGTTTTCAGCTGGCATGTGTTGGAAGCTTTCTATGGAGCTTTTTTTTCCCCCTATGCCATCGAAAAGTCTCCAATTTGCATCTCATTTACGATGGCTGAAAAATATCTGCTGCACCTGAACTGCATTTTCCTTTAAACTTCTCTCCTCCTCCAAATCAAGTTCCCTAATTTCTGTTATTCCCAATACTTTTAATATGAACTCATCTGATTATTAACACTTTGGTATCCTTGATCTAAAAAAAAAAAGTCTGAGAGTTGGGGTTGTCAAGCCTAGAGAAAAGAAGGCTACAGGGATACCTTATAGCAACCTTCTAGTACTTGAAGGGATCCTCCTAAAGGAAAACCAGAGAGTGACGACTTATCGGGGAGCAGGAATGCTTTTAAGCTGAACGAGGGGAGATTTAGATGAGATATTAAGATGAAATTTTTGACAGTGAGGGAGGTGAGGCACTGGTACAGGTTGCCCCATGACATTGTGGATCCTCCTCCCCGGAGGTGTTCAAGGCCAGGTTGGATGGGGCTTTGAGCAACCTGACCTAGTGGGAGGTCTCCCTGCCCATGGAAGGAGGGGGTGATCTATGAAAAACATGAATAATGCAGCAGCTGAGCACAAAGCCACAGTTAGAGGTGACCTGGGCTTACTTTTAGAACCTATAAGAAAAGAGGAGACTATTAATATCTTTACACCTTGACAGCATCCTGTACACTTCTTTCTTCTCAACATGCATGAGTAAAAACTACAAAGAATTCTGTTAATGCTTACACATTCCACATTTGTTACAAAGAATCTAAAGAAATGAAGGAATTAAAGAGTGAAAATAAAGTGTGATAAGGAAGGGATGAGAATAGGGATAACAACCATGAAGGCCAAGCAGGAAAGATTGAGAGTATTTATATAACAGGAAAAGTTAGAAAAGAAGCAGGGTCGCCTACAAGGACAAAAAAACCTCAACCCCAGAATAACAAGAACTGACACGAGATGAAGACAGAGTGCATTAATTAAGTTAAACAGCAACAGGAGGGAAAAAAATGTTGGCAATTTGGTGTGAACCTTCTTTTTAGCATCAGTTTTTCCACTACTGATGCACATTGCAAGTAAATCAAGGTCTTCTTCCACTTGAATAAGGACCATCTATTAATCATTGTATGCTCATGAATCTTTTCAATATGATCCAAAAAGAAAACATTTTTACATCCAGAACAACCAAAAAAACCCCACAGAAACCTAATCCATTTGTGCTGGAGGTGAGGCCTCACACCTACAACCTATATACTAGCTTAAAACATGCTTAAACCAATTTAGCACCACGCAAAAACCTCCCTTGTTAAGCTAAACTTCCTCACATCTGATTTAAACCAGCTGAAGATTTATCTCTATTAGCTCCTTCCTCCAGAGGAATAACATTAATATATGTACAGCAAAAAGCCTGACAAAGTCCTATACCCCATGGGAAATAGGGAAAAGTTTGGAGTTTATTAAAAGAGAGCCTAAAAGTGAAGCACAGATGAAAGTATCTAAGCTATCCCCTGTGCCAACCTCCACTAAAACCCCTCTCTTCAGTGACTGCCTTTTGCAAACAACCATCGCTAGATAGTTTTGTCCCATCCAAAATGGTTAACAAAACCAGTAGAGTCTGCCTTTTCCCAGGTGTAGGTTACAACGTTCATTTGCATGGATGTGAAGGAATCAAGGCATCAAAAGCATTTCCTGCTGACACACTGTCACTAGATTTCATTTTTACCATGTATGATTTACTACCTGTGGGCTTTAAAATCCAACACATCAAGAATCGAGCCCTGTCGAGTCAGCAGGAATTCAGGCATGGAACAACACGAGGCCATCTCATCTACTTCCCCCTCTGAGTACCTCAAAGTCTCATTAGACCCAAGGATTCATTTAATCTCAGTTTGTTTATCCTCCTTAGATAAAATATTTTTCATTTACCTTTACTTATTAAATGCAGAACTGCATACCTGTCATAAAATATATCATCAGCCATCCACAATTTGGGAATATTACAGTTATAAAGTAACTTTGTGTTTAAACCCCTAGGAGACATTCATCAAGTATCCTCCCACCTTTAGCAAACACTTTGCAGTCTTGCATATCAAATCTGTAGGAAATGAAATAATATACATGAAAGCAAAAAGAAGTGTTAACTCTGACTTTTCTCTAGGGGTTGGAACTGGATGATCTGTAAGGTTCTCCAATCCAAAGCATTCTATGATTTCAGTACTTTTGAATTACTCTTTTATAGTTTTCCTAGACGTTAGCCCATCAGTTAACGAAAAATAATTAAGACTGGAGTAGACACTGACCTTTACTGCATGACAGTCACTTAAACACATTTGTGTCTCATACATGAGCAAAGAGGCAAAAGGAGGAAACATCTATTCCAGAAATATAACATTAGTTCCTATTGGTTACTAAAAAGGTTCTGCAAACATTACATTAAAATCTCCAGTTAGTAACTTCTCTATTTAAAACTTACTTTATCTCTCCCAATGGGAAGCGGCATAGCTGTATAAAGGTTTTTTCTTCCATCAAACACTGGCTTGCGATCCCCAAAAATCTGGGTTTTAAAGTGCTGAACCATATGCTCCACTATTTCTCTGAAAATACAAGAAGATTACATTAATTCAACTTTTTACTTTTGATGTTAAAGTAGCAAATGAACACTAACACTAATATTTATGAATAGAGGCATTAGGTAAATGAAAGGATTGTCCGCTGTTGTGTATTAAAGGCAAGATTTGTTTGACTGATCTGAATTAAAGCAACATTTTCACAGACTAAACTGATTTTTTTTTTTAAAAAAAAAGCAGTTATTTTTAGCTTATTCAGACTGAAACTTTGCTTCATCTTTTCTGTGACCTACTGAAAGTGGTAAAGCGAAAGCTTGCGCTCTCTCAAGCTCAAAATGAGAAGTGCTTGGTATTCTCCTGGGGCTTCTCCTACCCTCTCCCTGAGCCCTTTCTGCAGAGGGACTGTGGACCACAAGCTCAGCAGCCTGAGAAGCCTTCAAATACAGCCATAGTGTAAGGACAATTGTTCCATAACTTTTTGAATTGCATTGCAGATTACGTCTAAATGTAATTTTTTTGACATACACAACAAAACTGGGACCAGTCCATCAAAATTAGATACATGCATCATTGGGATCCAGGTGGACAAAAAATACATATTGATTTCAGTATGACTGGAATTAGGTTACACGTTTGTATGAGTGAGTTAACCACTCACAAAATTCTTGTTAAACAACAGCATTTATACACTGGTCAAGCAAAGCAGTTCACCAGCCTATGAGAGGTCCGTTCGAACAATAACACTCCTTACTGCCAAAGGTCTTTGGTTCAAATGTCTCAAAGAAACATCCTTCAAGTCATCTGTATCACAAGGCTTTAAAATCTGAAATCCATCAGCTCTCTGAAATACACTGCCTACGAGATCCTGAACACACACCTTGGGGCTAAAGGGCATTAAGAAGTTAAACTAACACAGAAAGGAAACTATGGAATGTTCTCTCTTCAGTACTGTTGTCAAGTAGCTGCTCAGAGGCGCTGCAGATGACTATTCCATACAGTTTGACGTGGAAAGGTAAATCAACATAGTTAGGTATTGCAGCGATGCAAAGTTCTGAGATGAAACTCAACTCATTCAAGAAAAGAATGAAGACTGTTCTAAATTACAATTTTTTTTGTTGTCTGCCAAGGCTTTAAGACAAGCTGTGAGCATTGGAAGAAACCTGCCTGTCCTCAGAAGTATGAATAAAACCTGACCTAGTAATTTCTGCCTTGGGTCTGCAGTGTCTGACTGAACAACTACAGAATTTGGGAGGGTGGGAGGAAGGACTTTTTTTTTAACTTTAAGACTGAGCAATGGAAAAAAACATGCATTTACTGAGCAAGTTCTTCCGATTAGGAACTACTTTATTTAAAAACAAACACTTCCACTTAAGGTTTTCAAGCTTGAAGCCACATTTAGCAATGAGGTTTCTCAGCTGTGAGTGGAGACATCTTAATGAAAAGTCAGTTGTTTTCCCCACGTGAAGTTCAAAGACAAGTTATTTACCGATTCACTGACCCCAGCCCTTTGGGACTACTACTCTACCAAGATTATGCAAGCACACCAAGAACTAGGGGCCAGTGAGGGCAAGCAGAGTTCATCTCGAGCCTTGTACGAATCCTAGCTATCCTCATGAATTAAACCAAGGGCATCCATGATGCACAACAAAGTTCACATTGCCTTTTCTTCCTATCTAACTATCCAAATAGATCTGGGCCTTCTGCAACATGAGAAGAACTGTAGTCAGACTGTACTAGTTTGGCACACTGGCACATCATCTCAGCTGTGTGTTTTCCAGGCCTGCTCCAGCTTATAACTCATCAGCCAGAAGCTTGCATGGACGCTGCACACATCCTTGCAGCGTCATAGCCCAAGCTGTAGTTAGTCTAGGATAAAACCGAAGATTGAAGATGAGGGAGCAGCATAAACAAAAATAAAATCTCCCTCTATCCTTTCTAGAAGCTACAGCCTATAAAATAACGGTGAAAAGTATTTACAATAAATATACATCTGAATTATATAAGCTGAATACTAGAAATGTGCAAGCCAGCTGAAAAAACTGTAACTGAGAAGTGGATAAAGTGTGCATCCTGCATTCCATATACATACAGACACGCAAACACAGGTATATACAGACACAAATATAGGTGTACACACACACATATATACACAAATACAGGTACAGAAACTGGACTGAAAGGTCACAGCTCACAAAAAAACAGGCACAGGTGAGTGCGTATGCATCTACAGGGTAACACAAGCATACATGTGCAAAGAAATAAAGCATTCACTTCATTAAGTGAATACGATTTGTATTCTTCCCACACAGCACAGAGAAACATGCAATAACACTGTCAAATGCATTAATGAAATCCTTGTTTACTGCAAAAGCATTTAATCCATGAAGATTTTGACTTCCTTTGTTACCACAACAGAGGGAGTGACAGACCTGACAAAGCAGAGCTCATCAGAAGCTGTTGGTGGAGAAACAACTTGCTACTGAATGTAATCTGCCTCTTCAGTGAGAAAAGTAGCTTTATTACATAATAAGTATGCTCTCTGCCACTGACGAGAAAGCACCCACACGCTGGACCGTAACAGGGCTGAACACACAGAACTACACCAGAGACCAGAGCTCTGCAGCACGCGGCTCCCACAGGAGACACAGCAAAGTGCCTCAGTCAGCAGCGTGCGAGCTGTCAGAGCTGGAGCCAGTGGCAGTGATATCCGTTAGCGAAAGCAAAGCTCTCGCAGCTCCCACTATGAAAAAAGTGACTGCTGAGGATTTTTTTCAGTGCTATGAGAATTATTCTAGTGAAATCAACCAGGCTTCCCTTGAGCAAGAAGAGAGTTCAGCTCAATACACTTTCAATGGTGTTCACTTTTAGAATGAAACTCAATTCTCGACTACCTTAAAAGTTAGATTTTTAACAAATCACCACAGAAAAATAAAAACAGGACAGCAATGCACACTGCTGCTGCTTCTTTATGATAATGCAATCATTACTAACTCTTTAGTATAACAATGCATGATGCACTCTGGTTTATTAATACATGCTAAGAAAAATTTGGCTTTCGGGTGGCTTTTTTGACTCCATGCTTTGTTCATGCACATTCCACCCATGTGACCTTATTTTAATAAGGAAAGGTTGTGCTCCTGAATACATAAACATGCCATTCCAATCCTCTATAGTCAAGATGTAGGTAGTTACAACGGAGGCACTTGTGGTTTCTAGTTAGTGCCAAGTCTTGTTCTCAAGTTTCACTTCTGGCAACACCGCTCTTTTTTAAGTCAATGAGGTTGCCACACTATGACTAACAGGGCACACATGCAAAACAGAAGACTTAATTGCTCGGTTTCTTGGCCAACTGACCCATGTTTTCACCTTACTATCTGTTACAGGAACATATCTTTCCCTTATATAGAATCTACTGATGAAGGATAATTTCTTACCTAATTTAGTCCCTCCACAATCCTCTCACAGTAGCGCAAACAAATGGGTTTTACCTCACTGTGTCAGTAGAGGATGGTGGGAAAACAAGCTGGTAATACCAGCTCCCTGCTGAAGGACGTGTCAGCCGACTGTACTCCAATATTTAACCAAGCAATACAAATAACTGTATTTATCAAGTTGGTTTTCACTGACCTAGCTCCACTAGAGTTAATTCAGTTCAACCACCTGTCATCACTGACTTTGATCAGCAGCGTCAAGATGTTGACAAGTTCTACCAAAATAAAGGGTGATGCAGTGAAATCTTAGGTTGGTACAGAAAGACTCAGGAGAAAAAAAAGAGATAAGCAAAGTTGGAAGCTATCAGTACAATGACTAAAGACATGTGTCCAAGCTCTCAATGAAGTCTGGCACAAGGCTCCAGCATTTTCAAAGAAAAACAAGAGTGAAAATAAACTAAGAAAAGCAAAGCACAATATTACCTGTTAACTCTCCTAGGGCATTTTTCCGGCTTTATATCCAATTCATAATGGTAAATATCAATTTTAGGAATGTCCATTTCAAAGAAGTTGGCCTGCAGTTTGATTGTTCTCCCAGAAGTGCCAAAATCCGGTCGAGGAGGGGGTTTAAAGGCATATCCCTGTACTGGTGGTGGCAACGGTGGAGGAGGTGCAAGCACTGAAAAAAGAGAAAGCACAAATTAGCCATCAGCTGTATCAAACAGACGATTAAACAGATTTCCGGGCTGTTTGATCAATGAAGCATGGAACATTTAAACCGGTAACTTTTTATAAGCAATCTAAAATCTGAAAAAAACTGCTATGAGGAGTCTATTAATTCAGATTCTATTCTCTCTTAGGGTTTAGAGCACAAACCTTAGGAGGAACAGCTGAGGGAGCTTGGGTTGTTCACTCTTAAGAAGACTGAGGGGAGGTCTTATTGCCCTCTATAACTACCTAAAAGGAGGCTGTAGTGAGGTGGGGGTTGGTCTCTTCTCCCTCATAGCCAGTAAGAGGACAAAGGGAAATGGCCTCAAGATGCACCAGGGGAGATTTAGGTTGGATATTAGGAGGAATTTCTTTACTGAAAGGGTTGTCAAGCACTGGTACAGGCTACCCACGGAGGTGGTTGAGTAGTCATCCCTGCAGGTGTTTAAAAAAAAAATTCAGTAGATGTTGCACTTAGGGACATGGTCTGGTGGTAGACTTAGCAGGGTTGGATCGATGGTTGGACTCAATGATCTTAAAAGCCTTTTTCAACCCAAATCATTCCATAATTCTGTAATTCTTCCCATGCTGGTTCACCAGTTACTGCATTTCCTAATCCTGATTACTAAAGAAAAGCTTAAAATCAGTTGCATTTTTCTATACTACAAGTCAGCTTGGCAGGAATTTGAGAGACCAAATGAGCACGGTGGGAAAGTGAGAACCAGATCTTCGTTGGAGGGAATCAAAGAATCATAGAATGGTTTGGGTTGGAAGGGACCTTAAAGATCATCCAGTTTCAACCTCCCTGCCACAGGCAGGGACACCTCCTGCTGCTCAAGGCCCCATCCAACCTGGCCTCCAGGGATGGAGCATCCAGAACTTTCCTGGGCAACTTGTGTGAGTGCCTTACCACCCTTATCGTGAAGAATTTCTTCTGAATGCCTAGCCCAAATCTTCCCCCTTACAATTTAAATCCATTTCCCCTCATCCTATCACTACATGCTCTTGGTAAAAGTCTCTATCCAGCTTTCCTGTAGCCCCCTTCAGGCACTGGAAGGCTGCTCTAAAGTCTCCCTGGAGCCTTCTATTCTCCAGGCTGAACAACCCCAACTCTCTCAGCCCGTTCTCATATGTCAGGTGTTCCAGCCCTCTGATCATCTCAGTCATTTCAAAACAGACACTGAAGCAAATTGCCTAACGAATGTTTACTGGAACAAACCCCTATAAAAAAACTTCTACCACTTAAATCACCTTTGTGATCACACTTGGATGAGCTGCGTGCATGCAAGGAAATACAATGCATGCATTTGAGCTACGTGCATGTTGCTCTAAAGACAACAACATACAGCTTGTTGAAAAGGGCGATATAGCACAGGGAGTTGCTCCTACATGTTGCAACTCTCTGGCAAACACGTTAGAATTAACCTATATCCTACTATTTTGTTTAAACACAAGACAAATGGAGTGAATAATCTACTGGGGATGTACTGTATCCTTGAGCTCAAATGCCTGCCACAGGTGAGACAATGTGAAGCAGAAGCGTAATAGCTGATTACGTTTGTTTCAATCTAGGAAATTCCATTAAAAATCCATGGAGAGGTGTGTAAGGCACCAGCTTGGGTACTCAAAACTCCTCCAGAATCAGTGCTCAGATTTTTGTAGTTTAGAGCAAAATTTTAACATGCGAAAAAAAACCCTTCTCATTACTTATGTAAGAATCCAGGTGTGGTTTCCTGGGATTATGAAATCCAGTCCTCAACTAGAACCAGAAACAATACGCATCCTTTCACTAACCAATCAGTCACCACTTTCCACCCTCACTTTCCCTACTGAAAAGCTGTTCAGGAACTGTGATGTTCTAATGCTCAGAAAGGACCTTCCACTTTCATTTATGCATTGTCAGGTTATGCTCACTGATATCCAGACTAAGTACTCATGTACTTAATCTTCTCAGTTTTGACACAGTAGTTATAGGCTCTTGTCTGTAATGGGGTCCTCACTGCAAGCAACCCATCTGCCTCTGAATGTGACCTTTCCTATTTACATCCCTGAAGGCAAAGCTGAAATGCTTTGCTGACTCTTAATTTCACTCAACTTTCTCCTTTTTTTTTTTTTTTTTTTTAATTCCTGCATATCTTGACTTCCAAGACGTGGATTGATTATCTTTTTCCCAACACTTACAGGACCTTTGCTTACTTCAAGTATGTTTCTGAAGGTGATGAACTTACTCGGGTGGCTCCCTTAGCTACCACAGAATCATAGAATGGTTTGGGTTGGAAGGGACCTTTAAGATCATCCAGTTCCAAGCCCCTACTACGGGCAGGGACACCTCGGGTTATTCATAGCCTCACCTAACCTGGCCTGGAACACCTCCAGGGATGAGGCAGCCACGACTTCTCTGGGCAACCTCTTCCAGTGCTTCACCACCATCACAGGAAAACATTTCTTCCTATGCTCCAATCTAAATCTCTCCCCTTTCAGCTTAAAACACTGCCCCCTCACCCTGCACCTGCACTCCCTGATAAAAAGCCCCTCCCCAGCTTTCCTATAGCCGGTAAGTACAGGAAAGCTTCTAGAAGGTCTCCCTGGAGCCTTTTCTTTTCCAGACTAAACAAAACCCAACTCTCTCAGCCTGTCCACCATGTACAGGAGGTGTTCCAGCCCTCTGATCACATTTGTGGCCTCCTCTGGACTTGCTCTAACAGATCCATGTCCTTCCTATGCCAGCTACCCTTGCTCAGTGGGATGAATTCACCAAATTTCTCAGTCATTAATTGGAAAGAACTTCCTGTTGTAGATATGAAAATTAAATAATTACTCATGGCATTAGCACTACAGCTGGAAATTCACATAACATATAGCCCCACAAATGAAAAAAAACCCTCAAAACCCTAACACCACGCTGTCCAGAAATACTTGCAGTAAGACAAAGCTTTCTATTTTCCACCTCCAAATCAGATCAGGAAAAACTGCAGTGAGCATCCATCTCTACGTCACCAGGAACATGCTTCCATCTTTTCCCAATAAAATCTGACTCTTGCCTCTGATTTCAGCCATTCTGCTGCTTAATGATTTAAAGCTCATCGCTGCATTAATGTACTTCTTTTTGTTTCCACTTTTTGTAACAGAACATCCCCATTTGCAAACCACATCCTAGTCATTAACATGATTTTCCTCGTTGTTCCATTATTCTGACAGCACCAGCCATGCAAAAATATTTCCCTTTTCTGTCTAGGCTCCTGGCATTTGGGTTTCAGCATTTCCATTTCTCACTATCCACACTCAGTACTACGTACTGCCCTACAACTACTACGTAGTCAACTATTACCTCACCAATATTAAGCATTTCCCCACTCTTTCCTGTCTACTTTTATGCTTTCCTCTATCTACTACCGCATCCTAATTTCCCAACCCTTCCTTTTTCTGTGCCAGATTTGGTATGTTGTGACTACATAAAATAGCTTAAAAGATTTAGAAGTACAAAGATGAGCAACATGGAGGGGAGATCCCACCACACACAAGCTATTTATGTTGCAAAATTAAGTAATTTCATAATGAAGTAATACATCCTCCTACTACCATATTAAAATAGGATTGTTCACTATTTCTCAGAAGTGTAATGAAGCCGTATTAATAATCTCATGTTGCTCAATATCATCATTACATTCCCCCACTGGAGTTCTAGTGACAAACATCAAATAAAAGCAAGGACACATTGGGAAAAAATTCACCAAAAGGTTTGTCAGGAACTGGAAGAGGCTGCCCAGAGACTTGGTGGAGTCACCATCCCTGGAGATATTTAAAAGATGAGGAGGTGAGGTGCTCAGGGATATGGTTTAGTAGTGGACGAGTACAGTTGAACTTCATGATTTCAAAGATCCTTTCCAGCCAGATGATTCTATGATAATCAATTAGTTGAATAACATGAAACCTTGGGAGAAGCACAGACTCCTGGGGAAGGATATAACAGTAGTTTTATAGCCTGCACATCTGGCAGAAAAACAAAACCTAAACACCACACTGTTCAGAAAGCACCACTAGAATCCACCTGTACTTTAAACATATTTGTCGGTGATTTATTTATTTATTTACAATAAAATTTTTTAAAAAATAAAAAAAGCTATTTCTGGCTCAACTCCCTCAGCAAACTTATTTAGGGCAGGGTGTTGCTTCAAGGAGATAAGTACTGTTTATTAAACAGCAGCAGTGACCCGATAAGCACTCAACCTATATTTTTGCTGCACAGAACAGATCTGTATCCATTAGCTATAAGACTAATGGTGTAAACTAGGTATAAGACTAAGGATGTGAATTGAGGTTCAAGGGGGGAAAAAAAAAATTAAGTATTACAATTGCTGATCTGAATTCACTTTTCAGACTGTTGCCTCAAGTTAAGAATGGAAATATCAAACTACCTTGTGAAAAATGTATTACAGCAACCATCTGTGAAGCGTACACAATTACAAAGATATGAACTTAGTGCTGATAGGGAAGACTAGGGCTTTATTAATCTTTTCTATCACGGGAAACATCCTGAGCTTCCATCGTAAAACACAGTTGGTACTGTTGAAGTGATTCCACTGCCCCAATTCCTTGTTCAAGCACTCCTGCCTAACTCCCACCACTCCCTCACTTTTAAACGTTGATGGAAGCTGTACAGTGAGAGGAGGCTTTTCTTACACAGAGGTTCCTATTGGGAGGTTCTGCAGCATGGTGAGGTGTGTTAGAGTAGATACTACTGGACACCAGCGTTCCAGGTGACATCCTGCTCAATGAAACTTGCCAGAATGCACACCCCAAGGTGTAGTATTTGCTCCATTTGTTTATCAGAAACTCCTTCAAGAACACAGAAGATACTCTGTAGAGACACTATTTCAAAAGCACTGGGAACAGTGCATACTTGGGTTTTAACTTAAAAGTCAAGGGAAGAATGAATTAGAAGAAAGATGAAAGACCAATAAACTGGAGCATCCCTGTGATAAGTAACAGAAGCTCCTCACTCATTTGCTATATGCAAATTTTAATAATGAGAACATTTCAGTCTTGGTAAAATGACTGAGACCATCAAGAGCCCAACTTAAAGGTGTGAAGTAAGGTAAGTCAGCTATTAATTAACAAGATGCCACTATACTGTCTTCAGGATTATTTTTATTGTGAATACAGACTTCACAGAATCATAGAATGGTTCAGGTCAGAAGAGATCTTAAAGGTGATACAGTTCCAACCCCCTGCCATGGGTAGGGACACCTCCACTCTACACAAGGTCCATCCAATCTGGCCGTAAACACTTCCAGGGAGGGGGCATTCACAACTTCCCTGGGCAACCTGTGCCAGTGCCTCACCAACCTCAATCATAAAGAATTTCTTCCAAACGTGTAATCTAAATCTTTCCCCTTCCAATTTAAAGCCATTTCCCTTCGTCCCATCACTACACACCCTTGGAAAAAGTGCCCTCACAGCTTTATTGTAGGTCCCCTTGAGGTACCAGGCTGCTAGAAGTTCTCACTGGAGTCTGCTCCAGGCTGAACAACCCCCACTTTCTCAGCTTGTCCTCATAGCAGAGGTGCTCCAGCCCTCCAATCACCTTCGTGGCCCTCCTCTGGACCTGTTCCAACAGTTCCATACCTTTCTTGTGCTGCGGACTTCAGAACTGGACACAATACTGGGGTCTCACTAGAATGGAGAGAATCACTCACTAGAGGGAGAGAATCACCTCCCTTGGCCTGCTGGCCATGAAAATGAGAGGGAAAGGGGTGAGCAGTGCTGGGAACAGAATTATACTTCCCAGTATAACTCATCCAACTCACATAGACCAAATGTTCATAGTTATCAGTCTTAAAAGCTGTAATTTCTAAAATAAAAAGAAATCTGGTAGAAGACAGATATTGGATAAATAACAGTCTCATGGCAGTTTTCTGAAATAAAATCAATAATCAAGCAAAATTACTCTGTCAAAAGAGAGTGGCAGGGGAAAGGTGGTACTAAAGGAGCTCTGCAAAGACTGAAATACTGCCGTAGTACAAGCACCATGTTTCACAAATTGAAAATGACCGCAAATGCAAGGCTGCGTGTGTGCTCCTACTCCAGCACGTTATTGTGGATCAAAACTAGAGATAAGAGAGTGACTCAAGAAGCAGTTGGCTAAGAAACTCTCTGTATATAAAAAGGCATGAATGAGCCACACTTTTGAATGAGCCTGGCTGGGCTCATCTGCTCTGAAATCCATGCAACCGTGCAATGATGATTTTTCAGGACCATTCTGTTTATAACCATTTCCCAGACTTAAAGCTTTCATTTTTTTAACCTTCATTCTTTATAATAGTTTTTTTAACGCTTAACTTATGGTCTGCTCAGCACCCTGGGAGCACTGCCAGTCAGCACTAAACTTGCATGTTTAAGTTTTTTGTAGCAAAGAATTATGCAATTTCAGTGTGCAGTCAGAAGCCTAATGAGTTACTAAATAAGGGGCCAAACTGGTTGCATCTAAGGGCTTGTCGACACAGGAAAACGTCTGAGCACGATTATACTAGTGTAATTATATCAATAAGTTTCCTTGCATAGCAAGTCCTAACGCATCTTTAATAATCAGGTGATATTTCACAACTGAAAGTATGTTTCAGCATTGGGCAAACACAACCTATGTTTGTCGATAGGATGTCCATCTGAAACCATATTTCTAAAAATATAGTCTCTAAATGAAACTTGGATGAAGGAAGGAAGCCTTATTTGGAAGTTTCACTTTCAGTTAAGGTTTCTAATATCAGACAACAGGGCAGCTCTTTCAGATCATCACCAATGGTGTTTTCAGATATCGCTGTGCAATAACAGATCACTTTTCAAAGTATGTTAGATACACCAACTACTTGATATCCAAGCATTTAATAAAAGAAAGCCAAATTGCATGCTAGCATACAGAATTGTAATCCAATTCTCCCACAGCACTTGATTTTATCTGCCTTGCTTGCCCATCTCAGCCTTGCAGAGAGCATGGACTATACAACCACCGTGTAAATTCTTTGCTGCCTCCAGGTCAGTTACCAACTCCATCACACAAACACAGAGAGGAGACATCACTTCTTGGAAAAAAATGGGAGGTTAATAAACTTTCCTCATCAAGTGATCAGCCTTTTTGCCTCTAGAACTGCAGGAAACAAAAATAATGACGTGTTCACAGCGACTAGGTTAAAAAGAACCATATCTGTTTGAGGCTCTGCAGCAGCTGCTGTAGAGTGCTGAGTAGCATGAGCATAGATCATGTAGGCTGGAAGGGACCAGGCTGATTTATCCAGTCAAGTTTTGAGTATCTTGAAGGATGTTGTTTCCTCAACATTTCTTCCAACCTCTTATAGTGTTTGACCACCACTGTGGTAAAATAAACTTGCCTTACACTCAACTGGAGTTTGCTGTGTTTCGGTTGGTGCCTATCACCTCCTGCCCTGTTCTGGTGCACCAGCCACAAGTCTGGCTCCATCTTCTCCATAGCTTCCCCTCAGGTAGTTGTAGATAGCCAGGAGATTACCCTTGAGCCTTCTTCTCTCAAGGCTAAACAAATCTGAATCTCACAGCCTCCTCTGGCATATCACATGCTCCTTCTCCCAGCCACCTTGCCAGACTGTCACTGGGCTTGCAAACCCTGGATGGAGGGGTTTAGATTGGATATCAAGAAAAATTTCTTTACTGAAAGAGTGGTGAAGAAGCACTGGAACTGGCTGCCCTGGGAAGTGGTGGAGTCATCATCCCTGGAGGTGTTAAAAAACATGTAGACATGGCACTCTGGGACATGGTTTAGCAGACACAGTGGTGCTGGGCTGACAGTTGGAATTTATGATCCTAGAGGCTTTTTCCAACCTTAATGATTCTATGATTGTGTTCTATGAAACGAGTCACATCCCCTTTTGGGAGTGCAGCTTGAAGTGGGAGAATGGAAGACTGGGAAAGGAGACACCCCATGGAGGAGGAAACAGGATTTCCACAAATAGTTTTCAAATACCAGTAATGGAGAGAATTCAGAAAAAATGTGGAAAGCATCCAATATGAATCCTTGACAGGATCTGCACAAAGCTTTTATGTATTTTATATTTTATATATATATAAAAATGGTTGTTCTATGATTCTATGATTCTATACATATATGGTCAGAGCATGACGAGGAATACAGGGAGTTCAGACTTTTCTTTTTAGGATCCAACTAAAAAAACGCTCTTGGCTGTCTTCAAGTTTTCTTACAGTTTGGGTTATACAGAGAAGTTGAATTTTTGCACCAACTTTCTGTTAAGAGCCGTTAGAGAAAGATAGGAAAAGGACTAGCAGTGTTTTCTATGAGATAAGGAAAACTCAAAGCTGCAGCTCACAGTCCTTTGATATTACAGGGGTAGAGGAATCTATATAGAACCTGTAAGTCTGCATCTCCTGCTCCTTAAACACATTTTAGAGTATGGAAACTAGAAGTTATTCAGTCAAGTTATATATAGCATTGCTGGATCAGACAACGCACAACAAATAAAGGAAATGAACTTATCTATTATCTCCAAGAATTCAACAAACCACAAAGAAAGTGCTGGAGGGATGCAGAAGAGAATATGTACTCAGAACCTCATTTAAATCCAATATCTGTTACAGCACTATCTTAAATATCAGCTACCAAGGACTCTTTACTAAGATGCGATTGCCAGATTTCATAAGGCACTAACAATGCATCTTCTAGAAAAACAAAGTACTTGTACATGTATTCAAAAAAAAAAAAAGGGGGCAGTGGGGACGAAGCAAGCCTCTAAAGCTTATCTATATCCACTAAGAGGAATCCACAAGTTCAGTGTAAAAGACTTATTGCCTTAGAAATCAAGTAAGATCCATTACATCGTACAGCACACAAGGTGGCACATCAAATTCAACTTCTGAAGTTGCTTCTTCTCTTACTTCATAGCAAAGTAAAGACGTAGGGCTGTTAACAATGCTTTAGGACTCTTGTTTGTCCAGAGCCACATTTCTTCTCTAAAATAGGTTGCAGCTCTACCTGTATACACCCACCCGGGTCCAAAACGTGGATTTAAATTGACACTCGTATCCAGCCTTTGGGATCCCTAAATCTGCAGATCTCAATTTCCTCTTGTAAAGCTCAAGCTCACTTACTCCTTGTTTACCTCTCCCATGTCTGAAGGCTGGGGTTTTACCATCTTCATGCATCAGAGTGCCTTCCCCCTCTGAACACATACCTGGTAATACTCGTGTTGTATTTGTGATATGTCTCCTTGCCATGTATCGCCCTCCAGCTGATAAATCATTATTTTCCTGGAATGGCTCCTAAATTGCTATCCAGAGTCAGATCGTTCAGCGATGGAGTGTCTCCATTCCCCACTGCATTCTGCCTGTTCCAGTACTTATCTTCTGCTCATCCTAGGCCACCATATGTCTTCACTTATACTTGGAAATGATACATTTGAAGTATGAAATCAAATACTCTAACAAGGAGTCAGTGTTAGATAAACAACATTGTCTTCAAACTTGTAATCCCATTATGCTCAGTAGACCTCATCTAGACATGATTTTTATTGACTAATTGTCACTTACTACAAAAGAACTCAAGCTTTGTTAACTCACAAGTCAACACTTCTACCTAGTAGAAGATGCCCTTGTCCACAGCAAGGGGGTTGGACAAGATGAACTTTAGCGGTCCCTTCCAAACCAAATCATTCCATGACTATTTTGTCTGGAACCAATAATCAGTTACAGATCTATAGCTCCCTTAATTATCCTCATTACTTTTTGAAATAGAGATGTGATCTCTTCTTAGTGTCATGATCCACAGGGACCAGAGCGAGTCTCAGACTCCAATGGTGCAAGCAGGTGTTGTGGTCAGAGATGAAAAGGAGAATCAGTCCAGTTTGCTTTGCAAGTTATGACCATGTTTCAAATATGAATATATGAAAGACTACAAGAACAAAATGCTAGAGACCAAAGAAGAAGAGAACAATGCTCCAGCAGAAAGCAGCAAGACAGAAACTAAGAATTGCTCTTTCTAGCCCACAAGATTCTTCTGGATAATGTCAGCTAGCAGAAGACACCAAGTGTTAGTACTTTTCTCTTGCTCGCATTCTCCTGGCAACCTTGACCTTCAAAGCTATCCTCCAAGTTTTCCAGTGCTCACAAGCTTGTTCTCACCACTCTACTGGGCAATTGAAAATGGGGCAAGTGGCAGAAGAGACCCATCAGAACATAAAGAGCATAAATCCTCTATTCTTACTGTTATTAACCCAGGTGGCTTAACCAATCCCTGTATGCAGAACTGTACAAAGTACTACTGAAATCCTTCTTAAGGGTTGCAGAGAAACACTTTTTAATTACAGACTGCAATGTTGAATGAAGTCATCCAAATAGTGAGCTTCTTCCAAACAATGGAGGGGATGCTCACAGCTAACCCACAAGTCAACAACTCAGTTCAAAGTTAAATGTGAATTCAAACTATGAAATAACACCACCTTTAGGCAAATCTCTACTTGATTATGGGGGTAACACAAAACATTTTTAGTGCTACTTGCCACATTTGACCGTAATGATTCATTCACTTCTCCATACCTTAGGAAATGATGCTAACTAATCCCAGATGCCTTCCCCAACAATGTAAAATAAAGACCATAATAGTATTTTCTGCATTCATAAAGCACAATGCCTCCATTCAGTGCAATCCCTGTTCTTTGCCACTCCAAAAGGCTTATGTATTGAATACACACACCTTTGACAAGGGGAATTAAAACACACACTAACATTCCTCCCTTCATGTTGCTTCTTCCCTAAAGAAGGCTAGACCAGAAAACGTGTATCCTTCATCCCATATTATCATTCCCTTACTCCCTGTTGGCTGAAATATGGGATTTAGGTTTGGAAAGAGATGTGGCTCCCCTTCCTTTTGTATTAACTGACTGTATGAAACAACATAACCCAAAGTCCTTTCCAGACACAGATAGCCTGGCAAAGTGCGACTTCTTTAACCATCTGGGTTGAACCCTACATTAATATTTACTTCAATGCACAGAAAGAAGTTTCCATCAAACTACTTGGTGTGAATATCAGATGAGCAAGCAAGCACTTCTATTCAGTCCTGAAGAGAGTGCAGAGTCATTCTAGCTGCTGCCCAGCACAGAACTGACCTCAGCAAGGGGTACTCAGCCCCAAACTCCCTGCATTAAGTACTTCAATACCTGTGCACACACAAACAGTCATCAAATAACACCATCAGTACAGCAGCTCTGACTGTGACACTCTGTTACCTCTCTAACTCCAGATCTCAGTACTTCAAAGACCTTTTTCCCCTTAGAAATAGTAAGAACTGGCATCTGCATCACAGCTCACAAAAGGACACTGGGTAGATCAAATCATCTAAACTGGAGTAATTGTTCTCAGCACAACACTGCTTTCTACCTTTCCCTTCCCTTTCTTCTCCTTCCAGATCCCTCATCTTTACAGCCTCTCCTCCAGCCCTCTAAGTTATTAGAGCCATTAGTGCCCATATGCATACAAGCTCCAATAAGCTTAACGAGCTCTAATGACTTGGGCTTTGCTCTCTTGCCGCTGGCATGACTTTCCAGTGCACTGTGCCTCACCAGCTGGAAACTGGTGCCACAGAGGCCCCAAACCCACATTCCTTGTGGCATTCACATTGTATACAATTTAATGAAACACAGAAATTATTTGTCCTTGAATTGTTAAAGAAATAAGCTATGATGGTTCTATTTTGTACTGTACCTTTGCAAGTACATTAATACTCCGCCCCAGACTTTGATGGGCAGTATTTTTGTGTAACATCTAAAAATAATAATTTCAAGTGGTCTTTATGCCTAAAATAGTTTTTAATTTACAAAACTCCACTGTTAAGCTATGACTTGGAAGCTATGACTCGGAAGCAGTCATGCTTTC
Organism: Coccyzus lansbergi; assembly: GCA_033558105.1. NCBI lineage: Eukaryota > Metazoa > Chordata > Aves > Cuculiformes > Coccyzidae > Coccyzus > Coccyzus lansbergi. The sequence goes on from JAUMJK010001037.1 coordinate 185,092, forward strand.
CTTGAAAATGAAATCTTTCCCCATACCCTCACTGGGTTAATCTATAAAAACACGAGCACTCTTGTGGCTTAGTTTCAAAACAGAAAATTCACAGTTAAGAGCTGAGGTTATGCTTTATTTTATCATTTCAGACAGAGAAAGAACTGCAAGAGCATCTTTGACAGCAAGAGATCCAATAGTATCTAATGCGGTTTCAAGAGATAGGGCTGTGGTTTTCAGCATCACTGAGAAGAGGAGCAAAATGCAGGTTCATAATAATGGAATAATTGAGATATGATGAGAGTGTGGGCTTTCAGCAGAACTCCCCCATGAGAATCTTTTTTTTCCTATTACATACGTCTTGGGTTTTTTCCCTCCACCTGCTTCTTGTAAGCAACTTAAATTCTCATACTGGTCGACACAAACCAAAACTCAGCTGAGGCACAGTGCCGCTCCAGTCGTGATGGCACTGACATGGGAGGAGACTGCATATAATAGCATCTTACTTGATGGAAATCCAAATCCTCACAGATTTATTGTCTGGAAATAATTTTCTCCTGCAGTGCCACTATCAAACATGGTACCTCACCCCATGAGGTCCCATTTCTGGTCTGTGCATTATTCTAAGGACTCTGTGAAAGGTAAATTTAAGAAAAAGGCATGTATAGGTTTCCTATAGAGACGCCTCTAACTCCATTGCAATTTTACATTAAAAGGGGATTTGCAAGTCAGAAAGTACTAAGAAAAAGAAATAATACCACTACTGTATCCTAATCACATAACAAGACCTGAACAATAAAGCTCAACTTCCTTGCCTCAGTGAGAAGTTTCCTCCTCCTGAATGAAGCTCTCACTTTTACAACACACCTTTATGCAAATACTCAGAATCCACAGGAACTACTCCTAAGCATTCCCTCCATAAACACTGAGGCTCTTCCCAAAGAAAACGTAATGGTTCACCAAGACATTCATTCTTCTGTATTGTCATTCCTACCTGAACCTGGGGTTTCTTCTCTATTTTATTTGTGTTTTGCTTGTGGTTTGGAGGTTGGTGGTTTGGGTGAGTTTTTAAACCAATGTCTCTCGTTAGCTTTCTCAACAGAAATACTTGTCGAAAGAGCTGAAGTTGGCTAGAACTATTGTTCGAGAAAACTGACATTCCACTAGGAGTTAAAAAAGACAAACAAGAAAACCCCTGTTCTTCCCAAGTCCACAGACTTGTCCTCCACAAGGGAGAAAATAAAGATTTCGGGAATGATGGAGGAGTAGGATGAGGCAAGAAACCACAACCAAGAGAGGGGCTGATTAAAAAAACAGTAGAAGGGGAGGATTCACTGTGAACCACAAGTTGTAGGAAAGGACAATGAAGTAACTTCACTATCAAAGGAAGTGAAGCCAAGAAGACAGCAACATTTAGATAGGAATTTACCCTCGATATGAATAGACGTCTGTCTTTAACAGCAAACACTTGCTAAACAAGTTTCAGAAGGTATATAATAAGGCCCCAGGAATAATGATGTTTTAAAGCATTTATTCATCTACATGACAAGTTTAACTTCAAACACTTTTTAGATTGATCCAGCTAAGCCAGCAAAACCTCCCCTCTTGGGAATTCTTCTAAAATCAGCCTATTTAAAATAAATCTGAATTAGCACATCCACACACTTCCTACTACTAAATTACAATTTAAATTTCATTATTTTCTCACGTTAATAAGCGCTAACATAAATTTCATGATCGAACTAAGAACTCAAGAAAATCTCCACTAAAACAAGAAGTTCTAATGCTCTAATCTGTGACATTAGCAGTGAGCACTGAGCCACCCACAGTATCTAACACCGCCTGCCAAGGCAGCTCCTCGCCTGCCCAGAAAAGAGGTACAATTACTTCTTCTTTCTAGACTACATACAAAATCAACAACATGATTCTCCACATGCAAATCTGCACTGCAAACCCAACATACTTTCCAAAGCATAGAAATATAGAAAGTCCTCAGTTAGAAAGGACCCACAAAGATTATCAAGACCAACTCCTCTCCCTGCATAGGACAACTCCAACATTCACAGCATTTGCCTGAAGGTGTTGTCCAAATGCTTCCTGAATATTGTCAGGCTTGGTCACACTGAGATTAGTTTGTTCCCTAAAAGACTGAAGATGTGCAGTTTTTGCTCTGCAGCCCCCTTGTTTCAGTTGCACCCCGACACAAGTTGGAAGTGACATCATGAGCCATACAATTCACATACACATGTTTAAAACACATGGTCTTTGGATTCACACCTGTTTTCTGGAATTTCTGTGATTTAATTCTTCACACAGGTAAAAAAAATCAACATGAAGCATATTGTCTATGTTCTGGCTAAAAAGCAACTGGTACAAGGGAATGCAATCAAGTTGTTAAGCTGTTAGGAAAGACACGTGGGACCCAAACCAGTGCAGACATACGTAGAGATTCCATATTTCTGAAAAAGTTAAATATTTTAACACTTCTATCAAAGACAGAGACCTCTGCAACTGCAGAGCTATTGCGGTATATATTAACACTGGCATCCAGGCTTCAACAACTCCACTTCAGGTCATAATAAACCCACTTGCAACTTAAGCTCGCGTAAGACAAAACTAGCACCGAAGAAGTCCAGCCTTGACGCAGCTGTTCTGTCTGCCCTGCACTCCCAAAACTTGCATTATCACAAGCGTTCCTATAGGGAAGCAATGCAGCTAAAGCTAACTAAGAGGGGACATGAAGGCAAGGAATGAAAGAGACTTGGTTTTTGTTGGGATCGGACTGCTCAACAGTGCTTAAGGCAGCCTCCCACACGAATGCCTGCATGACCTCTTGTTTCAGCAGCTGGGTTAGATCAGTCTAGTTTAAGGTGAATGTAAAACTACAGGCTGACACACCGACAGATTTTAAATCTGCTTCAGCAACAAAGAGCTTCATTTACTGGTTGTCTGTTTAATGAAGATTGAATGGAGACTAAAACCTACAGCAAAGACAAAACACAACTGAGCAGCACTGGCAAAAATAGCAGAGGACAAACAAATTACAAGAGGAGAGAATGAACCGCACTGGCCACATCTGTGATTAACTGAACATCTGTTTCACAACCCAAATACAAACAAAACTTGGCAGCACTGGAAGCAACTCAGTGAGAATCCAACTCAAAGGACAACATTGCTGGCAGCAAAAGAGAAAACCATCAAAGCAAGCTTTGGACTGACTTGATTATGTCATTATTCAGTATTTTCCCATCTAAATCAACGGTTTGCTTCTACCTTGGCTGCCTTCAGTTTTGTGAAGTCATACAGTTTAAAAAAAAACTCTTGAGCTCTTCTTTCTAGAAAGCCTGCTCAGCAGGTGCCACACAGCTTCACAGCTGAGCAAAGTCGTAAGAAAAGATATCTAGGAGAGATATGTCCTTAATGCAAAGGGAGATCACAGAAACAGATGAAATAACGTTCATACTTAAATCTTTCATTTAAAACACTAAGTTTATTCTAAAAAGAGAATAGTGAAAGCAAAACAAATTCAAATGGAGAAGTTAAAATGAATTACTAAGCTATGGCACTCACTAAACACAGCAAAAAGGTGACCTATTAGAACAGTCACAAGAATACAAAAACAGGGGCTTTGCCTTAGTCTAAGGATTTAAAACCCACTTCCTGGAGAGTACTAAAAGGTCTCTTTGAACCACCATTTCTCAGAAACTGCTACCAAGAGGAACGTGTACTAACAAATTGCAAGTCTGGTGTAAGGTACAAGATAGACTGGACGTGCGTAGGATTTTGTGGATGATGCTGTTCAGGTCTGTCTTCTATTCTTCCCAATTTAGATGTCATAAAACATAGAAGTAAAGTTCAACTTTGGGTACTATAATAAATATGAAAAGTCCCATCAAAAACCCCTTGCACTGAGTTGGGAAGTACTGCAGTTCTCTAGTTGATAGGGTACATTCTAATGGGCTCTTTGCATGGACGTCAGAAAGGATGCATGACACCAAAGCAAATTAATTGGACAATGCATGGAACAGATCCCTACCCACAGCCACTACAGTTAAAACTACGTAATATTTTCCACCAGCTGTTTTTTCCTAGTTCATAACTTACCAAAAATAAGCTACCGGAGATTGCCTTTTCGCTATTTTCAAGTTCAGTAATATTTTCTGATCCTCTGAATATTAGAAATTCCACCACTAAAAATATGAGCAAGTATTCTGCTAAAACTTGAAATAATGGAGGCAATACACAAAAACACTTCAACAAGTCTTACAAGTTTTGTAAAGCTATTGTCGGCACATGCTTAGCAAACACAAACAAGACTTTCATTAGGCGTGTAAAATTCCTAATTAGTTAGAACTGTGTAGGTTGGTAAAGCCAGTTTAGCAGTTAGAAGTTTACTGAGCTCATCAACTTGATCCCTGCAACTTCTGGAAGGCCAGAAGTATTCAGAAGAGTTGTTCTCTGAAATGGAAAAATCCTTCCCTCCTATACTGGCCAAAGTGGGAAGAACAGACATATGATCATCTAAGGCATATTTTCTCTTAGAGTAAAAAGCATTTAACTCTCTTCCCCACCTTTCTGTCAAACAGAGGAATGTTGGTGCTAACAGCAGTGCAGGAGATGGAATATAAATTGTGAAAGCAGCACTTTCCTGGAAGTCAGGAAGCCTTGGCTGTTCCTCTGCTCTTTCTACATATGTTACCACACACCATTCAGTGTGCATGAGTACCCAACAACGCTGCAAAAGTCAGAAATTTCAAGACAATAGAAAAATAAGTGTATGAAATGCCACGTAATGCAGAGTCAGCAAGAGAACCACTGTTGAAAAACATGCTTCACTTTTCAAAGAGCAAATAGTACACTCCGTTCACTAAGGACAAGAGAAAGTTTGGTTCACGTGTATGACAACATCGCTTATCTTATCATCAAATGACTACCTTGTCTTTAAGCCACCTTAAGCGGAAGCAATACAATAACACACCATCTTTTTCTTCCTTAAGAAAATAGACTGGCGGTGACAACAATAGGCTCGAAAAAGTTACACTGCACTTTGTAGGCTGCAAGGTAGACAAGTACAATTTACATGGGAAGAAAAATTCTCACACAGGAAAGAAGAGACCTGAAGCTGTACGTCAAGCTCTCATTTCCTCTTCTATGTATGGCAGTTTACAATGAATCCCAGCATATTTTACTCTCTAAAATTAAGCCAAAGAAATCAGGCAACTCTGTGGTATCAGCAGGGCTAGCACAGTGAGAGCAGGTCCAGATCCATCCCCAAAAGCAGAGGGAAGAAGGGAAAAGCAGACCCTTGACAAGAGGAGCAAGGGAGTTCTTACTGGTACTGAGGCACAATTTAAGTAGACATGAAGACAATCAGAGAGCTGAAGCACCTCCTCCATGACGATAAGCTGAAAGAGCTGGGCTTGTGCAGACTAGAGAAGAGAAGGCTCCATGGAGACCTTATAGCAGCCTTCCAGTACGTAAAGGGGGCTACAAGAAAGATAGGGAGGAGCTCTTTATAAGCGAGTGCAGGGATAGGATGAAGTGCAATGGTTTTAAGCTGAAAGAGGGGAGATTTGTATCTCCACTCTCAGGGAACAGATTGCCCAGAGAAGTTGTGGAAGCCCCATTCAGGGCCAGGTTGGATGAGGCTTTGAGCAACCTGATCCAGCGGAAGCTGTCCCTGCCCATGGCACAAACTGGATGATCTTTAAGGTCTCTTCCAACCCAAGCAATTCTGTGATTCCATAACATTGGAGTTAAACTGCAGGAGATGAAGATGTGGCCACTTCTACCACCCCAAGGAAGGCATGGACATACTCTTCCCTGCATCACATCCTAGGAGCAGAGAGTCGTAAAGAGAGTCAGTATCCAAACACCGCCTATCTCCAATAAAATATATGCAAGTTAAAAACAAAGGCATGCACTGAAAACCAACAAGAAAGATATAAAAACGTCAGCAGTTTATTAAAAATTTTAAAGAGGTAACGCACAACTAAACAACAAGCAATAAAAACTTCACTTTGTTAGTATGACAGAGGGATCAAAGTTGTATCTTGCGCTAGGAAAAAAAAAGTTATCTTTTATGTGTAAAGCCATAACCTCCTTCACAAAATACACTTTTCAGACAAATGCTACTTCAACACTAAATTAAGACCTTGAGTAGCAGGTAAAGATTAAATGCCCTTTCAAAGAATAAAAAAAGAATTTTTTTTTTTAGCACGTGAAGATTAGAATTTACAAATACTTGAATACCGAGCATTGTGAGTTACAGAAATTTACTCAAGTTTTAATCAATTCTTTAAACTGAATGACAGGATTTTTATGCCACTAAAACATTTTTGTCCTCCTTGAAAAATATATACCAACATGTAGCAGTAATAAACTTTTTTCCCTAAAAAAAAAAAAAACCCTCTTGTATTTTCTGATCTTTTTCCTTTTCCTGGGTTACTGAAGGCAAAAAAAGCGCAGGGAGCGTTGTTTCAGCAAGTTAAACTCAAACTTTATTTGGGAAAAGAGATCATAGGTTTCCTCATCAGAATAATGATTTCCTGGTGCCTCCCTTCTAAATAGAAAAAAATCTTATTCCTGACGTAACAGCGTGTTTGAACAAAGTTTCCACACTCAGCAGCAATTTTTTTAAATTAGTCAGATAGGGCCTCCTAACTTGCTTTGTACTGCTTCCAGAAAAAAAAGAATTAAGATTAAAATAGCAAACCCTGTGGCAAACTGAGTGATTATGTTGGTGAGAGGCCAGCACCACAGGCACCCTCAGAATGGGGCTGGCCGCATTATCCAGTTTGGTGATGGGATCTGGAAGAGCAAAGTAGCTTGTACACATCAACAATGTTTGGAGAAGCAAACGGCAGCAAGATCTAAGCTGCAGGAGATATGAATGGAGCATTTAAATGGTGTCAAGGATGTGCTGACAGATACATGGAGGCTGGAGCTCTTGTGCATTCCCGGCAGCTGTGGCTCAGTGAATGGCTACAACCACACTTTCTACTCACTGCTTAAACAAGATTTCAGTGTATATTCATTTTACAGGTATCAGATTAGCGTATGAAAGGGGATTTTCACTGGCAGTTCGCAGGCCACATGCAGCCAACTAAGCATCCTGCTGACGGTCTCCATTTACAGACCAGCTCACACTAGAACCACGCTCTCTTAAAAAAAAAAAAACTGTTCAAATGCCCTGCCTTATGATTCGGTGGGGAACAGGAACCTGTCCAGACTGCTAGAAGCCACAGCACTCCTAAGACTCTCTGTGGATGATTTCACAGGAAGGAAACAGACAGCCTCCCGATGCAGAGAACAACTTGCAGCTTATACCCCAGAACATGAACTGTAAGTGTCCCTGCACAGGGGGAAAGGACTGAGCCACAGAGATAAAATAGGAAGTAAACAAGACAGAAGATGAACTCGGCTGCAGGGAGTAGAATAGTCAGAGCCTGAGACACAAACCAGTAAGGTGTAGCAACCTAGGACTCAGCGAATGTGTAGCATTTGTTCTAGTTGGAGTCTGAGGTTAAGAGAGGTTTGCTCCAGCAAGGGGAAAATACCCTTATACACTGAACACAGGGCCCTGACGGTAAACAGCAGCCATCAATGCTGCTGTGGTTGGGGTAAGATCATTTTGAGTGAAAGAGAGAGTGGTAGGATCAGAACAAGAGCAAATAAAGAAAGATAGAGAGACTCTCACCTGGAAAACTGTTCTCACCTCATACACTCAACATTTGCAATTATTCAGCTCCTTGCTTATAACTTTGGGAAAGATAAATCAACAGATGAACTTAACAGCACAATTTGAGCACCATTAATAACTGTAAACTGAAGGTATACCTGCACTTCTACAAGAGAACCTCACACTAGAAGCCACCAAGCAATTACATCGATAGTTATACACCATTATTGGCACTGAAATGTGCAAACGACATTACACATGAAACCAAAACCTTGCACATCAGTCTGGATACACAGCTGAAAAGACTCATCTTCCTGGAGTGCCTAGCAATAGCCTTCGTGCACCACAGAAAGAAAAGCAAGAAAGTAAAAGCAGAGGAGTGGTACTCCAAGGAGAAAACGATCATCCTGATTGTCTTTCCTTAATTCTTGTCTCTTCAAGAGACTAAAGTCAGAGCAAAAAAAGAAGCCAGCACCAAACTGCAGATCCTAAGATGTGAATGCTCTTACAGTAGAAGCATTCATAGGAGACGTAGCAAGAGAAAATTCAGCTACAGGTCCTATATTTCACTACAGTATTCTTTGCTAGATTATCCCTCTAAGGGAGAAAGATCTTATGCAAAACTGTTGAGAACAGTAATACAAAGTTCCACTTATTCTGAAACTTTTCTAGAAAAAGAAATAGGTACCAGTCATCCAAACACTACAGTTTCTGGATCAGAAAAGAATCTCCACCACAGAAACAGTCTAATTCTAAAACCCATCCAATATTAACTGCACAAACTCCCACAGTATTAACTTATCCTTCCCCTAAATAATACTGAATCTCCCCAAGTGAGCTGGTGACCTTTCTTCTCTCCACATTCATCTGTCCTTTGCTCCCGGATTTTGTTAGACAACAGAACCTGAGGACACCTAGTGAAGCCGATAACAGCTTATGGTCCTGCCTCACATCTGGATCTGCTTTACCTACATCTCAACGACACAAACCAGGGCAGCAGAGATGCTAACAAAACCCACTGTTCACAAAACACGGCCACAGCAGCCTCAACTTCTGTGCAGAGCAAGACAAGCATCCCAGGTGAGGATACAGGTACTACTGGGATCTGGGACGGATGAAATGGAGACCTCAGGCCACGGGGCGCTGGCTGAGGGAGGCTGGAGCTGGCAGTGCAGCCAGGCACTGTAGGACACTGGGGGGATTTCCGCCATTTCCCACTGCCCCTGCAGCCACAGGAACCCCATGAGGGGACCTCTCACAGACCCCTCTTCCCCTGCCACCTCTTCCCCAATGCCTCAGGACTCATATCGTGTACCCCCTTCCTTACCTATCAGCTCAGGACTCGTGTACCCTATTCTCCATCACTTCGGGACTCATGTCCCCCCTCCGTCGCTACCAGCTGAGGGCTTAAGTCCCCTATTCTCCATCACCTCAGGATTCCTGTGTGTTCTCCCTTCCCCGCCACCTCGAGGCTCATGTTCTCCACTCCTCCTCCACCACCCTGGGGCTCGTGTGTGTCTCCCCCCCAACCTTCCTTCCCCACTGCCTTGAGGCTTGTCCCTCTTTCCCCCACTGCCTTAGGGCTCTCGTCTCCTCCACTCTTCCTTTCCTACCACTTCCACCTTCCTTCCCCACCACCTCGAGGCTCGTCCCTCCCCCTTTCTCAACTGCCTTGGGGCTCACGCAGTGTCCAAGAGACCCCAAATCTAGCCCAGAACACCCCTCCCCTGAAAATGGACCCAGAGATCCACAAAACCAAGCCCAGAGATCCCCAAAAATGTGTACAGACATCCCAAAACAAGCCCAGAGACCCCCAAACAGATTTGCAGAACCTGAAAATGTGTAGAGACCCCAAAACTAGGCACAGGGACCCTGAAAATGGGGCCAGAGACCACCCAAAACAATCCCAGAGATCCCAAAAAATGTTCAGAGAAAAAAAAAAACAAGCCCAGAGAAAAAAATGTGTACAGAGATCCAAAAATGGACACACTGCCCCCAAAAATGTGTAGAGATCATCAAAATGTGTAGAGACTCCCAAACACATGTACAGAGACCCCCAAACAGACTCAGAGACCCTGAAACAAGTCCAAAGACCCCAAAATGCATGAAAACACCCCCAAACAGGGTGCAGAGATGCCAAAAAAAGAGTGCAGAGACCCAAATAAGCTAAGAAACACCAAAAATGTGTAGATACCCAAAAAATATGTACAGAGACACCAAAACAAGCCAAGGAACTCCCAAAATACATAGAGAACCCCTAACAAGTCAAAAGACACAAAAAAGAGATTCAAAAAAACCCATATACAGATCGCAAACCAGGGTGCAAAGACCCCAAAATAAACCAAGAAACACCAAAAATGTGTAGAGGTACCTAAAGAAATGTGTGCAGAGACCCCAGAACAAGCCTAGAAACACTGAAAATGTGTGCAGAGACCCGAAAACAAGCCCAGAAACACTGAAAATGTGTGCAGAGACCCCCCAAAAATGCTTACAGAGACCCTGAAATAGGCCCAGAGACCCTGAAAACTGTGTACAGGGACCCTGAAACAAGCCGAGAAACTCCTAAAATACGTAGAGACCCCTAAACAAGAGACAAGAAATAGACCCAGAGACCCTGAAAACAAGCCCAGAGACCCTGAAAATGCATACAGAAACACAAAAAAATGTGTACAGAGACCCCTAAGCAAGTCACGAGACAGAAATAGCTGACTCAGACACCACCAGAATAAACCCAAAGACCATTAAAATGTGTACAGAGCCCCTGAAAATGCGTTAAGAGACCCCAGAACAGGTCCAGAGACCCCAAAACAAACCCAGAGACCCTGGAAATGGATACAGAGATGCCAAAACAAGCCCAGAGACCCTGAGAATGTGTACAGAGACCCTGGAAATTCACACAAAAAACCCAAAACAAGGCCAAAGACCTTGAAACTGTGTACAGAGGCCCCAAAACAAACCCAAAGACCCTTAAAAGTGTACAGAGTCCCTGAAAATGCGTAGAGACCCTGAAAATGCGTAGAGACCCTGAAACAAGCCCAGAAATCCCAAAACAAACCAAGAGGCCCTGAAAATGTGTACAGAGACCCCAGAAATGCATACAGTGACCCCAAAACACAGAGATCCCTAAATGTGTACAGAGACCCCTAAATGTGTACAGAGAATCTGTACATGCCTAGAGAGACCCCAACACAAGCCCAGAGACCCCAACACAAGCCCAGAGGCCCTGAAAATGTGTACAGAGACCCCAAAACAGAGAGACCCATAAATGCGTACAGAGAATCTGTACGTGCATACAGAGACCCCAAATCAAGCCCAGAGACTCTGAAAACGTGTACAGAGACCCCCAAAACAAGTCCAGAGACCCCAAAACAAACCCAGAGACTCTGAAAATGTGTACAGAGACCCCAAAACAAGACCAGAGACTCTGAAAATGTGTACAGAGACCCCAAAACAAGACCAGAGACTCTGAAAATGTGTACAGAGACCCCTAAGTATGTACAGAGAATCTGTACATGCATACAGAGACCCCCAACACAAGCCCAGAGATCCCAACACAAGCCCAGAGACCCCAAAACAAACCCAGAGGCCCTGAAAATGTGTACAGACACCCCAAAACAAACAGGGAGACACATAAATGTGTACAGAGACCCATTAATGTTTACAGAGAATCTGTACGTGCATACAGAGACCCCAAATCAAGCCCAGAGACTCTGAAAATGCATAGAGACCCCACCACAAGCCCAGAGACCCCAAAACAAGCCCAGAGACTCTGAAAATGCGTACAGAGATGCCAAAACAAGCCCAGAAATCCCAAAACTAACCGAGGTCCTGAAAATGTGCACAGAGACCCCAAAACAAACACAGAGACCCATAAATATGTAGAGAGACCCATAAATGTTTACAGAGAATCTGTACGTGCATACAGAGACCCCAACACAAGCCCAGAGACCCAAACACAAGCCCAGAGACTCTGAAAATGTGTACAGAGACCCCCAAACAAGCCCAGAAATCCCAAAACAAACCCAGAGGCCCTGAAAATGTCTACAGAGACCCCAACACAAGCCCAGAGACTCTGAAAATGTGTACAGAGACCCCTAAATATGTACAGAGAACCCCAACACAAGCCCAGAGCCCCCAACACAAGCCCAGAGACTCTGAAAATGGGTACAGAGACCCCAAAACAAGACCAGAGACTCTGAAAATGCGCACAGAGATCCCCCAAAGCGCTCAGAGACCCTACAAAGCCCCCAGAGTCTCCCCAGATCGCCCAGAGATCCGGGAATGGCTGCGACCCCCGCAGCAGGCGCCCCCTCCCCGGGCCCCCGACCGGCTCTCTCTCTCCCTCCCCGGAGGTGGCGGCCGCGGCCTGACCCCTCGGTGCCCGGGGAAGCCGCGGCCCCGCTGGCCCCACACAAGCCCCATTTTCCCCTTCCTTCCCTTCCCTCCCTCCTTCCTCGCCGCCATCGCCCCCCCCGGGCGCGCGCGCACGGGACCGGAATGATGGGGGGGAAGGGGGAGGGGGGGTACCAAACCGAGAGCATCCTCATCCCTGGGGAAAGGGAGGAAGGAATAATGGGGGAAAAGGAAGAAGAAGGGGGAAAAAAAAGGGTGGGAATAAACCGTGCAAAGCTCACCGGGTCCGGCGGAGCTGGCTCCCGGGTACATGTCTGCCTGTGCGGCGGCGGAGGCGGCGCCTCGCTCCAGCTCGAGGGGAGGAGGGAAGGGAGAAGGAGGAGAAGGGAAGGGATATTAAAAAAAAAAAAAAAAAAAAAAAAAAAAAAAAAAAAGGGAGGGGGGGGTGGTTTGTGGAAAGAAGGAGGAGGGCCCGGCTGAGGCCGGGAAAGCAGGTTATTCGGCGGCAGTGAGGAGCGGGGATGGTGCGTGGGGAGAAGGGAGGAGCTGCGGGGTCACGGGGAAGGGGCGCCCCGCCCGCTGCTGCCCTGCGCTGCAAGCCAAGGGCTGGCGAGGAGAGTTCCTGCAAGCGGAGAGCATGGGAGCACTGTTCTTTCATGCATGGAGCAGGGAGAGCCTCGTTCCTTCATGCATGGAGCAGGGGGAGCCTCGTTCCTTCATGCATGGAGCAGGGAGAGCCTCGTTCCTTCATGCATGGAGCAGGAGGAGCCTCGTTCCTTCATGCATGGAGCAGGGAGAGCCTCGTTCCTTCATGCATGGAGCAGGGGGAGCCTCGCTCTGCCATGCGTGGAGCAGGGGGAGCTCCATTCCTACAAACATAGAGCAAGGGGGAACCCGTTCCTGCTGGCATAGAGCAGGGGGAGCCCTGTTCCTTCATGGACGGAGAAGAGGGAGCTCCATGCCTGCAGGTATAGAGCAGAGGTAGCTCTGTTCCTTCTTGCACGAAGGAAAGGGAGTCCCATTACTAGAGGCAAAGAGCCGGGAGAGCCCGTTCTTGCAGGCGCTGAGCAGGGGGAGCCCCATTCCTGCAGGCACAGAGCAGAGGGAGCCCTGTTCCTCTATGCATGGAGCAGGGGGAGCCCCATTCCTGCAGGCACAGAGCAGGGGGAGCCCTGTTCCTTCATGCATGAAGCAGGGGGAGCCCCATTCCTGCAGGCACAGAGAAAGGGGAGTCCTGTTCCTCCAGGCACAGAGCAGGAGAGCTCTCTTCCTCCATGTATAAAGCAAACTGGGTATCCCGCTCCTCTGGGAAGCAGGCCGGGAACAAGTTATAGAATCATAGAACAACCAGGTTGGAAGAGACCCACCGGATCATCAAGTCCAACCGTTCCTATCAGAAGACACAGTTACCCCTTGAAATGACGCCACCTTATTTTCCTGAAGCTTTTATATCAAAGATCAATTCGTGTCTACTCAAGAAATAAAGTGAGGGACAACTTAAGTACAGTGCCTGTGGGAAGAAACTAACTGAAAAGAAAACCTCAAAAAACAGCCAATAATGACTATTTACAACAAGAACAACAAAGATATATATTCATATTTATACTTCCAGATGTTCTTCATTCTTAAGATATGGCCTCAAGTCTCATCATGGGAGATTCAGATTAGATATCGGGAAAAATTACTTCACTGAAAGGGTTCTCAGGCACTGGACGAGGCTATCCTGGTAGGTGGTTGAGTCACCATCCCTGGAGGTATTTAAAAGACGAGTAGATGAGGTGCTCAGGGATATGTTGTTTTAGTAGACAGGAATGGTTGGACTAGATGATCTCAAAGGTCTTCTCCAAATAAATGATTCTATGATTAGAGCCAGGTCTGCTTCTCTGGACCTTGGGCAGAGAGCAGAGGGATCCACTCCTCTGGGTGCCGAGTGGGGAGCAGAGGGTCTGACCAGCTTTAGGTGCCCCACTGCCTCCACTCCTCTGGCTGGAGCTGACCACCCTTCTATGGCCTCCTTCCACCAGGAATTCCATTGACTGGACCTGAACAGCTCTCCCCCAACCCTGCTGCCAGTACCCGTGCACGTTGGGCTTTGCTTTTTCTGCAGCCTGGCTCTGTGGCTAACCAGACGTGAACCATGGGTAGCAGGAGCCTTTCTGAGAAAAAAAAATATCTCAAACCTGCTCAAGAGGCAAAGAGCAGGTTAATGGTGCTCAATTCCACCCAAAAGTATAGTAGCTATGATCCATGCTGTCATTCACCTGCTCCATTTTAGTGTGGAAGCCCTAAAAAAAAAAATAATGCAGTTTTCAACATAAAACAGACAAGCTCCTTCCTTCAGTAAATATTATTTGCCAAAGGATGAAGAGAACTTGCCGCTCACATGGTTCATCAAGACAGTTAATATCTTTCTGCAGCACTTCAGCTTTGAAGTTACATAGAAGCAATCTCACTGTGACAAAGTAATTTGTTCTATGTTTACTTTTGCTTTTGGATTGTACTTGTAGCTATGCAAGAGTTGCAATTACCAGCTCAGATTTCACTTCTTGTCCTCTGTTCCTGAACTAGAGTTCCCACTGGAGTGCTTTAGATTTGTCTGCATTCCGAGCTCCTCAGGTTGCTGGAAAGTAAAGATTTATGAGTAACTATAAAGAAATAAAGGTGAAAATCACAGATTGACTTCAATTCTAGAGTAAAGCCAGGTAGCTCTAGGAAAGCCCCTGGCAAAGGGGTTGCTGTTTTCCTCTCTGTCATAGAATCATAGAATCACAGAATAACCAGGTTGGAAGAGACCCACCGGATAATTGAGTCCAACTATTCCTATCAGACACTAAACCATGCCCCTTAGCACCTCCAGGGAAGGTGAATCAACCACCTCCCTGGGCAGCCTCTTCCAGTGCCCAATGACTCTTTCTGTGAACATTTTTTTCCTAATGACTAGCCTAAATCTCCCCTGGCAGAGCTTGAGGCCATTCCCTCTTGTCCTGTCCCCTGTCACTTGGGAGAAGAGGCCAGCTCCCTCCTCTCTACAACCTCCTTTCAGGCAGTTGTAGAGAGCAATGAGGTCTCCCCTCAGCCTCCTCTTCTCCAGGGTAAACAATCCCAGCTCTCTCAGCCATTCCTCATAGGGCCTGTTCTCCAGCCCCTTCACCAGCTTTCTTGCTCTTCTCTGGACTTGCTCCAGAGCCTCAACATCCTTCTTGTGGTGAGGGGCCCAAAACTGAACTGTCAGGAGTTGGGTAACATTTCTGCAAAAACACCAGTAAGTTCTGGTTTGTGTTAACCTTACTAGGACGCTGGAAATTTGCATGTAAAATGAACAAAACTAAGAGTCAAAAAGAACTATCTGGGTCAAAATTGGCCTTTTTGCTATATTAGATAGTACTAAATGCTGAGGTGATGCGGAAAACCATGCTATCCCTGTATTGACATCTAATTTACGTGTTATTATAGTTAAACCGTAGAATCATAGAATGGTTTGGGTTGGAAAGTTCCTTAATAAATCAATCTCTTCAAACTCATTAGGACGTTAACTCCCTCTAACATTATATATGCTATTGTGCTGGTTAGGCCTTCTGCATTTAAGTACAAGAGAGCATAAAAATACAATGGTGGGTTTTCAGATAACTCTGCTTGACTAATGTGGTCACCTGGAGCCTCAGCACTTAAGTGAACCTTCATCGGGTCACATTCGTAGGCATATGGAATGAGCTCAATGCAGACTTCCAGGAAAACAGCCATCTCTGTGCTACAGATGGACAAAAACCCAAACTGGACACACAAACGCAGATAATTCTGTCTACGTTGTCCTTCTTGTGAAATCGTGACTGTTGCTTCAGTGGAGCTAACATGCTGAAGGAATGGAACTTCATCAGATACCTCATACAATTGCAAAAGATTAAGAAAAGCAATTTTGGATACTCTGTTAGGAATGTGAAAATAGCAAACAACAGAAGATAGGGGAAATTTAAGCAGAGATTTCATAAAACAATAAGTACAAATTCCACGCTTTGCTCAGGCTCCATGGGATACTCTGCAATTGATTTCAGAAATTCCCTGGAAAACAGAGATCCCAAAAACAGCAATTAATACCTGGAACATCCTAGAGTGTAATATGCTTGTATTGATTTCAAGCTGGTTTTTTTGTGGATTTAGCCATTCATAAGCAAAGGGGCTTATCATTGTGTATACATGCCTGCAGGCTTGCACAATCAGTTAAATACTAAATCAGTTAAACAGTTTTATTTTAGCATCATTTTCTCAGTGTCCTGTTGTTCCTGCAAACAGTTTTCATGCTACTGCACACTTTTAGCAGCATTTAATATATATCAATATATATCAATATATATTATAATATATAATATATAATTATAATTATATATAATATATTACTATATGTATTTTATATAATTATATATATTATTTATAAAACATATATTATTTTATATATTCATATTATATATAAAAATTAATATATATATATATATATGATATATAATTATATATTAATATATATAGTATATATTGATAGGAACAGTTGGACTCGATGATCTGGTGGGTCTCTTCCAACCTGGTTGTTCTATGATTCTATGATTCCTGTGTTACTGAGGAAATGAGAATTACAGCTCTCTTCTGCCTCTGTTCTTGAAGAGGATGTGGACTCATTTCGGGCCGCATCAACTGCTTTGTTTCTAATGCTTTCTGTCACTGACAATTGATGTTTTGGAGCACAGTGAAGCCCAATTATATTGTACTGGGCAATTTCACATCCATCCCAAACCCAAACCAAACCAACCAACCAACCAACCAAACACACACCTCTGTTTTTTTAAAAGGTTTGGTTTGAAAAAGTACATAAAAGCTTTCTGCTATGCATGCACTTTATATGCTATATTAATGATTCTGTGGTGGTAAAAGAACTGTTTAAACACTTAAAATCAGGTTTATTTAAAGAAAAAATGAGGGATTGTTGAACATAATACATATCATAACTGTTGGATTTCAGGCTGATGTTTCCCAGAACTGATATCTCTCAAAGTAGGAATTATTACTTTGGGAAAAACTGAGCATTTTCTAATAATTTAGATGCAAAGATGATATTTAAGAACAACTTTTAAAAATAATTTCTATCAGCAACAGCAATCTGGGGAAAATATTTTATGTACAGATAGGCTAGTGACAAACAATATGGCTTTTCTTTTGATGAGAAAGCATACATTCATCTCACTAGGTAATGACACTTTGCTTTTTAAACTGAATTAACACACATACACCCTAGTTTATAAATGTCTTTTAGTCATTGATAACAATAACACAGTGGCAAAAATATTACTCAGAGCAGAACTCTGGGAATTTAAGCTTACATTTGCCAGCTCTCAGCTGACCTAACTTTTAAGACATTATCTCGGAGTACGTGCATTACACTTCTCACATATTCTGTGTTCTGCTTTCCATAAGAATATAAATTGAATGAGATTGGAACAAAAGTGAAGAAGACTACAACTCTATGATCTAATGTATTCACATGGTTACAAAGACTTTGAAGGTTCCTCTAGCCAGGGGCTGTTTATTATTTTACAATTAGTGATTTAATCACAATTAATCCAAAGCAGAGGGACTGAAACCTGATTTTTGTCTCTGTATTGCCAGATGACTGTCCTAATGACTAAGCTACAAAGCCATACTTCATTTCTTCTGTCAAATGAATTGCAATGTTATTTATTAAAAGAACAAAAAATGCCAAATAATTTATTATTAAATTACTAACTTCAATTCATTCAGGAAAGACTTAAATTTTCTAGGTGGTCAGGGCCAAATTAAATACAGCAATTAAATACTATGAAAAAGATGCAGCACCACCTATTGGGGATATGTTAAGTATGCTATTATAGTTTTAAGTAGTAACAGAGTTTTGGTCTTTTTCGTAATAAACTAGTTATCGTGTGAAAAAGCCAAACCAACCAAACAAAAATGCAAAACACCACCACTACTACCCAAAAAACCCCCAAACCTCCCTACCAGCTAGGGAGAAAAATAGTTTCTGAAAGATCATAAAATCATACCATACCTGCAACTGTTCATGAACAAAATCAGAGAAAACAGCGTAATGATCTACAGCTGTTTTATGAAATTCCAGAAACATCCCACCAGACTCAGTATGACACAGCAGTACAACTGCAAAAAATGGCAGAAAACAGGAGGGGATGACTGTCCTGGTTAACAGCACATGCACAGCGACTCGAACAGTATCAGGGCAATCTCATTACCTACCAACACCTTCCCTCCCTTGACAGTTGCAAAGTTTTTAACCCTTTACCTTTGTGTGAAGGTGTTGGCATGAATTATAGTATCAGTTAGATTGGAAAACACCTTCAAGATCATCCAGTCCAACCATAAGCCTAACACTCCCGAGTCCACTACTAAACCATGTCCCTAAGCATAATCTACACATCTTTAAAAGCCCTTCAGGGATGATAACTCAACTGCTTCCCCAGGCAGCCTTTTCCAATGCTCAATAACCCTTTAGGTGAAGAATTTTTTCCTGATATCCAATCTAGACCTCCTCTGCTCTACTTGAGGCTGTTTCCTCTTGTTCTGTCACTTGTTACTTGGGAAAAAGAACAATAACCACCTCACTACAACCTCTTTTAAGGTAGTTATAGAGAACAGTAAGGTCTCCCCTGAGCCTCATTTTGTCCAGACTGAATAACCCCAGTTCTATCGGCTGCTCCTGTTATAAGACTGTTTTTCTAAGACCCTGTCTATTTGCTATAGATCCGTCTAGAACAGGGACTGCTTTGCTCCAAAAGGGCTGTGATGTGTTAAATAGATTGTACCAAGTTATAGGGTCAGAGGTGAAAAGCACATACCACTGTGAGCTTCTGGACCTTACCCCTTAGTCTGCCTCAGAACTGGGCTTTATTAACCAGTGATTCAGACTCAATTTAAAAGCATTTGGGAAGAACAACCTCTTGGTTTTAGCTTACTTATTGCATAGTGATTTGTGTTCATCATAACTTTATTCTGAGCCCTACAGAACAGTCTTATCAGTGTCACTCAGTAGATGCATCGAGACAGCCACAAAGCCAGGATGTAGGCAAATCTCCTTTAATTAACATCTTTACCAACAAAAGCCTAAGCTTTTGTGAATGTGGCATTTAAAATCTATGTCTTCGTATATTATTTTTTAACAATGTGTCAGCATTTTTAATCATTTTTACCTTAAGGACTGTTATGTCAGAATGGTTGCCAGTGTTCCTCCTCCTTCTCTCAGGGCCCAGACATATTTCAATTACTCCTTTCACTGCTAAAGCAGCACAGAAGAAGCTCTCCTCCAAAACTCACCTTCTTTTTCAGATATGCAATGCAATAGAAATGCTCCAAATCTGTTACATTTTAGTACATCAGCACTAACAGTGCTGATCATAACAACAAGAATTGCTGGAATACAAAGAACCCGCAAGCTCAGTGAAGCCAGATTTCCTGTACTGTTTAAAGAGAGCGACGGTATTTGGCCAGTATTTAAATCCTGCCAAATAAGTTACTTTCTGTTTAAGACAGGATGTTTTCAGCAGTGCAGATGTTTCAGATGCTGAATCTAGCATTGTTGGGTTTCTTAGCTGGCAGTACCTTTAGACATAAAGAGGAATCATAGAATCATTTGGTTGGAAAAGACCTTTGAGACCACCAAGTCCAGCTGTACATACCCACTACTGAACCATATACCTCAGCACCTTATTTCCCTGCCTTTTAAACACCTTCAGGGATGGTGACTCAGCTGTGTCCTGGACAGCCTTTTCCAGTGCCTGAGAACCCTTTCAGTGAAGAAATGTTACATGATGTCTAATCTGAACCTCGCCTGGTGCAACTTGAATCCATTTCCTCTCATCTTATTGCTTGTTACTTGGGAGAAGAGACCAAAATCCACCTTGCTACAACCTCCTTTCAGGTAGTTTTAGACAGTGATAAGGTCTCGCCTAAACATTCTCATTCCCAGTTCCCTCAGATGCACCTTATTAGATTTGTGCTCCAGACCCTTCACTAGCTTTGTTACCCTTCTCTGGACTTACTCCAGCACCTCAGTGTCCTTGATGTAGTGAGTGGTCCAAAACTGAACACAGCATTTGAGATGCAGCCTCACCAATGCCAAGTATGGATACACAATCGCTTCCCCTGTTATATCTCAGATAGTAACAGCTATCCAAGCAGCTCCTTGTGTGGACTGGTCTGACCTTCAGTTCCCTCTTCACGTATATAAATGTAACCCAGATTGCCCAGAGAAGCTGTGGATGCCCCCTCCCTGGATGTGCTGAAGGGCAACTTGGACGGACCTTGAGCAACCTAGCCTGGTCCAGTGGGAGGTGTCACTGCCTGTCACAGGGGACTTGGAACGGGATGATCTTTAAGGTCCCTTCCAACCCAAACCATTCCATGATTCTATGATTCTGTGGTCTCATGGATCAGCACAGCTCCGAGTGCTGTTGCATGGGAGGCTGTAGCAACACCAGAGTGAGGGACAGACAAGGCAGGTTCATACAAGTCTTTTATGAAATCCCAGCCTCCAAATAGCCATTTTCTCATGCATTTTTTCATGCATTTTTAGAAGTGTTTACAAGTGAATTCCCCATCCCTCTGAAGGGACGACAAACACCCATCTGGCCTGTTTATACCATGGAACATAAAAACACATGGTCCGGATGGATGGAGCCACACTGACTCAGTGAAATACCTGCAGTGCAGTGAAATACACTGCAGTTTGAAGGGGTCTCCACTTGCTGAATCATAGAATGGTTTGGGTTGAAAAGGACCTTAAAGATCACATAGCTCTAATCCCCTGCAATGGGCAAGGACACCTCCCACTGGACCAGGCAGCTCAAGGTGCCCTCCAACCTGGCCTTGAGCATCTCCAGGGAAGGGTCATCCACAA
This sequence comes from Coccyzus lansbergi, assembly GCA_033558105.1. Taxonomy (NCBI): domain Eukaryota; kingdom Metazoa; phylum Chordata; class Aves; order Cuculiformes; family Coccyzidae; genus Coccyzus; species Coccyzus lansbergi. The sequence goes on from JAUMJK010001037.1 coordinate 206,031, forward strand.
CTTCCTTGGGCAATCTGTGCCAGTGCCTCATCATGCTCATTGTGAAGAATTTCTTCCTAACATCTAGTCTAAATCTTCCCCCTTCCAATTTAAAGCCATCTCCCCTCGTTCTGTCACTGCATGCCCTTCAAAAAAGTCCATCCCCAGCTTTCTTGTAGACCCCCCCTTATGGTCCAGAAGGCTGCTCTAAGGTCTCCCCAGAGCCTGAAAACCCCAGACTGAAAACCCCAACTCTCTCAGCCTGTCCTCATAGCAGAAGTGCTGCAGCTGAAAGAGGAACACAGAGCACAAATGCTTCAGGTCCTTCCTACGGGTGCCTTCTCAGAGCTCTGAAGCCATCCTGTCCCAGGGTGACAAGCAAGCACTGTGCATGGAAGCTGCACTCAGTGTGACTTGAGGGATGCCCACTGAATGCACACGACTGCTGAGAACACATAACAATCACACATTTTTTTTGGTAATCTGATTGTACTTTCAGAGTGAAACGGTGCATTTTGCTATGGTTCACAAGGTTGTAGTTATGTAGGAGTTGGGAAGTGCAAGGTTTTCACAAATGGCTTGTTCTGCCCACTGGTTCATTTTCTAATGTGTGTTTATTACAGGAAATAAATGAATAGTGATGACACCCTCAAATAAGAGCATTGATGGAAGGCAGCACACCATAGGTGGTGACTTTTTGGGAAGAACATTAACAAAATCAGGCAGTTGTGTATTCTGACGTCAATGGTGTCAGTATGTACCTCCAGGAAGGCCTAGGGACACTGCCAGACACACAGGACAAAATGGTCCCAGTGACCCAATCCAGTTTGTCCAACTCTCAGTCAGTTGTTGTGTCAGTGGTATAGGTGCTGATGAGCATTCCATGTTGTGTTTTCTCTTTTTGTTGGTCAATCCATACTCCTCCTCTCCTGCACAATGACAGATTGTGATATTATTGTTCTCTGACCAGCAAGAGAAAAGCCAGACTTCTATGAAGAGAGAACCTACCGAACATGGAGAACTGTGGAGCACTAGAGGGCTGCTCACACGGCCAGGGAAAGGGGAGGCTGGCAAGAAGGCAGGCAAGGAGGAAAGAAGAGAAGCAGGCAAGGAGGAAAGAAGAGAAGCAGGCAAGGAGGAAAGAAGAGAAGCAGGCAAGGAGGAAAGAAGAGAAGCAGGCAAGGAGGAAAGAAGAGAAGCAGGCAAGGAGGAAAGAAGAGAAGTAGGCGAGGAGGCAGGCACGGAGTGAAGCAGGGTGGGAAGGAGGCAGAGGCAGGAGGGGAAGGAGGCAGGCAGGAAGGGACCAAGAAGGGAGAGAAACAGGCAAGAAGGCAGACAGAGAGGGAGGGGAGGAGGCAAGCAGGGAGGGAAGGAAGCAGGCAAGCAGGGAGCATGGAAAGAGGGATGCAGGTAAAAAGACAGGCAAGGAGGGAGCAAGCAGAGAAGGAGGGAGGCAAAAGGAGGGAGGGAGGCAAAAGGAGGAAGGGAGGGAGGCAAAAGGAGGAAAAGGGAGAGGCTAAAAGAGGGAGAGGGAGGCAGGCTAAAGGAGGGAGAGGGAGCTTAAAGGAGGGAGGGAGATGGAGGCAGAAGGAGGGAGGGAGGCAAAAAGAGGGAGGGAGGAGGCAAAAAGGGAGGGAGGCAAAAAGAGGGAGAGAGGAAGAGAGGGAGGGAAAAAGAGGGAGAGAGGGAGGCAAATAGAGGGAGGGAGGTAAAGTGAAGAACAGAGGGAAGGAGGCAAAAAGAAGGACAGAGGGAGGGAAGCATACAAGTAGGCGGGGAAGCAGGCAAGGAGAGAGGGAAGGAACGAGTCAGGGAAGGAAGGAGGCAAGGAAAGAAGGGAAGGAGGCAAGGAGATAGGCGGGTAGGGAAGGCAGGAGAGAAGCAGGGAAAGAAGGAAGGCAAGGAGGGAGGGAGAGAGGGGAACGGGGAGGGAAGGAGGGAAGCAGGCCGGGAAAGGAGGGAGATAGGAAGGGAAGCAGACAAAGAAAGACGAAGGAGGCAAGCAGGCAGGAAAGCGGGGAGAGAGGGAGGCCGGAAGAGAACCAGGCCCCAGTGCCTCCCAGCGCCCCCTAGAGGCGCCCTGACCCCGCGCCGCCCACGCAGCCCCGCCCCGCGCTCCCATCGCTCCCCTCCTCCCACCCATTGGCCGGCGCTGCGTTGCCCTTCTTCGATTGGGTCGCGGCGCTGTCAATCACCCGGAAGACGACTTCGATTGGTCGCTTCCGCCCTCATGGTCCCGCCCCTCGCTCCCATCGCCCCTCGCCGCGCGGCGATTGGCTGCCGGGGAGTCCTATAGTCCCGCCCCACACTCTCCTCACCCATTGGTCGGCGCCGCGCTTTCCCTTCAGCGATTGGGCAGCGACGCTGTCAATCACCCCCACGGCTCCTGCGATTGGCTGCCGGGGCGCTTTATAATCCC
>JAUMJK010001038.1:0-210544 GCA_033558105.1 Coccyzus lansbergi
GGCAAATTGAGACATTTGAGGTGGATCTGGGGGTTCGGGGAGAGGCTTTTGAAGGACTTGAGAGGGTTTGGGGACGAATTGAGGGGGTTTAGAGACGATTTGAGGGGGGTTTGGGGCATTCTGAGGCGATTTTGAGGCGTTTTTAGGCGATTTTGAGGCCATTTGAAGCCAATTAAGGGCTTTGATTCTTCCCCTTTCCAAAAGCGGCGCAGGCGGCGCCGCCAACCGCGATCTCGTTGTCAGGAAACCGCGAACTAAACAGTAAATCACGTGGTTTCCGGCGCGGGCGGCGCCGCCAAAGCCGCGCGGGCGGTCGCGTTTCCCCCCTCACTCGCTCTCAATCATTAATTAGCGCTAATTAATGGCTAATTAATTAATTCCCGCCCCTTCAGGCTGATGAATGGAGCCCTCCCCTCTCCCCTTTTGTTAATTTGGTTAGTTTCCGCGCGCGTTGAGTTGATTTGGTGCCTTTATTCCCCTTTGATTCAGCTTATTCAATCAACTTTATTCATTAATTTCCTTTTATTCAATTATTTAATTAAATTAATCAATAATAAGTCAATTGATGCTTCGTTTTCTTGAATAAAACAGCAGAGGAGACGATTCCGACGCTAATAAGAGGCTAATAATGCTAATAACGACGAGTTATGAGGCTAATAAGGAGATGATTAGAGGAGATAAAGGGAATGAGAATAATAATTACAAAAAATTAGGAAATATTCATATAAATGAATGAAATTAATGAGATTATTAAGTAATTGAGTCCATAGAGGGATAATGAGGGTGATAGGAGTGAGGGAGGAGTCACCAGAGTTGATTGTTAATTAATGATAAGGATTAAATGGGAAATAATAATGAAGTTAAGTAATTGAATAGAAAATAATGAAATTAAGTAATTTAATAGAAAATAATGATATTAAGTAATTTAATAGAAAATAATAATGAAGTGAAGTAATCAAATAGAAAATAATAATGAAATTAAGAAATTGGATAGAAAATAATAATGAAATGAAGTAATTGAATAGAAAATAATGAAATTAAGAAATTGGATAGAAAATAATGAAATTAAGAAATTGGATAGAAAATAATAATGAAATTAAGTAACTGGATAGAAAATAATCACAATAATCGCACTAATAAGACTAATAATTACTCCGATACCACTAATAATCACTCTAATACTGGTAATGATCACCTTAATACCACCTATAATCACCTTAAAGCCGCCAATAATCACCTTAAGACAACAATAATCACACTAATAAGACTAATAATCACTCTAATAACACTAATAATCGCTCTGATAACGTTAATAATCACCTTAAAACAACAATAATCACACTAATAACACCAATAATCCCTCTCATACCACTAATAATCACACTAATAGCACTAATAATCACCGTAATTCCACTATTAATCACACTAATACCACCAATAATCACTCTAATAACACTAATAACCACATTAAAACAACAATAATCACACTAATAACACCAATAATCACCTTAATACCACCAATAATCCCTCTAATAACACTAATAATCACTCTAATACTGCTAATAATCTCTCTAATAACACTAATAATCACTCTAATAACACTACTAATCACCTTAAAACAACAATAATCACACTACTGACACAAATAATCACCTCAATACCACCAATAATCACTCTACTACCACCAATAATCCCTCTAATAACACTAATAATCCCCCTAATGCCACTAACAATCCCTCCCCCGCCGTCCACTCCCCTCCCCCCGTTAATCAAGGCCCTAATGAAGGCCTCATTAACCCCTCTCCCTCCCTTTGTTTTTCCCTCATTCGGGTTTTTCCCTCTTAACTAAAAAAAATCCTCAAAAAGCCCCAAAACTCCTATTTTTAGCCCAAAAAGTTGCGTTTTCGGGGCCTTCGGGCGCAGCTGCTGCTCTCGGGGAGGGGTCAGGAGCTCTCTGCTTCGTTAGGGCTAATAATTACTCCAATTAGGTCTAATAAGGTAACTATTAGGGCTAATCAGGGACCTCTTAGGGCTCAAAATGAGGATATTAGAGCTTCACATTAAGGCTTCTTCACAGTTCCTTCAATTAGAGGCAATAATGAAGCCTCTTGGGGCTAATAAGGGACCTCTTGGGGCTAATAATTAGGTCTCTCAGGGCTTATAATCTAATTAATCCAGCCCAGGCCCTAAATGAAGGCTAATAATTAAGTCTATTAGGGCACTAGGGCTAATAAGGGAGTCCTAGAGAGGCCCTGGGAGGCTCTAAGCTGCTCCTCGAAGGGTCTTGGTGGCCCTAGAGGGGCCCTTGGAGGCCCTAAAGGAGTCCCCGGGAGCTCCAGGAGGGGTCCTGGTGGCCCTAGAGGTGTCCTGAGGGTTGTGGAGGAGAACCTGGTGGCCTCGAGAGGGGCCCTGGTTGGCTCTGGAAGGTGTCTGGGGGTCCCAGGAGGGTCCTGGGGGGCTCCAGGTTGGTCCTGAGGCTCCTGGAGTGTGGGAGGTGGAACGAGCCTCACCCCAAGCAGCAGCAGCAGCTCCTTTGGGGCAGCAGCAGGAGCTCCCGGAAGGTTCTGCTGGGTCCTGGGTGGCTCCAGAGGGACCCTGAGGGTCCTGGGTGGCTCCTCGGGGGCTCTGCAGAGGTCCAGGTCTCCCCCGTGGCCACCTCCACCCTCTCCCCTCTCCTCCTCCTCCTCCTGGTGACCCTGCCAGGTAGGTTCTTCTCCCCCCGAGAAGGTCCTGGAGGGGTTGGAGGCTGCTGGGATGAGGCCTTCACCTCCACAACGTCTTCTCCTGCAGGTCTGCGAGCGGCCGTGTCCCTGGTGGAGACGGGAGGAGGCCTCGTGTCCCCTGGAGGGTCCCTGACCCTCGTCTGCAAGGCCTCCGGCTTCACCTTCAGCAGCTTCGGGATGATCTGGGTCCGTCAGGCACCCGAGAAGGGCCTTGAGGACATCGCGGAGATCAGCAGTGGTGGTAGCTCCTCCTGGTACTCTCCGTCGGTCAAGGGCCGATTCACCATCTCCAGGGACAACAACCACAGCTCAGGGACCTTGTGGGTGACCAGCCTCAAGCTGGAGACACCAAACCTTCTGCGCCAAAGATGCTGATAGTGGTTATGGTGCTAATGCTGGTGCTGGATTGAGCGATGCTGGTTCCTCCTCCCACACTCCAGGAGCCTCAGGCCCAACCTGGAGCCCCCCGGGACCCTTCTAGGAGCTCCCGAGAAGCCCCTGGGACCCCTTCAGGCCCTTCCAGGAGCCCTCTGAGCCCCCCAGGATGCCTCTGGAGACCCTCAGAACAATCTAAAGCCACCCAGGACCCTTTGAAGCCCTTCTAGGAGCCCTCTGGGTCTACCCAGGAGCCACCCAGAGCCCTTCAAGGGCCCCCGAGGGGTCCTGGAGCTGAGGGGCTGGAGGTTTGAGAGGAGGAACTTGGGTAGGAAGGTCCTGAGGTTGGTCATAGAATCACAAGTCTCTCCAGGGCCCCTCCAGACCCACCCCAGAGCCCCTCTAGGACCACCAGGACTCCTCCAGAGCCACCCAGAAGCCCTTTAGGACCTTCCAGGACCATTCGAGGTGACCCGAGGACCCCTCTGGAGCCCTTTGCCCCTCTCCAGACCCAAGGGGACCCATGGAGAGCCACCCAGAAGGGTCCCCGGTCCTGGTCTGGGAGCCCTGGAGGAGGCCTGAGGGGCTCTGAGGGACCTTGGGGGTTCTAGAAGGATCCTGGGGGGCTCCAGGTTGGGCCTGAGGCTCCTGGAGTGTGGGAGGAGGAACCAGCATCACTCCAACCAGCAGCATAAACAGCACCATAACCATCAGCAGCTTTGGCGCAGAAGTAGGTCCCTGTGTCCTCGACCTTCAGCCCCGTCATCCGCAGGGTGACCGTGGCCTGGTTGTTGTCCCTGGAGATGGGGAATCGGCCCTTGACCGACGGCAAGTAGTAGGTGTAACCATCATTTCTGATGTATGCGACCCACTCGAGGCCTTTCTCAGGCGCCTGACGGACCCACTGCATGGAGAAGCTGCTGAAGGTGAAGCCAGAGCCCTTGCAGACGAGGCTCAGGGACCCTCGTGGGGACACGAGGCCTCCAGAGCCACCCAGGACCCCTCTGGAGCTCCTCAGGGCCTTGACAGGAACCAAAGTCCTCTTGAAGTTGATGTCCTGGTGGTGTCTGGAGCTGCCTCGTGTCCCCTGGAGGGTCCCTGACCCTCGTCTGCAAGGGCTCCGGCTTCCCCTTCAGCAGCTTCCAGATGAACTGGGTCCATCAGGCACCTGAGAAGGACCTCGAGTGGGTCGCAGGGATCTGGAGCAATGGTGGTAACATCTACTACTCGCCATCGGTCAAGGGCCGATTCACCATCTCCAGGGACAACAACCAGGCCACGGTCACCCTGCGGATGACGGGGCTGAAGGCCGAGGACACGGGGACCTACTTCTGCCCCAAAGCTGCTTATAGTGGTCGTGATTATGGGGATGGTTCCACCTCCAGGAGCCTCAGGCCCAACCTTGACCCCCCAGGACCCTTCTAGGAGCCCCACAAACCCCTCAAGAGCCACCTGAGACCCTTGTAGGATCCTCAGAACCCACTACAGCCACCCAGGACCTCCTTAGAGACCCCCAGGACCCCTCTGGAGCCCCCAGGGAGCCCCAAGGACCATCATGGCCCTGATGGGGCTTATTGGGGCTAAGAAGGGACCTCTTGGGACTAATTCGTGACCTATAAGGCTACTCCAAGGCTTTAAAAAGGCCTTAAAAGAGTCCTGGGTGGCTCTAGATTGGTCTGAGGGTCTCCAGAGAGGTCCTGGGGGGCTCAGAGGGCTCCTGGAAGGGCCTCAAGTGGTCCCAGGGGCTCTGGGAGTTTGGGGAATTGCAGGGCAATAGGAGGATGCATTGAGGCCAATTGGGGAAGGGATAGAGCTAATTAGGAGACTCGTGGGGGCTAATTGGGGCCCTGTGAGGGCTAACTGGGGCCCTGTGAGGGCTAATTAGGGCCTGTGAAGGCTAATTAGAAGCCTGTCAGGGCTAATTAAGGCCTGTGAGGGCTAATTAGAAGCCTGTGAGGGGTAATTAAGGGGCTTTGAGGGCTACTTAAGGGCCTAGAAGGGCTAATTCAGCTCCTCAAAGCTTTCCAGGAGCCCAAGAGACCTCAGGTTCCCCTTGAAGGTGCTTGAGGAGCTCTAGGGGGATCCTGGTGGCCCCAGAAGGGGCTTTGGGGTCTCTGATGAGGTCCCGGGTGACTCTAGATGGTCCTGAGGATCCCAGAAGGGTCTCAGGTGGCTCTTGAGAGGTTCATAGAGGTCCAAGATGGGTCCTGGGTGGCTCTGGAGGCCTCGTGTCCCCATGAGGGTCCCTGAGCCTCGTCTGCAAGGGCTCCGGCTTCACCTTCAGCAGCTTCTTCATGCAGTGGGTCCGTCAGGCGCCCGAGAAGGGCCTCTAGTGGGTCGCGTACATCAATGCTGGTGGTGGAACCTGGTACTCGCCATCGGTCAAGGGCCTATTCCCCATCTCCAGGGACAACAACCAGGCCACGGTCACCCTGCGGATGACGGGGCTGAAGGCCGAGGACACGGGGACCTACTTCTGCGCCAAATCTGCTTATGGTGGTGGTGCTGCTGCTGGTAATATTGATGCTGGTTCCTCCTCCCACACTCCAGGAGCCTCAGGACCCACTAGAGCCTCCCAGGACCTCCTTAGAGGTCTCCTTTTGTCTTTTAGGAGGATCCTGAGGCTCCCAGAAGGTTCCTGGAAGGCTTGAAGGAGGCTCCAGGGGTCATGGAGGCCCCAGCAGGGTCCTAGGGGGATCTAGACGTGTCCTGGGGGGTCCCAGAGGGCTCCTGGAGAGACTTCCAGGGCTCCTGGAGCCCCAGGACGAAGCTGCTGGTGCTGCTGAGGATCTGGGTGGCTCTACCTGGAGGCCATGTCCTCCCCAGCCTCTCTTCTCCTGCTCCAACCTCCTCTCCTCCATCCCCCTTCGTCCCATCTCCTGCCCCAGGAGCCCTCGGGGGCCCCAGGGAGCTCTGGGCTTCCCCGGGAAGGGCCCGAGGATCTCCCGAGGGGTCCGGAGGGACTGCTGGGAGGCCCTTCAGGAGCCCTTGGAGGGGTCAGAGGAGGTTCCCGAGGCCAGAGCTGGTGCCTGGAGGTCTCTCAGGGGTCCCAGGAATCTCCAGCTGCTTCCTGAGGGACTTGTGGGGTCTCTTTGGGGGTCCTGAAGGTCCTGGATGGGTCCTGTGGGGTCTGCAGAGGGGTTCTGGGGGGCTCTAGGGCTCCTGGTAGCCTCCAAAGGGCTCCTGGGTGGCTCTGGAGGCCTCATGTCCCCTGGAGAGTCCCTGAGCCTCGTCTGCAAGGGCTCCGGCTTCACCTTCAGCAGCTTCGCGATGCAGTGGGTCCATCAGGCGCCCGAGAAGGGCCTTGAGTTCGTTGCATACATCAATGCTGGTGGTGGCACCGTGTACTCGCCATCGGTCAAGGGCCGATTCCCCATCTCCAGGGACAACAACCAGGCCACGGTCACCCTGCGGATGACGGGGCTGAAGGCCGAGGACACAGGGACCTACTTCTGTGCCAAAGATACTTATAGTGGTAGTGATTATGGGGCTGGTTCCTCCTCCCACACTCCAGGAGCCTCAGGACCAACCTAGAGCCACCTGGGACCCTTCTGGGACCTCCACAAACCCCTCAAGAGCCTCCTGAGACACTTCTAGGATCCTTAGGACCAACTAGAGCTACACAGAAGCCCTTTAGGACCTTCTTAGCACCCTCAGGACTCCACTCCAGACCCTGGGACCACCTGAGGCCCTTCCAGGAGCCCTCTGAGCCCCTCAGGACCTTTCTGGAGACCCTCCGACCAATCTAGAGCCACCCAGGACCCTCTTAAGGCCTTTTTAAAGCCTTGTAGGAGCCTTATGGGTCACTAATTAGTCCCAAGAGGTCCCTTATTAGCCCCAATAAGCCCCATCAGGGCCATGATGGTCATTGGGGGCTCTAGAGGGGTCCTGGGGGTCTCTAAGGAGGTCGTGGGTGGCGCTACTGGGTCCTTAGGATCCTAGAAGGGTCTCAGGTGGGTCTTGAGGGGTATGTGGGGGTCCTAGAAGGGTCCTGGGGGGCTCCAGGTTGGGCCTGAGGCTCCTGCAGTGTGGGAGGAGGAACCAGCCCCATAATCACTACTACTATAAGTATCTTTGGTGCAGAAGTAGGTCCCTGTGTCCTCGGCCTTCAGCCCCGTCATCCGCAGGGTGACCGTGGCCTGGTTGTTGTCCCTGGAGATGGTGAATCGGCCCTTGACCGACGGCGAGTACCAGGTGCTGCTGCCACTGGGGCTGCTGATACTTGCGACCCACTCGAGGCCCTTCTCGGGTGCCTGACGGACCCAGAACATGTTGTAGTCGCTGAAGGTGAAGCCGGAGCCCTTGCAGACGAGGCTCAGGGACCCTCCAGGGGACACGAGGCCTCCTCCCGTCTCCACCAGGGACACGGCCGCTCGCAGACCTGCAGGAGAAGACGTTGTGGAGGTGAAGCCCTCATCCCAGCAGCCTCCAACCCCTCCAGGACCTGCTCGGGGGGAGAAGAACCTACCTGGCAGGGTCACCACGAGCCTCCTGGAGCCACCCAGAGCCCTTCTAGGGCCAACAGGACCCCTCTGGGACCCTCAGAGCCTCTCCAGGGCCCCCCAGGAGGCTCCAAGGACCTTCAGGGCTCCTCTAGACCCACCCAGAGCCATTGGGACAGCTCCAGAGCCACCCAGGACCCTCCTAGAGCCCCATGGGACCCCTTTAGGGCCTTTCAGGACCTTTCTAGGGCCACCAGGGCTCCTCTGGAAGCCCAAAGGGCTCCTCAAGCACCACTAGGAACCATCTGGGACCACCCAGGACCTCTCGGGAGCCTCCTGGGACCTCCTCCAAGCCTTCCAGGAGCCTTCCAGGACCCAAAAGGAGCCCTCAGGGTCCCCAGGAAGGTCCTATAGAGCTTCAGGTGGGTCCTGGGGGTCCTAGAAGGGTCCTGGGGGGCTCTGGGTTGATCCTGAGGCTCAGGATCAACCTGGAGCCCCCCAGGACCCTTCTAGGACCCCCACAAACCCCTCAAGATCCACCTGAGACCCTTCTAGGATCCTCAGGACCCACTAGAGCCACCCAGGACCTCCTTAGAGACCCCCAGGACCCCTCTGGAGCCCCCAAGGAGCCCCAAGGACCATCATGGCCCTGATGGGGCTTATTGGGGCTAAGAAGGGACCTCTTGGGACTAATTCGTGACCTATAAGGCTACTCCAAGGCTTTAAAAAGGCCTTAAAAGAGTCCTGGGTGGCTCTAGATTGGTCTGAGGGTCTCCAGAGAGGTCCTGGGGGGCTCAGAGGGCTCCTGGAAGGGCCTCAAGTGGTCCCAGGGGCTCTGGGAGTTTGGGGAATTGCAGGGCAATAGGAGGATGCATTGAGGCCAATTGGGGAAGGGAAGGAGCTAATTAGGAGACTCGTGGGGGCTAATTGGGGCCCTGTGAGGGCTAATTAAGGCCTGTGAGGGCTAATTAAGGCCTGTGAGGGCTAATTAGGGCCTGTGAAGGCTAATTAGGGCCTGTGAAGGCTAATTAGAAGCCTGTGAGGGGTAATTAAGGCCTGTGAGTGGTAATTAAGGGGCTTTGAGGGCTACTTAAGGGCCTAGAAGGGCTAATTCAGCTCCTCAAAGCTTTCCAGGAGCCCAAGAGGAGACCTCAGGTTCCCCTTGAATGTGCTTGAGGAGCTCTAGGGGGATCCTGGTGGTCCCAGAAGGGGCTTTGGGGTCTCTGATGAGGTCCTGGGTGACCCTAACGAGGTCCCGGGTGACTCTAGATGGTCCTGAGGATCCCAGAAGGGTCTCAGGTGGCTCTTGAGAGGTTCATAGAGGTCCTAGAAGGGTCCTGGTTGGCTCTGGAGGCCTCGTGTCCCTTGGAGGGTCCCTGAGCCTCGTCTGCAAGGGCTCCGGCTTCACCTTCAGCAGCTTCTTCATGCAGTGGGTCCGTCAGGCGCCCGAGAAGGGCCTCGAGTGGGTCGCGTACATCAATGCTGGTGGTGGCACCTGGTACTCTCCGTCGGTCAAGGGCCGATTCAGCATCTCCAGGGACAACAACCAGGCCACGGTCACCCTGTGGATGACGGGGCTGAAGGCCGAGGACACGGGGACCTACTTCTGCTCCAAATCTGCTTATGGTGGTGGTGCAGGTGCTGGTAATATTGATGCTGGTTCCTCCTCCCACACTCCAGGAGCCTCAGGACCCACTAGAGCCTCCCAGGACCTCCTTAGAGGTCTCCTTTTGTCTTTTAGGAGGATCCTGAGGCTCCCAGAAGGTTCCTGGAAGGCTTGAAGGAGGCTCCAGGGGTCATGGAGGCCCCAGCAGGGTCCTAGGGGGATCTAGACGTGTCCTGGGGGGTCCCAGAGGGCTCCTGGAGAGACTTCCAGGGCTCCTGGAGCCCCAGGACGAAGCTGCTGGTGCTGCTGAGGATCTGGGTGGCTCTACCTGGAGGCCATGTCCTCCCCAGCCTCTCTTCTCCTGCTCCAACCTCCTCTCCTCAATCCCCCTTCGTCCCATCTCCTGCCCCAGGAGCCCTCGGGGGCCCCAGGGAGCGATGGGCTTCCCCGGGAAGGGCCCAAGGAGCTCCCGAGGGGTCCAGGGGGACTGCTGGGAGGCCCTTCAGGAGTCCTCGGAGGGGTCAGAGGAGGTTCCTGAGGCCAGAGCTGGTGCCTGGAGGTCTCTCAGGGGTCCCAGGAATCTCCAGCTGCTTCCTGAGGGACTTGTGGGGTCTCTTTGTGGGTCCTGAAGGTCCTGGATGGGTCCTGGGGGGTCTGCAGAGGGGTTCTGGGGGGCTCTAGGGCTCCTGGAAGGCCCTCAAAGGCTGTCAGGGGGTCCTCGGGGGCTCCTAGAAGGGTCCTGGGGGGCTCCAGGTTGGGCCTGAGGCTCCTGGAGTGTGGGAGGTGGAACCACCAGCATAAGCAGCAGCACCACCAGCATCTTTGGCGCAGAAGTAGGTCCCTGTGTCCTTGGCCTTCAGCCCCGTCATCCGCAGGGTGACCGTGGCCTGGTTGTTGTCCCTGGAGATGGTGAATCGGCCCTTGACCGACGGAGAGTACCAGGTGGTACCACCAGGGTAGATCCCCGCGACCCACTCGAGGTCCTTCTCGGGCGCCTGACGGACCCAGAGCATGTCGTAGCTGCTGAAGGAGAAGCTGGAGCCCTTGCAGACGAGGCTCAGGGACCCTCCAGGGGACACGAGGCAGCTCCAGACACCACCAGGACATCGACTTCAAGAGGACTTTGGTTCCCGTCAAGGCCCTGAGGAGCTCCAGAGGGGTCCTGGGTGGCTCCAGAGAGGGTTTGAGTGTCCCTAAGGGCTCCTGAAAGGCCCCAAAGGGCTCCTGGGTGACTCTGGAGGCCTCGTGTCCCTTGTAGGACCCCCCAGGACCCACTTGAAGCTCTATAGGACCTTCCTGGGGACCCTGAGGGCTGCTTTTGGGTCCTGGAAGGCTCCTGGAAGGCTTTGAGGAGGTCCCAGGAGGTTCCAGAGAGGTCCTGGGTGGCCCCAGATGGGTCCTAGTGGTGCTTGAGGAGCCCTTTGGGCTTCCAGAGGAGACCTGGGGTCCTAGAAGGGTCCTGGAAGGCCCTAAAGGGGTCCCAGGAGGCTCCTGAGTGGCCCCAGAGGGCTCCTTGGGGCATCTCCAGGGCTCCCAGAGCCTTCCTGGGGCTCCCAAATCCTCCTTCGTGCAGCTCACATTAATCAATCCCATTCATTAAGGCCCTAATTAAGGCCTCCTTAACCCCCTCCCCCTTTATTTTACTCATTTGGCTTTTCCATTCGTAGCTAAAACCTCCAAACTGGCCCCAAAAGCCCCAAAACTCCTTTTTTCAGCCCATTTTCGTAGCCTTCGGGCGCAGCTGCTGCTCTCGGGGAGGGACCAGGAGCTCTCTGCTTCATTAGAGCTAATAATCTGTCTGATTAGGGCTCAGAAGGTGAATATTAGGGCTAATCAAGGACCTCTTGGGCTCATAATGAGGATATTAGGGTTTCACATTAAGGCTTCTTCCCAGTCCCTTCAATTAGAGGCAATAATGAAGCCTCTTGGGGCTAATAAGGGACCTCTTGGGGCTAATAATTAGGCCTGTCAGGGCTTATAATCTAATTAATCCAGCCCAGGCCCTAAATGAAGGCTAATAATTAAGTCTATTAGGGCACTAGGGCTAATAAGGGAGTCCAAGAGAGGTCCTGGGAGGCTCTAAGCTGCTCCTCGAAGGGTCTTGGTGGCCCTAGAGGGGCCCTTGGAGGCCCTAAAGGAGTCCCCGGGAGCTCCAGGAGGGGTCCAGGTGGCCCTAGAGGTGTCCTGAGGGTTGTGGGGGAGAACCTGGTGGCCTCGAGAGGGGACCCTCCAGGGGCCACGAGGCCTCCAGAGCCACCCAGGAGCCCTTTGGGGCCTTTCAGGAGCCCTTAGGGACACTCAAACCCTCTCTGGAGCCACCCAGGACCCTTCTGGAGCTCCTCAGGGCCTTGATGGGAACCAAAGTCCTCTTGAAGTCGATGTCCTGGTGGTGTCTGGAGCTGCCTCGTGTCCCCTGGAGGGTCCCTGAGCCTCGTCTGCAAGGGCTCCGGCCTCACCTTCAGCAGCTTCAACATGGGCTGGATGTGTCAGGCACCTGAGAAGGACCTCGAATACGTCGCAGGGATCAGCTGGAGTGGTGGCACTGGCTACTCTCCGTGGGTCAAGGGCCGATTCACCATCTCCAGGGACAACAACCAGGCCACGGTCACCCTGCGGATGACGGGGCTGAAGGCCGAGGACACGGGGACCTACTTCTGCACCAAAGCTGCTGATGGTGGTGCTGCTGCTTATGCTGGTGGTTCAACCTCCCACAGTCCAGGAGCCTCAGACCCAATCTGGAGCCTCCCAGGACCCTTCTGGGACCCCCAGGACTCCCCTCCAGCCCCTGGGACCACTTGAAGCCCTTCCAGGAGCCCTCTGAGCCCCCAGGACCCCTCTTGAGGCCACCAGGCCCCTCCAGACCCATTGGGACTCCTCTAGGGTTACCAAGGATCCATGTAGGACCTTCAGGAGCCCTCGAGAGCCACCCTGGACCTGCCCAGGACCCTCAGGACAGCCCTAGAGCCAACCAGGACCCTTCTGGGAGCACCTGGAGAGCCCCCAAAGACCCATCTGGGTCCCTCAGAACCCCCTGGAACACCTTTAGGGCTTTCGAGGCTCCCTCTGGGGAACACAGGACACTCCTAGGACCCTTCTAGAGACCCCAAGGACCCATCTGGGACCCTCAGGACCCTTCAAGAGTCACCCAGGACCCTCTAGGGACTCCCCAGGGCTCTAGGAGTCTCTTCTGGAGTCCTTGGGGGCTCTAATGAGGTCCTGGGTGAATCTAATGAGGTCCTGGGGGTCTCTAAGGAGGTCCTGGGTGGCTCTAGTGGGTCCTGAGGATCCTAGAAGGGTCTCAGGTGGCTCTTGAGGGGTTTGTGGGGTTCCTAGAAGGGTCCTGGGGGGCTCCAGGTTGGGCCTGAGGCTCCTGGAGTGTGGGAGGTGGAACCACCAGCATAAGAATCAGCACCAGTACCAGCATCTTTGGCGCAAAAATAGGTCCCCATGTCCTCGGCCTTCAGCCCCGTCATCCGCAGGGTGACCATGGCCTGGTTGTTGTCCCTGGAGATGGTGAATCGCCCCTTGACCGACGGCGAGTACCAGGTGTCACCACCCCAACCAATACTCGTGACACACTCGAGGCCCTTCTCGGGTGCCTGACGGACCCAGTTCATCCTGAAGTCACTGAAGGAGAATCCAGAGCCCTTGCAGACGAGGCTCAGGGACCCTCCAGGGGACACGAGGCCTCCTCCCGTCTCCCCCAGGGACTGAAGGTGGCCCCAGGGAGCTCCCAGGAGGTGCTGAGGGACCTAAATGGCTCCTGGGTGGCTCCTGAGGGTCCCTGAGGGGTCCTGGGAGGGATCTAGAGAGGTCCTGGGTGGCTCTTGAGATGCTGTGAAGGTCCCAGAGGGGCTCTGGAAAGGCTTCAGGGGCTTCTGGGTTGATCTGGAGGCCTCGTGTCCCCTGGAGGGTCCCTGAGCCTCGTCTGCAAGGGCTCCGGCTTCACCTTCAGCAGCTTCGCAATGGACTGGGTCCGTCAGGCACCCGAGAAGGGCCTCGAGTGGGTTGCGAGTATCAGCAAGAGTGGTGCTTACACCTACTACTCGCCGTTGGTCAAGGGCCGATTCACCATCTCCAGGGACAACAACCAGGCCACGGTCACCCTGCGGATGACGGGGCTGAAGGCCGAGGACACGGGGACCTACTTCTGCGCCAAAGATGCTGGTAGTGGTGGTGGTTATGGTGTTGGTTCCACCTCCCACACTCCAGGAGCCTCAGGCCCAACCTGGAGCCCCCCAGGACCTCTTAGACACCCCCAGGAGCCTCCTAGCACCTTGAGGAACCAGCTCTGGCCTCAGCAACCCTCGCAGACCCTTCAAGGACTCCTTAAGAGACTCCGAGGAGAACTCCAGGAACCCCAGATCGGCTCTGGAGACCCCCCCAAGGGTCTTTCAAAGCATCCTTGGGTCTCCAGAGAGGTCCTAGGGGTCTCTCCAGGGGTCTTGGAGGTCCTAGAAAGCACTTGATGGCCCCAAGAAGTGCCCTGGTTGGCTCTAGTGGGTCCTGATGGTCCTAGAAGGGTCCTGGGGGTCTCTAAGGAGGTCCTGGGTGGCTCTAGTGGGTCCTGAGGATCCTAGAAGGGTCTCAGGTGGCTCTTGAGGGGTTTGTGGGGGTCCTAGAAGGGTCCTGGGGGGCTCCAGGTTGGGCCTGAGGCTCCTGGACTGTGGGAGGTGGAACCAGCGTCAATATATCCAGCACCATTAGCAGCACCATAACCACCATCAGCAGGTTTGGCGCAGAAGTAGGTCCCCGTGTCCTCGGCCTTCAGCCCCGTCATCCGCAGGGTGACCGTGGCCTGGTTGTTGTCCCTGGAGATGGTGAATCGGCCCTTGACCGACGGTGAGTAGTAGGTGTTACCACCACCACTGCTGATCTCCTCGATGTATTCGAGGCCCTTCTCGGGTGCCTGACGCATCCAGCCCATGGTGAAGCTGCTGAAGGTGAAGCCGGAGGCCTTGCAGACGAGGCTCAGGGACCCTCCAGGGGACACGAGGCCTCCTCCCGTCTCCACCAGGGACACGGCCGCTCGCAGACCTGCAGGAGAAGACGTTGTGGAGGTGAAGCCCTCATCCCAGCAGCCTCCAACCCCTCCAGGACCTTCTCAGGGCCCCCAAGGCCCCTCTAGAGCCCCCAAGGACTCCTGAAGAGACTCCTAGAGCTCTGGGGAGTCCCTAGAGTGTCCTGGGTGGGTTTTGAAGGCTTCTGAGGATTCTGTGGTCCCCAGAGGGAACCTTGAAAGCCCTAAAGGTGTCGCAGGGGGTTCTGAGGGACCTAGATGGGTCTTTGGGGGCTCTAGGGAAGTCCTGAGTGTCCTAGTGAGGTTCAGGGTGTTTCTCGAGGAGTCCTGGGATGTCTCTTCTGGGGATCTGAAGGACCTAGATGGATCCTTGGTGGCCCTAAGGGGCTCTCAACGGTTCTGAATGGGGCCTGGTGGCCTCCAGAGGGGTCCTGGGTGACTCTAGAGGAGTCCTGAGGGTCCTAGGTGGGTCCTGAGGGGATTCTCAAGGGGCTCTTCATGTCCTAGGTGGGTCCAGGAGTCTCTTTTGTGGCCCTGAATGTCCTAGAAGGACCCTCCAGGGGACACGAGGCCTCCAGAGCCACCCAGGAGCCCTTGAAGCCTTTCCAGCCTAGGTGGACCTCTAGGTGGCCTCTGGGAGTCTCCGGATGAGTCCTGGAGCTTCTGGAGGGCTCTGGGAGGGCTCTCCAAGGGGCCTGGAAGGGTCCTGGGGCTCCTCGAAGGGTCCTGGGAGGCTGGGAAGGGGTCTCTGGGGGCTCTATAGGACTTGTGGGGTCTCTCTGGGGGTCCTGAAGGTCCTGGATGGGTCCTGGGGGGTCTGCAGAGGGGTTCTGGGGGGCTCTAGGGCTCCTGGAGGACCCTCAAGGGCTCTCAGTGGCTTCTCGGGGCCTCGTAGAAGGGTCCTGGGGGGCTCCAGGTTGGGCCTGAGGCTCCTGGAGTGTGGGAGGTGGAACCACCAGCATAAGCAGCAGCACCACCAGCATCTTTGGCGCAGAAGTAGGTCCCCGTGTCCTCGGCCTTCAGCCCCGTCATCCGCAGGGTGACCGTGGCCTGGTTGTTGTCCCTGGAGATGGGGAATCGGCCCTTGACCGACGGCGAGTAGCCAGTCCAACCACTATCATCCCAGATCCCTGCGACCCACTCAAGGCCCTTCTCGGGCACCTGACGGACCCAGTCCATCCCGAAGCTGCTGAAGGAGAAGCCGGAGCCCTTGCAGACGAGGCTCAGGGACCCTCCAGGGGACACGAGGCAGCTCCAGACACCACCAGGACATCGACTTCAAGAGGACTTTGATTCCCATCAAGGCCCTGAGGAGCTCCAGAGGGGTCCTGGGTGGCTCCAGAGAGGGTTGGAGTGTCCCTAAGGGCTCCTGAAAGGCCCCAAAGGGCTCCTGGGGTGGCCCTGGAGGAGCTCTCAGGGTCCTTGGTGGGTCCCAGAGGCCTCTAGGTGGGTCCTGGGGCTTTGCTGAGGAGCTCTGGGTGTCCTGCAGGCTCCTGGGTGGCTCTGGAGGCCTCGTGTCCCCTGGAGGGAGCCCTCGAGAGCTTCCCAGGACACATTTAGGTCCCTCAGGACCTCCTGGGAGCCCCTGGGACCCCCTTAAGGCCTTGCAGGACCCTTCTGGGGCCTCTATGACCCCTCAAGGGCTCCTGTGATGCAACCCAAGACTCTCCAGGGACCCTCAGGGCTCTAGGAGTCTCTTGTGGAGTCCTTGGGGGCTCTAGGTGAGTCCTAGAAGGGTCCTGGGGGGGGCTCTAGGGCTCCTGGAAGGCCCCAAAGGGCTTTCTAGGGGCTCCTGGGGCTCCTAGAAAGGTCCTGACTGGATCTTGAGAGGCTTTGAGGGTCCTAGACGGGTCCTAAGGGGCTCTAGGTGGGTCTTGGGCGTCCCAAGTGGGTCCCGGGAGCCTCTTCAGGAGCTCTGGGAGCCTCTCGAGAGGTCCTGGTGGCCCTAGAAGGGCTCTGGGTGGCTCCAGGAGGCTCCTGGGTGGCCCCAGAGGGCTCCTTGGGGCATCTCCAGGGCTCCCAGAGCCTTCCTGGGGCTCCCAAATCCTCCTTCGTGCAGCTCACATTAATCAATCCCATTAATTAAGGCCCTAATTAAGGCCTCGTTAACACCCTCCCCCTTTTTTTTACTCATTTGTTTTTTCCCTCGTGGATTAAACCTCCAAACTGGACCCGAAAGAACCAGAACTCCTTTTTTAAGCCCATTTTCGGGGCCTTCGGGTGCAGCTGCTGCTCTTGGGGAGTGGCCAGGAACTCTCTGCTTCGTTAGGGCTTATAATTAGTCCGATTAGGCCTAATATTGTAACTATTAGGGCTAATCAGGGCCCTCTTAGGGCTCATAATGAGGATATTAGGGCTTCACATTAAGGCTTCTTCCCACCTCCTTCAATTAAAGGCAATGATTAAGCCTCTTGGGGCTAATAAGGGACCTCTTGGGGCTAATAATTAGTTCTCTCAGGACTTATAATCTAATTAATCCAGCCCAGGCCCTAAATGAAGGCTAATAATTAAGTCTATTAGGGCACTAGGGCTAACAAGTGAGTCCTATAGAGGTCCTGGGAGGCTCTAAGCTGCTCCTCGAAGGGTCTTGGTGGCCCTAGAGGGGCCCTTGGAGGCCCTAGAGGAGTCCCCGGGAGCTCCAGGAGGGGTCCTGGTGGCCCTAGAGGTGTCCTGAGGGTTGTGGAGGAGAACCTGGTGGCCTCGAGAGGGGCCCTGGTTGGCTCTGGAAGGTGTCTGGGGGTCCCAGAAGGGTCCTGGGGGGCTCCAGGTTGGGCCTGAGGCTCCTGGAGTGTGGGAGGAGGAACCATCATCACTCCAAGCAGCAGCATAAGCACCATAACCATCAGCAGATTTGGCGCAGAAGTAGGTCCCCGTGTCCTCGGCCTTCAGCCCCGTCATCCGCAGGGTGACCGTGGCCTGGTTGTTGTCCCTGGAGATGGTGAATCGGCCCTCGACCGACGGAGAGTACTCGGTGTAACCACCACCACTGCTGATCTGTGCGACGTATTCAAGGCCCTTCTCGGGTGCCTGATGCATCCAGCCCATGTAGAAGCTGCTGAAGGTGAAGCCGGAGCCCTTGCAGACGAGGCTCAGGGACCCTTGTGGGGACACGAGGCCTCCAGAGCCACCCAGGAGCCCTCTGGGGACTTCCAGAACCCCTTGAAGCCTTCCCAGGATCCCTCTGGAGACCCCCAAGGTCCTTCTGGAGACCCCGAGACCCCTCAAAAGGCCTCCAGACCTCTCTAGGGCACTGGAGAAGCTCCCAGGACCTGTCTGGGACCCTCGGGACTCCATCTGGAGCCACCCAAGAAGCCCCTTAGACACCCCCAGGAGCCCTCCCCAAGCCTCGGGGTCTCTCTCCTGCTCCCCAGGAGGCCTCCAGGACCCCCCAGGAGCACTTGAGAGGGCCCTGGGACCCTCCTAGGAGCCTCAGGAGCCCCTTTGAGCCACCCAGGACCTCCTTAGAGATAACCAGTAGCCCTGAAGAGGCACCGTGAACCCTTCTGGGAGAGCCAGGACCCCTCTGGAGCTCCTCAGGACCTTCCTGGGGAACCAAAGGTGCTTCTACTGGTGGTGCTTATGGGGCTGATTCCACCTCCCACACTCCAGGAGCCTCAGGACCAACCTGGAGCCCCCCAGGACCCTTCTAGGACCCCCCGAGAACCCCCTGGGAGCCCTTCAGGCCCTTCCAGGACTCCTCTAGACTGACCTGGGACCCCTCTGGAGACCCTCAGGACCCTCCAGAGCCACCAGAACTCCCTTCAGGCCCTTCCAGGATCTCTCTAGGACCCTTCCAGGAGCCCTCGGGACCCTCCCAGGCTGTCTCCAGAGCCCTCAGGAGGCTTTTAACCCCTTCCAGGCCCCATCCAGGGCCCTCAGGACCCCACTAGAGCCACCGAGGATCTCTTAGAGACCCCCAGGACCCTTCTGGGACCCCCAGGAACCCTCGGAGAGTCCCCAAGGTCTCCTGAGGAGACTCCTCGAAGCTTAGAGGAGCCCTCGGGGCCTTCCAAGGGAGCCCAGAGCCTCCAAGGGCTCCAGCAGGACATCAGCTCCAAGAGGCCTTGGGTTGAGGTGAAGGCTCTGAACAGCTCCTGAGGGTCCCTGGGGGTCCCAGAAGGGTCCTGGGGGGCTCCAGGTTGGGCCTGAGGCTCCTGGACTGTGGGAGGTGGAACCAGCATCAATATTACCAGCATAACCAGCACCACCACTAGCTCTTTTGGCGCAGAAGTAGGTCCCCGTGTCCTCGGCCTTCAGCCCCGTCATCCGCAGGGTGACCGTGGCCTGGTTGTTGTCCCTGGAGATGGTGAATCGGCCCTTGACCGACGGTGAGTAGTAGGTGGTACCACCAGTGCTCCAGATCCCTGCGACGTATTCAAGGCCCTTCTCAGGTGCCTGACGCATCCAGCCCATGTCGTAGCTGCTGAAGGTGAAGCCGGAGCCCTTGCAGACGAGGCTCAGGGACCCTCCAGGGGACACGAGGCCTCCTCCCGTCTCCACCAGGGACACGGCCGCTCGCAGACCTGCAGGAGAAGACGTTGTGGAGGTGAAGCCCTCATCCCAGCAGCCTCCAACCCCTCCAGGACCTGCTCAGGCTCCTTGGGGCATCTCCAGGGCTTCCAGAGCCTTCCTGGGACTCCCAAATCCTCCTTCGGGCGGCTCAGCTTCATCCAGCCCATTCATTAAGGCCCTAATTAAGGCCTCATTAACCCCCTCCCCCTTTTATTTTACTCATTTGGCTTTTCCATTCGTAGCTAAAACCTCCAAACTGGCCCCAAAAGCCCCAAAACTCCTTTTTTCAGCCCATTTTCGGGGCCTTCGGGCGCAGCTGCTGCTCTCGGGGAGGGGCCAGGAGCTCTCTGCTTCGTTAGAGCTAATAATCTGTCTGACTAGGGCTCATAATGTAACTATTAGGGCTAATTAGGGACCCCTTAGGTCTCATAATTAGGATATTAGAACTTCACATTAAGGCTCGTACCCAACTCCTTCAATTAGAGGCAATAATTAAGCGTCTCGGGGCTAATAAGGGACCTCTTGGGGCTAATAATTAGGTCTCTCAGGGCTTATAATCTAATTAATCCAGCCCAGGCCCTAAATGAAGGCTAATAATTAAGTCTATTAGGGCACTAGGGCTAATAAGGGAGTCCTAGAGAGGTCCTGGGAGGCTCTAAGCTGCTCCTCGAAGGGTCTTGGTGGCCCTAGAGGGGCCCTTGGAGGCCCTAAAGGAGTCCCCGGGAGC
Organism: Coccyzus lansbergi; assembly: GCA_033558105.1. Taxonomy (NCBI): domain Eukaryota; kingdom Metazoa; phylum Chordata; class Aves; order Cuculiformes; family Coccyzidae; genus Coccyzus; species Coccyzus lansbergi. The sequence continues at coordinate 19,406 of JAUMJK010001038.1, forward strand.
TCCAGGAGGGGTCCTGGTGGCCCTAGAGGTGTCCTGAGGGTTGTGGAGGAGAACCTGGTGGCCTCGAGAGGGGCCCTGGTTGGCTCTGGAAGGTGTCTGGGGGTCCCAGAAGGGTCCTGGGAGGCTCCAGGTTGGGCCTGAGGCTCCTGGAGTGTGGGAGGTGGAACCATCCTCACCCCAAGCAGCAGCACCAGCTCCTTTGGGGCAGCAGCAGGTGCTCCCGGAAGGTTCTCCTGGGTCCTGGATGGCTCCAGAGGGACCCTGAGGGTCCTGGGTGGCTCCTCGGGGGCTCTGCAGAGGTCCAGGTCTCCCCCATGGCCACCTCCACCCTCTCCCCTCTCCTCCTCCTGGTGACCCTGCCAGGTAGGTTCTTCTCCCCCCGAGAAGGTCCTGGAGGGGTTGGAGGCTGCTGGGATGAGGGCTTCACCTCCACAACGTCTTCTCCTGCAGGTCTGCGAGCGGCCGTGTCCCTGGTGGAGACGGGAGGAGGCCTCGTGTCCCCTGGAGGGTCCCTGACCCTCGTCTGCAAGGCCTCCGGCTTCACCTTCGGCAACTACGACATGAACTGGGTCCGTCAGGCACCTGAGAAGGGCCTCGAGTTCATCGCATGGATCAGATATGATGGTGGTGACACCAGGCACTTGTCGTGGTTCAAGGGCCGATTCACCATCTCCAGGGTCAACAACCACAGCTCAGGGACCTTGCGGGTGACCAGCCTGAAGCTGCAGACACCAAACCTTCTGCGCCAAATCTGCTGGTAGTGGTGGTGCTGGTACTGATTGGGGTGATGCTGATTCCACCTCCCACACTCCAGGAGCCTCAGGCCCGACCTGGAGCCCCCAGGACCCTTCTGGGACCCCTAGAAACCCCTCAAGCCCCCCATGGTCCTGATGGGGCTTATTAGGGCTAATAAGGAACCTCTTGGGACTAATTAGTGGCCCATAAGGCTACTACAAGTCTTTCAGAAGGTCTTAAAAGGGTCCTGGGTGGCTCTAGTGGGTCCTGAGGGTCTCCAGAGAGGTCCTGGGGGGCTCTGAGGGCTCCTGGAAGGGCCTCAAGTGGTCCCAGGGGCTCTGGGAGAGTCCAGAGGGTGCTGAGAAGGTCCTAAAGGGTTTTGGGTGGCTCTAGAGGAGTCCGGAGGGTCCTACGAGGCTCCTGGGGGTCTCTAAGGAGGTCCTGGGGGGCTCTAGTGGGTCCTGAGGCTCCTGGAGTGTGGGAGGTGGAACCAGTGTCAGTATAACCAGCACCAGAATAACCAGCACCACCACCAGAAGCAGATTTGGTGCAGAGGGTTTGGTGTCTCCAGCTTCAGGCTGGTCACCCACAAGGTCCCTGAGCTGTGCTTGTTGTCCCTGGAGATGGTGAATCGGCCCTTGACTGATGGCGAGTAGCCAGTCAAACCACTATCATCCCAGATCCCTGCAACCCACTCGAGGTCCTCCTCGAGTACCTGATGGACCCAGTTCATCCTGAAGTGGCTGAAGGTGAAGCCGGAGCCCTTGCAGACGAGGCTCAGGGACCCTCCAGGGGACACGAGGCAGCTCCAGACACCACCAGGACATTGACTTCAAGAGGACTTTGGTTCCCGTCAAGGCCCTAAGGAGCTCCACAGGGCTCCTGGGTGGCTCTGGAGGCCTCGTGTCCCCTGGAGGGTCCCTGAGCCTCGTCTGCAAGGGCTCCGGCTTCACCTTTGGCAGTTACGACATGATGTGGGTCCATCAGGCACCCGAGAAGGGCCTCGAGTGGGTCGCAGGGATCTACAGCAATGGTGCTTCCACCTTCTACTCTCCGTCGGTCAAGGGCCGATTCACCATCTCCAGGGACAACAACCAGGCCACGGTCACCCTGCGGATGACAGGGCTGAAGGCCGAGGACACAGGGACCTACTTCTGTGCCAAATATGCTGGTGGTGCTGGTGCTGCTTATGCTGCTGGTTGGAGTGATGCTGGTTCCACCTCCCACACTCCAGGAGCCTCAGGCCCAACCTGGAGCCCCCCAGGACCCTTCTGGGACCCCCACAAACCCCTCAAGAGCCACCTGAGACCCTTCTGGAATCCTCAGGACCCACTAGAGCCACCCAGGACCTCCTTAGAGACCCCCAGGACCCCTCTAGAGCCCCCAAGGACCATCATGGTCCTGATGGGGCTTACTGGGGCTAAGAAGGGACCTCTTGGGACTAATTAGTGACCCATGAGGCTTCTCCAAGGCTTTAAAAAGGCCTTAAAAGGGTCCTGGGTGGCTATAGATTGGTCTGAGGGTCTCCAGAGAGGTCCTGGGGGGCTCCGAGGGCTCCTGGAAGGGCCTCAAGTTGTCCCAGGGGCTCGAGTGGAGTCCTGAGGGGGCTTAGAAGGTCCTAAAGGGCTTCTGGGTGACTCTAGAGGACTCCTGAGGGTCATAGGAGGTTCCTGGGGGTCTCTAAGGAGGTCCTGGGTGGCTCTAGTGGGTCCTGAGGATGCTCGAAGGGTCTCAGGTGGCTCTAGAGGGGTTTGTGGGAGTCCTAGAAGGGTCCTGGGGGGCTCCAGGTTGGGCCTGAGGCTCCTGGAGTGTAGGAGGTGGAACCAACAGCATAAGCACCACCAGTACCAGCTTCTTTGGCGCAGAAGTAGGTCCCCGTGTCCTCGGCCTTCAGCCCCGTCATCCGCAGGGTGACCGTGGCCTGGTTGTTGTCCCTGGAGATGGTGAATCGCCCCTTGACCGATGGGGAGTAGTAGATGTAACTACCACTACTGCTGATCTCCGCGACAAACTCGAGGCCCTTCTCAGGTGCCTGACGCATCCAGCCCATCCCGTAGCTGCTGAAGGTGAAGCCGGAGGCCTTGCAGACGAGGGTCAGGGACCCTCCAGGGGACACGAGGCCTCCTCCCGTCTCCACCAGGGACACAGCCGCTCACAGACCTGCAGGAGAAGACGTTGTGGAGGTGAAGGCCTCATCCCAGCAGCCTCCAACCCCTCCAGGACCTGCTCAGGCTCCTTGGGGCATCTCCAGGGCTCCCAGAGCCTTCCTGGGGCTCCCAAATCCTCCTTCCTGCAGCTCAGCTTCATCCAACCAATTCATTAAGGCCCTAATTAAGGCCTCATTAACCCCCTCCCCTTTTTTTTTACTCATTTGGCTTTTCCATTCGTAGCTAAAACCTCCAAACTGGCCCCGAAAGCCCCAAAACTCCCTTTTTAACCTCATTTTCGGGGCCTTCGGGTGCAGCTGCTGCTCTCGGGGAGGGACCAGGAGCTCTCTGCTTCGTTAGAGCTAATAATCTGTCTGATTAGGGCTCAGAAGATGGATATTAGGGCTAATCAAGGATCTCTTAGGGCTCATAATTAGGATATTAGGGCTTCACATTAAGGCTCCTGCCCAATCCCTTCAATTAGAGGCAATAATGAAGCCTCTTGGGGCTAATAAGGGACCTCTTGGGGCTAATAATTAGGTCTCTCAGGGCTTATAATCTAATTAATCCAGCCCAGGCTCTAAATGAAGGCTAATAATTAAGTCTATTAGGGCACTAGGGCTAATAAGGGAGTCCTAGAGAGGTCCTGGGAGGCTCTAAGCTGCTCCTTGAAGGGTCTTGGTGGCCCTAGAGGGGCCCTTGGAGGCCCCAGAGAAGTCCCCGGGAGCTCCAGAGGGTCCTGGGTGGCTCCAGAGAGGGTTTGAGTGTCCCTAAGGGCTCCTGAAAGGCCCCAAAGGACTCCTGGGTGGCTCTGGAGGCCTCGTGTTCCCACGAGGGTCCCTGAGTCTCGTCTGCAAGGGCTCCGGCTTCTCCTTCAGCAGCTACGGGATGGGCTGGATGCGTCAGGCGCCTGAGAAGGGCCTCGAATACGTCGCACAGATCAACAGTGGTGGTGCCACCTACTACTCGCCGTCAGTCAAGGGCCGATTCACCATCTCCAGGGACAACAACCAGGCCACGGTCACCCTGCGGATGACGGGGCTGAAGGCCGAGGACACGGGGACCTACTTCTGTGCCAAAGATGCTGATGGTGCTTATGGTGCTGCTTATAATATTGATGCTGCTTCAACCTCCCACACTCCAGGAGCCTCAGGACCAACCTGGAGCCCCCCAGGACCCTTCTAGGACCCCCTGGACCCACCTAAAGCTCTATTGGTCCTTTATGGGGACCCTGAGGGCTCCTTTTGGGTCCTGGAAGGCTCCTGGAAGGCTTTGAGGAGGTCCCAGGAGGCTCCAGAGAGGTCCTGGGTGTCCCCAGATGGGTCCTAGTGGTGCCTGAGGAGCCCTTTGGGCTTCAAGAGGAGCCCTGGGGGTCCCAGAAGGGTCCTGGAAGGGCCTAATGGGGTCCCAGGGGGCTCTGGAGGGGTCCTGGGGATTCAAGAATCATTCAAGGTGACAAGAGGACCCCTCTGGAGTCCCCCCAGGCCCCCCCAGACCCATTGGGACTCCTCTAGGGCTACCAAGGATCCACGTAGGACCTTCAGGACCCCTCGAGAGCCACCCTGGACCTGCCCAGGACCCTCAGGACACCCCTAGAGCCAACCAGAACCCTTCTGGGAGCATCTGGAGAGCCCCCAAAGACCCATCTGGGTCCCTCAGAACCCCCTGGGACACCTTTAGGGCTTTCAAGGTTCATTCTGGGGACCACAGGACACTCCTAGGACCCTTCTAGAGACCCCAAGGACCCATCTGGGACCCTCAGAGCCCTTCACGACCCACTCAGGACCCTCTAGGGACTCCCTAGGGCTCTAGGAGTCTCTTCAGGAGTCCTTGGGGGTTCTAACGAGGTCCTGGGTGACTCTAAGGAGGTACTGGGGGTCTCTAAGGAGGTCCTGGGTGGCTCTAGTGGGTCCTGAGGATCCTAGAAGGGTCTCAGGTTGGTCTTGAGGGGTCTGTGGGGGTCCCAGGAGGGTCCTGGGGGTCTCCAGGTTGGTCCTGAGGCTCCTGGAGTGTGGGAGGTGGAACCAGCCCCACAATCACGACCACTCTAAGCAGCTTTGGCACAGAAGTAGGTCCCCGTGTCCTCGGCCTTCAGCCCCGTCATCCGCAGGGTGACCGTGGCCTGGTTGTTGTCCCTGGAGATGGTGAATCGGCCCTTGACCGATGGTGAGTAGCCAGTGTTGCTGCCACTGGGGGCACTGATCCCTGCGATGAACTCGAGGTCCTTCTCGGGTGCCTGACGGATCCAACTCATGGAGAAATCGCTGAAGGTGAAGCCAGAGCCCTTGCAGACGAGGGTCAGGGACCCTCCAGGGGACACGAGGCAGCTCCAGACACCACCAGGACATCGACTTCAAGAGGACTTTGGTTCCCCTCAAGGTCCTGAGGAGCTCCAGAGGGGTCCTGGGTGGCTCCTGAGAGGGTTTGAGTGTCCCTAAGGGCTCCTGAAAGGCCCCAAAGGGCTCCTGGGTGGCTCTGGAGGCCTCGTGTCCCCACGAGGGTCCCTGAGCCTCGTCTGCAAGGGCTCCGGCCTCACCTTCAGCAGCTTCTTCATGCAGTGGGTCCGTCAGGCGCCCGAGAAGGGCCTCGAGTTCGTTGCATACATCAGTGCTGGTGGTGGCACCTGGTACTCTCCGTCGGTCAAGGGCCGATTCACCATCTCCAGGGACAACAACCAGGCCACGGTCACCCTGCGGATGACGGGGCTGAAGGCCGAGGACACGGGGACCTACTTCTGCGCCAAAGATGCTGGTGGTGCTGCTGCTTATGCTGGTGATTCCACCTCCCACACTCCAGGAGCCTCAGGCCCAACCTGGAGCCTCCCAGGACCCGTCCAGGAGCCCCACAAACCCCTCAAGAACCACCTGCAACCCTTCTAGGATCCTCAGGACCCACTAGAGCCACCCAGGACCTCCTTAGAGACCCCCAGGACCCCTCTGGAGCCCCCAAGGAGCCCCAAGGACCATCATGGCCCTGATGGGGCTTATTGGGGCTAAGAAGGGACCTCTTGGGACTAATTCGTGACCCATAAGGCTACTCCAAGGCTATAAAAAGGCCTTAAAAGAGTCCTGGGTGGCTCTAGATTGGTCTGAGGGTCTCCAGAGAGGTCCTGGGGGGCTCAGAGGGCTCCTGGAAGGGCCTCAAGTGGTCCCAGGGGCTCTGGGAGTTTGGGGAATTGCAGGGCAATAGGAGGATGCATTGAGGCCAATTGGGGAAGTGAAAGAGCTAATTAGGAGACTCGTGGGGGCTAATTGGGGCCCTGTGAGGGCTAACTGGGGCCCTGTGAGGGCTAATTAGGGCCTGTGAAGGCTAATTAGAAGCCTGTGAGGGGTAATTAGAAGCCTATGAAGGCTAATTAAGGACCTGTGAGGGCTAATTAAGGGCCTATAAGGGCTAATTCAGCTCCTGAAAGCCTTCCAGGAGCTCAAGAGGAGACCTCAGGTTCCCCTTGAAGGTACTTGAGGAGCTCTAGGAGGATCCTGGTGGCCCCAGAAGGGGCTTTGGGGTCTCTGATGAGGTCCTGGGTGACCCTAACGAGGTTCTGAGTGACCCTAACGAGGTCCTGGGTGGCTCTAGTGGGTCCTGAGGATCCCAGAAGGGTCTCAGGTGGCTCTTGAGGGGTTTGTGGGTCTCCCAGAAGGGTCCTGGGGGGCTCCAGGTTGGGCCTGAGGCTCCTGGAGTGTGGGAGGTGGAACCAGCATCAATATAACCAGGATGAGCAGCATAAGCACCATAACCATCAGCAGGTTTGGCGCAGAAGTAGGTCCCCGTGTCCTCGGCCTTCAGCCCCGTCATCCGCAGGGTGACCGTGGCCTGGTTGTTGTCCCTGGAGATGGTGAATCAGCCCTTGACCGATGGAGAGTAGCCGGTGCCACCACTCCAGCTGATACTCGTGACCCACTCGAGGCCCTTCTCGGGTGCCTGACACATCCAGCCCATGGTGAAGCTGCTGAAGGTGAAGCCGGAGCCCTTGCAGATGAGGGTCAGGGACCCTCCAGGGGACAGGAGGCCTCCTCCCGTCTCCACCAGGGACACGGCCGCTCGCAGACCTGCAGGAGAAGACGTTGTGGAGGTGAAGCCCTCATCCCAGCAGCCTCCAACCCCTCTAGGACCTTCTCGGGGGGAGAAGAACCTACCTGAAGGTGCTGGTTGGATGCTGAGGGGTCTGCAGAGGGGTCCTGGGGGGGGCTCTAGGGCTCCTGGAAGGCCCCAAAGGGCTCCCAGGCGGCTCCTGGGGCTCCTAGAAGGGTCCTGGCTGGATCTTGAGAGGCTTTGAGGGTCCTAGACGGGTCCTAAGGGGCTCTAGGTGGGTCTTGGGCATCCCAAGTGGGTCCCAGGAGCCTCTTCAGGAGCTCTGGGAGCCTCTCGAGAGGTCCTGGTGGCCCTAGAAGGGCTCTGGGTGGCTCCAGGAGGCTCCTGGGTGGCCCCAGAGGGCTCCTTGGGGCATCTCCAGGGCTCCCAGAGCCTTCCTGGGGAACCCAAACCCTCTCAGATGGAGCTCAGGAGCCCCAGGAAGGCCTTGGGGTCTCTCGATGCCACTGGGACCCATTTAGGAGCATCAAGGACCCTCTAGGGAGTCCCATGATCTCTCTGAAGAACCCCAGAATCTGTCTGGAGACCCCCCAGGATCTAGCTAGGGCCTTCAGGACTCCAAAAGAGAGGACATGAAGAACCCCTAGAGAACCCCCCAGGAGCCCTCTGAGCCCCCCAGGACCCCTCTTGAGGCCACCAGGCCCCTCCAGACCCATTGGGACTCCTCTAGGGCTACCAAGGACCCATGTAGGACCTTCAGGAGCCCTCGAGAGCCACCCTGGACCTGCCCAGGACCCTCAGGACAGCCCTAGAGCCAACCAGGACCCTTCTAGGAGCACCTGGAGAGCCCCCAAAGACCCATCTGGGTCCCTCACAACCCCCTGGGACACCTTTAGGGCTTTCGAGGCTCCCTCTGGGGAACACAGGACACTCCTAGGAGCCTTCTAGAGACCCCAGGGACCCATCTGGGACCCTCAGAGCCCTTCAAGAGCCACCCAGGACCTCCTTAGAGACCCCCAGGACCCCTCTGGAGCCCCCTAGGAGCCCCAAGCACCATCATGGCCCTGATGGGGCTTATTGGGGCTAAGAAGGGACGTCTTGGGACTAATTCGTGACCCATAAGGCTACTCCAAGGCTTTAAAAAGGCCTTAAAAGAGTCCTGGGTGGCTCTAGATTGGTCTGAGGGTCTCCAGAGAGGTCCTGGGGGGCTCAGAGGGCTCCTGGAAGGGCCTCAAGTGGTCCCAGGGGCTCTGGGAGTTTGGGGAATTGCAGGGCAATAGGAGGATGCATTGAGGCCAATTGGGGAAGTGAAAGAGCTAATTTAGGAGCCTCATGGGGGCTAATTGGGGCCCTGTGAGGGCTAACTGGGGCCCTGTGAGGGGTAATTAGGGCCTGTGAAGGCTAATTAGAAGCCTGTGAGGGCTAATTAAGGCCTGTGAGGGATAATTAGAAGCCTGTGAGGGGTAATTAAGGGGCTTTGAGGGCTACTTAAGAGCCTAGAAGGGCTAATTCAGTTCCTCAAAGCTTTCCAGGAGCCCAAGAGGAGACCTCAGGTTCCCCTTGAAGGTGCTTGAGGAGCTCTAGGGGGATCCTGGTGGTCCCAGAAGGGGCTTTGGGGTCTCTGATGAGGTCCTGGGTGACTCTAGATGGTCCTGAGGATCCCAGAAGGGTCTCAGGTGGCTCTTGAGAGGTTCATAGAGGTCCAAGATGGGTCCTGGGTGGCTCTGGAGGCCTCGTGTCCCCCGGAGGGTCCCTGAGCCTCGTCTGCAAGGGCTCCGGCTTCACCTTCAGCAGCTTCTTCATGCAGTGGGTCCGTCAGGCGCCCGAGAAGGGCCTCGAGTGGGTCGCGTACATCAACGATGGTGGTGGCACCTGGTACTCGCCGTCGGTCAAGGGCCGATTCCCCATCTCCAGGGACAACAACCAGGCCACGGTCACCCTGCGGATGACGGGGCTGAAGGCCGAGGACACGGGGACCTACTTCTGCGCCAAAGCTGCTGATACTGGTGCTGGTTGGAGTGACGATGGTTCCACCTCCCACACTCCAGGAGCCTCAGGCCCATCTTGGAGCCCCCCAGGACCCTCCTAGGAGCACCAGGTCTCTCCTAGACCCACCCAGGACCCTCCAGGAGCCCTTCGAGGCCTCCCTCGACCCCTCAGGGACCCCCAGAAGCCTTCAAGATGCCCCTGGAGCCCCTTCAGGCTCTTCCAAGTCCTCTCTTGGGTCTCATTTAGGGCCTTGGGGGGAGGGATTGGATTCCAAGCCCAGTTCTCCTCATTAGGAGCCCCAATAGGCTTCTCATTAGCCCTAATTGGCCCCTTATCAGCCTCAAGAGGTCCCTTATGAGCCCTAATAGGTCCAATGGAGCAGGTGGGATGGATGGAGGAGCCCAGCCCAGGCCCCTCCCACCTTCTCCATCCTCTGCCACCTTCCAGGAGCCCCAGGAACCTTCTGGAAGCCCCACGGGCTCCTTAGGGCAGCTCCTGGAGTCGTCCCCATAGGTCTGAAAGGGTCTGGGGGACTCCAGAGGGGTCCTGGGGGTCCTGGAGGTCTCCTGGGAGTCTCTTAAGGAGTCCTTGAAGGGTCTGCGAGGGTTGCTGAGGCCAGAGCTGGTTCCTCAAGGTCCCAGGAGGCTCCTGGGGGTGTCTAAGAGGTCCTGGGGGGCTCCAGGTTGGTCCTGAGGCTCCTGGAGTGTGGGAGGAGGAACCAGCAACATTCCAATCAGCACCAGGAGCATAACCACCAGCAGCAGCTTCTCTGGCACAGAAGGTTTGGTGTCTGCAGCTTCAGGCTGGTCACCCACAAGGTCCCTGAGCTGTGGTTGTTGTCCCTGGAGATGGTGAATCGGCCCTTGACCGACGGAGAGTACCAGGTGCTGCTGCCACTGGGGTTGCTGATCCTCGCAACGAACTCGAGGCCCTTCTCGGGCGCCTGACGCATCCAGCCCATCCCGAAGCTGCTGAAGGTGAAGCCGGAGCCCTTGCAGACGAGGGTCAGGGACCCTCCAGGGGACACGAGGCCTCCTCCCGTCTCCACCAGGGACACGGCCGCTCGCAGACCTGCAGGAGAAGACGTTGTGGAGGTGAAGGCCTCATCCCAGCAGCCTCCAACCCCTCTAGGACCTTCTCGGGGGGAGAAGAACCTACCTGAAGGACCTGGTTGGATGCTGATGGGTCTGCAGAGGGGTCCTGGGGGGGGCTCTAGGGCTTTTGGAAGGCCCCAAAGGGCTCCCAGGCGGCTCCTGGGTCTCCTCGAAAGGTCCTGACTGGATCTTGAGAGGCTTTGAGGGTCCTAGATGGGCCCTAAGGGGCTCTAGGTGGGTCTTGGGCATCCCAAGTGGGTCCCGGGAGCCTCTTCAGGAGCTCTGGGAGCCTCTCGAGAGGTCCTGGTGGCCCTAGAAGGGCTCTGGGTGGCTCCAGGAGGCTCCTGGGTGGCCCCAGAGGGCTCCTTGGGGCATCTCCAGGGCTCCCAGAGCCTTCCTGGGGCTCCCAAATCCTCCTTCGTGCAGCTCACATTAATCAATCCCATCAATTAAGGCCCTAATTAAGGCCTCGTTAACCCCCTCCCCCTTTTTTTTACTCATTTGTTTTTTCCCTCGTGGATTAAACCTCCAAACTGGACCCGAAAGCCCCAAACTCCTTTTTTCAGCCCATTTTCGGGGCCTTCGGGCGCAGCTGCTGCTCTCGGGGAGTGGCCAGGAACTCTCTGCTTTGTTAGGGCTTATAATTAGTCTGATTAGGCCTAATATTGTAACTATTAGGGCTAATCAGGGCCCTCTTAGGGCTCATAATGAGGATATTAGGGCTTCACATTAAGGCTCCTGCCCAACCTCTTCAATTAAAGGCAATGATTAAGCCTCTTGGGGCTAATAAGGGACCTCTTGGGGCTAATAATTAGTTCTCTCAGGACTTATAATCTAATTAATCCAGCCAAGGCTCTAAATGAAGGCTAATAATTAAGACTATTAGGGCTTTAGGGCTAATCAGTGAGTTGTGGAGAGGCCTTTGGAGGCTCTAAGCTGCTCCTCGAAGGGTCTTGGTGGCCCTAGAGGGGCCCTTGGAGGCCCTAAAGGAGTCCCCGGGAGCTCCAGGAGGGGTCCTGGTGGCCCTAGAGGTGTCCTGAGGGTTGTGGAGGAGAACCTGGTGGCCTCGAGAGGGGCCCTGGTTGGCTCTGGAAGGTGTCTGGGGGTCCCAGGAGGGTCCTGGGAGGCTCCAGGTTGGTCCTGAGGCTCCTGGAGTGTGGGAGGTGGAACCAGCCTCACCCCAAGCAGCAGCAGCAGCTCCTTTGGGGCAGCAGCAGGAGCTCCCGGAAGGTTCTCCTGGGTCCTGGGTGGCTCCAGAGGGACCCTGAGGGTCCTGGGTGGCTCCTCGGGGGCTCTGCAGAGGTCCAGGTCTCCCCCATGGCCACCTCCACCCTCTCCCCTCTCCTCCTCCTCCTCCTGGTGACCCTGCCAGGTAGGTTCTTCTCCCCCCGAGAAGGTCCTGGAGGGGTTGGAGGCTGCTGGGATGAGGGCTTCACCTCCACAACGTCTTCTCCTGCAGGTCTGCGAGCGGCTGTGTCCCTGGTGGAGACGGGAGGAGGCCTCGTGTCCCCTGGAGGGTCCATGACCCTCGTCTGCAAGGCCTCCGGCTTCTCCTTCAGCGACTACGACATGAACTGGGTCCGTCAGGCGCCCGAGAAGGGCCTCGAGTTCGTCGCATGGATCAGCTATGATGGTGATGACACCGAGTACTCGCCATCGGTCAAGGGCCGATTCACCATCTCCAGGGACGACAACCAGGCCACGGTCACCCTGCGGATGACGGGGCTGAAGGCCGAGGACACGGGGACCTACTTCTGCGCCAAAGATGCTGATGGTTATTCTGCTGATCCTGGTCGTATTGATGCTGGTTCCTCCTCCCACACTCCAGGAGCCTCAGGACCCACCTGAAGCTCTATAGGACCTTCATGGGGTCCCTGAGGGTTGCTCCAGACACCACCAGGACATCAACTTCAAGAGGACTTTGGTTCCCGTCAAGGCCCTGAGGAGCTCCAGAGGGGTCCTGGGTGGCTCTAGAGGGGGTTTGAGTGACCCTAAGGGTTCCTGAAAGGCCCCAAAGGGCTCCTGGGTGGCTCTGGAGGCCTCATGTCCCTTGTAGGACCCCCAGGACCCACCTGAAGCTCTATAGGTCCTTTATGGGGACCATGAGGGCTCCATTTGGGTCCTGGAAGGCTCCTGGAAGGCTTTGAGGAGGTCCCAGGAGGCTCCCGAGAGGTCCTGGGTGGCCCCAGATGGGTCCTAGTGGTGCTTGAGGAGCCCTTTGGGCTTCCAGAGGAGACCTGGGGTCCTAGAAGGCTCCTGGAAGGACCTAAAGGGGTCCCAGGAGGCTCCTGGGTGGCCCCAGAGGGCTGCTTGGGGCATCTCCAGGGCTCCCAGAGCCTTCCTGGGGCTCCCAAATCCTCCTTCGGGCGGCTAAGCTTCATCCAGCCCATTCATTAAGGCCCTAATTAAGGCCTCATTAACCCCCTCCCCGTTTTATTTTACTCATTTGGCTTTTCCATTCGCAGCTAAAACCTCCAAACTGGCCCCGAAAGCCCCAAAACTCATTTTTTCAGCCCATTTTCGGGGCCTTCGGGCTCAGCTGCTGCTCTCGGGGAGGGACCAGGAGCTCTCTGCTTCGTTAGAGCTAATAACTAGTCTGGTTAGGCCTAATAATGGAAATATTACAGCTAATCAGGGACCTCTTAGGGCTCATAATGAGGATATTAGAGCTTCACATTAAGGCTCCTGCTCAGTCCCTTCAATTAGAGGCAATAATTAGGCCTCTTAGGGCTAATAATACCTCTAGGGGCAGCTCCAGACACCACCAGGACATCAACTGCAAGAGGACTTTGGTTCACATCAAGGCCCTGAGGAGCTCCAGAGGGGTCCTGGGTGGCTCTAGAAGGGGTTTGAGTGTCCCTAAGGGCTCCTGAAAGGCCCCAAAGGGCTCCTGGGTGGCTCTGGAGGCCTCGTGGCCCCTGGAGGGTCCCCTCTCAAGGCCACCAGGTTCTCCTCCACAACCCTCAGGACACCTCTAGGGCCACCAGGACCCCTCCTGGAGCTCCCGGGGACTCCTTTAGGGCCTCCAAGGGCCCCTCTAGGGCCACCAAGACCCTTCGAGGAGCAGCTTAGAACCTCCCAGGACCTCTCTAGGACTCCCTTATTAGCCCTAGTGCCCTAATAAACTTAATTATTAGCCTTCATTTAGAGCCTGGGCTGGATTAATTAGATTATAAGCCCTGACAGACCTAATTATTAGCCCCAAGAGGTCCCTTATTAGCCCCAAGAGGCTTCATTATTGCCTCTAATTGAAGGGGTTGGGCAGGAGCCTTAATGTGAAGCTCTAATATCCTAATTATTAGCCCTAAGAGGTCCCTGATTAGCCCTAGTAGTTACATTATTAGACCTAATCAGACTAATTATTAGCTCTAACGAAGCAGAGAGCTCCTGGCCCCTCCCCGAGAGCAGCAGCTGCGCCCAAAGGCCCCGAAAATGGGCTTAAAAAAGGAAGTTTGGGGCTTTCGGGGCCAGTTTGGAGGTTTTAGCTACGAATGGAAAAGCTAAATGAGTAAAATAAAAGGGGGAGGGGGTTAAGGAGGCCTTAATTAGGGCCTTAATGAATGGGATTGATTAACATGAGCTGCATGAAGGAGGATTTGGGAGCCCCAGGAAGGCTCTGGGAGCCCTGGAGATGCCCCAAGGAGCCCTCTGGGGCCACCCAGGACCTCTCGGGAGCCTCCTGGGACCTCCTCCAAGCCTTCCAGGAGCCTTCTAGGACCTAAAAGGAGCCCTCAGGGTCCCCAGGAAGGTCCTATAGAGCTTTAGGTGGGTCCTGGGGGTCCCAGAAGGGTCCTGGGGGGCTCCAGGTTGGGCCTGAGGCTCCTGGAGTGTGGGACGAGGAACCAGCATCAATATTATCAGCAGCATAAACAGCACCAGCACCACCAGCAGCTTTGGCGCAGAAGTAGGTCCCCGTGTCCTCGGCCTTCAGCCCCGTCATCCGCAGGGTGACCGTGGCCTGGTTGTTGTCCCTGGAGATGGTGAATCGGCCCTTGACCGACGGGGAGTACAAGGTGGAACCACCACTACCACTGATCCCTGCGACCCACTCGAGGTCCTTCTCGGGTGCCTGACGGACCCAGTCCATTGCGAAGCTGCTGAAGGAGAAGCCGGAGCCCTTGCAGACGAGGCTCAGGGACCCTCCAGGGGACACGAGGCAGCTCCAGACACCACCAGGACATCGACTTCAAGAGGACTTTGGTTCACATGAAGGTCCTGAGGAGCTCCAGAGGGGTCCTGGGTGGCTCCAGAGAGGGTTGGAGTGTCCCTAAGGGCTCCTGAAAGGCCCCAAAGGGCTCCTGGGTGGCTCTGGAGGCCTCGTGTCCCCACGAGGGTCCCTGACCCTCGTCTGCAAGGCCTCCGGCTTCACCTTCAGTGAGTTCCCCATGAGTTGGATCCGTCAGGCGCCCGAGAAGGGCCTCGAGTTCGCCGCAGGGATCAGAAATGATGGTTACACCAGGTACTCGCCGTCGGTCAAGGGCCGATTCACCATCTCCAGGGACAACAACCAGGCCACGGTCACCCTGCGGATGACGGGGCTGAAGGCCGAGGACACGGGGACCTACTTCTGCGCCAAAGATGCTGATGGTGGTGCTGGTGCTGCTGTTTGGAGTGACGATGGTTCCACCTCCCACACTCCAGGAGCCTCAGGACCAACCTGGAGCCCCCCAGGACCCTCCTAGGTCCTCCAGGATCCTTCTACATCCCCCAAGGTCCCTCAGAGACCCCCAGGACTCCTTCAGGGCCTTCTTCATCCTCTCCCCTCCCACCTTCTCCCCCATCCAGGCTCAAGCCCAGAGGACTTGGCTTCCCCCACAAGGCTCTGGGACCCCTCCAGACCCCCTGGGACCCATTCAGAGCCTCCCAGGAGCCTCCCAGGACCTCCAGGAGCTCTCTAGAAGCATCCAAGACCTCTCTAGAGCCACCAGGACTCCTTTAGAGGCTCCCTGGACACCTTAGGACAAACACAACCCCTTGAGAACACACCAGGACCCCCTGAGAACCCCCCAGGACCCCTCTGGGACCCTCAGAGCCTCACCAGGGCCCCCCAGGAGGATTCAACGACCTTCAGGGCTCCTCTAGACCCACCCAGAGCCATTGGGACCTCCTCAAGAGCCACCCAGGAGCCTCCTAGAGCCCCATGGGAGCCCTTGAGCTCTGTCCAGGAGCCTTCGGGGACCCCCAGGAGCCCTCGAGAGCCCCAAAGGAG
The DNA here is from genome assembly GCA_033558105.1 of Coccyzus lansbergi. Lineage (NCBI taxonomy): Eukaryota > Metazoa > Chordata > Aves > Cuculiformes > Coccyzidae > Coccyzus > Coccyzus lansbergi. The sequence continues at coordinate 34,612 of JAUMJK010001038.1, forward strand.
CTTCCAGGGGAACCAAGGGCTCCTCAGGAGGGTGGGATGTGCTGGAGAAGGGATCCTGGGGGTCCCAGAAGGGTCCTGGGGGGCTCCAGGTTGGGCCTGAGGCTCCTGGAGTGTGGGAGGTGGAACCAGCATCAATATTACCAGCAGCAGCAGCTACTTTGGGGCAGCAGCAGGTGCTCCCAGAAGGTTCTCCTGGGTCCTGGATGGCTCCAGAGGGACCCTGAGGGTCCTGGGTGGCTCCTCGGGGGCTCTGCAGAGGTCCAGGTCTCCCCCATGGCCACCTCCACCCTCTCCCCTCTCCTCCTCCTCCTCCTCCTCCTGGTGACCCTGCCAGGTAGGTTCTTCTCCCCCCGAGAAGGTCCTGGAGGGGTTGGAGGCTGCTGGGATGAGGGCTTCACCTCCACAACGTCTTCTCCTGCAGGTCTGCGAGCGGCCGTGTCCCTGGTGGAGACGGGAGGAGGCCTCGTGTCCCCTGGAGGGTCCCTGAGCCTCATCTGCAAGGGCTCCGGCTTCTCCTTCAGCAGCTACGACATGGGTTGGGTCCGTCAGGCACCCGAGAAGGGCCTTGAGTTCGTCGCAAGTATCAGCAACACTGGTGGTACCATCAGGTACTCTCCGTCGGTCAAGGGCCGATTCACCATCTCCAGGGACAACAACCAGGCCACGGTCACCCTGCGGATGACGGGGCTGAAGGCAGAGGACACAGGGACCTACTTCTGCGCCAAACGTGCTGTTGCTGATGGTTATGCTCCTGGTGCTAATTATATTGATGCTGGTTCCTCCTCCCACACTCCAGGAGCCTCAGGCCCAACCTGGAGCTCCCCAGGACCCTTCTGGGACCCCCAGGACCCCCCTCGAGACCCTGGGACCACTTGAAGCCCTTCCAGGAGCCCTCTGAGCCCCCAGGACCACTCTTGAGGCCACCAGACCCCCCCAGACCCATTGGGACTCCTCTAGGGCTAACAAGGATCCATGTAGGACCTTCAGGAGCCCTCGAGAGCCACCCTGGACCTGCCCAGGACCCTCAGGACAGCCCTAGAGCCAACCAGGACCCTTCTGGGAGCACCCGGAGAGCCCCCAAAGACCCATCTGGGTCCCTCAGAACCCTCTGGGACACCTTTAGGGCTTTCAAGGGTCCCTCTGGGGACCACAGGACACTCCTAGGACCCTTCTAGAGACCCCAAGGACCCATCTGGGACCCTCAGAGCCCTTCAAGACCAACCCAGGACCCTCTAGGAACTCCCCAGGGCTCTAGGGGTCACTTCAGGAGGCCTTGGGGGTTCTAACGAGGTCCTGGGTGACTCTAAGGAGGTACTGGGGGTCTCTAAGGAGGTCCTGGGTGGCTCTAGTAGGTCCTGAGGATCCTAGAAGGGTCTCATGTGGCTCTTGAGGGGTATGTGGGGGTCCCAGAAGGGTCCTGGGGGTTTCCCAGGACCCCTCTGGAGCCCCTAAGGAGCCCCAAGGACCATCACAGTCCTGATGGGGCTTATTGGGGCTAAGAAGGGACCTCCTGGGAGTAATTTGTGACCCATAAGGCTACTCCAAGGCTATAAAAAGGCCTTAAAAGAGTCCTGGGTGACTCTAGATTGGTCTGAGGGTCTCCAGAGAGGTCCTGGGGGGCTCAGAGGGCTCCTGGAAGGGCCTCAAGTGGTCCCAGGGGCTCTGGGAGTTTGGGGAATTGCAGGGCAATAGGAGGATGCATTGAGGCCAATTGGGGAAGTGAAAGAGCTAATTAGGAGACTCGTGGGGGCTAATTGGGGCCCTGTGAGGGCTAACTGGGGCCCTGTGAGGGCTAATTAGGGCCTGTGAAGGCTAATTAGAAGCCTGTGAGGGCTAATTGGAAGCCTGTGAGGGCTAATTGGAAGCCTGTGAGGGCTAATTAAGGGGCTTTGAGGGCTAATTAAGGGCCTAGAAGGGCTAATTCAGCTCCTAAAAACCTTCCAGGAGCCCAAGAGGAGACCTCAGGTTCCCCTTGAAGGTACTTGAGGAGCTCTAGGAGGATCCTGGTGAACCCAGAAGGGGCTTTGGGGTCTCTGATGAGGTCCTGGGTGACCCTAACAAGGTTCTGAGTGACCCTAAGGAGGTCCTGGGTGGCTCTAGTGGGTCCTGAGGATCCCAGAAGGGTCTCAGTTGGCTCTTGAGGGGTTTGTGGGTCTCCTAGAAGGGTCCTGGGGGGCTCCAGGTTGGTCCTGAGGCTCCTGGAGTGTGGGAGGAGGAACCAGAATCAATATAACCAGGATGAGCAGCATAAGCACCAGCACCACCAGCATCTTTGGCGCAGAAGTAGGTCCCCGTGTCCTCGGCCTTCAGCCCCGTCATCCGCAGGGTGACCGTGGCCTGGTTGTTGTCCCTGGAGATGGTGAATCGGCCCTTGACTGACGGAGAGTAGTAGGTGGAACCACCACCACTGCTGATCTGTGCGACGTATTCGAGGCCCTTCTCGGGCACCTGACGCATCCAGCCCATGGAGAAGCTGCTGAAGGAGAAGCCGGAGCCCTTGCAGACGAGGCTCAGGGACCCTCGTGGGGACACGAGGCCTCCAGAGCCACCCAGGAGCCCTCTGGGGACTTCCAGAACCCCTTGAAGCCTTCCCAGGATCCCTCTGGAGACCCCCAAGGTCTGTCTGGATACCCCGAGACCCCTCAAAAGGCCTCCAGACCTCTCTAGGGCACTGGAGAAGCTCCCAGGACCTGTCTGGGACCCTCGGGACTCCATCTGGAGCCACCCAAGAAGCCCCTTAGACACCCCCAGGAGCCCTCCCCAAGCCTCAGGGTCTCTCTCCTGCTCCCCAGGAGGCCTCCAGGACCCCCCAGGAGCACTTGAGAGGCCCTGGGACCCTCCTAGGAGCCTCAGGAGCCCCTTTGAGCCATCCAGGACCTCCTTAGAGACAACCAGTAGCCCTGAAGAGGCACCGTGAACCCTTCTGGGAGAGCCAGGACCCCTCTGGAGCTCCTCAGGACCTTGCTGGGGAACCAAAGGTGCTTCTACTGGTGGTGCTTATGGGGCTGGTTCCACCTCCCACACTCCAGGAGCCTCAGGACCAACCTGGAGCCACCCGGGACCCTTCTGGGACCCCCCGAGAACCCCCTGGGAGCCCTTCAGGCCCTTCCAGGACTCCTCTAGACTGACCTGGGACCCCTCTGCAGACCCTCAGGACCCTCCAGAGCCACCAGAACTCCCTTCAGGCCCTTCCAGGACCTCCCTAGGACCCTTCCAGGAGCCCTCGGGACCCTCCCAGGCTGTCTCCAGAGCCCTCAGGAGGCTTTTAACCCCTTCCAGGTCCCATCCAGGGCCCTCAGGACCCCACTAGAGCCACCGAGGATCTCTTAGAGACCCCCAGGACCCTTCTGGGACCCCCAGGAACCCTCGGAGAGTCCCCAAGGTCTCCTGAGGAGACTCCTCGAAGCTTAGAGGAGCCCTCGGGGCCTTCCCAGGGAGCCCAGAGCCTCCAAGGGCTCCAGCAGGACATCAGCTCCAAGAGGCCATGGGTTGAGGTGAAGTCTCTGAGCAGCTCCTGAGGGTCCCTGGGGGTCCCAGAAGGGTCCTGGGGGGCTCCAGGTTGGGCCTGAGGCTCCTGGACTGTGGGAGGTGGAACCAGCATCAATATTACCAGCATAACCAGCACCACCACCAGCTCTTTTGGCGCAGAAGTAGGTCCCTGTGTCCTCGGCCTTCAGCCCCGTCATCCGCAGGGTGACCGTGGCCTGGTTGTTGTCCCTGGAGATGGGGAATCGGCCCTTGACCGACGGAGAGTACCTGGTGGTACCACCAGTGCTCCAGATCCCTGCGACGTATTCGAGGCCCTTCTCGGGTGCCTGACGCATCCAGCCCATCTAGAAGTCGCTGAAGGTGAAGCCGGAGGCCTTGCAGACGAGGGTCAGGGACCCTCCAGGGGACACGAGGCCTCCTCCCGTCTCCACCAGGGACACGGCCGCTCGCAGACCTGCAGGAGAAGACGTTGTGGAGGTGAAGCCCTCATCCCAGCAGCCTCCAACCCCTCCAGGACCTGCTCGGGGGGAGAAGAACCTACCTGGCAGGGTCACCATTAGGAGGAGGAGGAGAGGGGAGAGGGTGGAGGTGGCCATGGGGGAGACCTGGACCTCTGGAGAGCCCCCGAGGAGCCACCCAGGACCCTCAGGGTCCCTCTGGAGCCACCCAGGACCCAGGAGAACCTTCCGGGAGCACCTGCTGCTGCCCCAAAGGAGCCTGTGCTGCTCCTCCAGGAGCCTCAGGACCAACCTGGAGCCCCCAAGGACTCCTGGAGAGACTCCCAGAGCCCTGAGGGTCCCTAGAAGGGTCCTGGGTGGCTCCAGAGGGGCCCTGGAGGGGTCCTGGGGGACTCAAAGGAGGACCTGAGAGGCTCCTGAAAGGCTCTGAGGGCTCTGGAAGGGCCAGAAAGGGCTCCCAGAGGAGTCCTGAGGGCTCTTGGTGGCCCTTAGAAGGCTCCTGGGTGGCCCTAGAGGGGTCCTGATGGGTCTTGAGGGCTTCCCAGTGGCTCTAGAGGGCTTTGAAGATCCTAGGAGGTCCCTGGGTGGCTCTGGAGTGGTTCTCTGGCTTCTCCAAGCTCCAGTGGGGCCCTAGGTGGCCCCTGGGAGTCTCCGTAGGAGTCCTGGAGCTTCTGGAGTGCTCTGGGAGGGCTCTCCAAGGGGCCTGGAAGGGTCCTGGGGCTCCTCGAAGGTTCCTGGGAGGCTGGGAAGGGGTCTCTGAGGGCTCTATAGGACTTGTGGGGTCTCTTTGGGGGTCGTGAAGGTCCTGGATGGGTCCTGGGGGGTCTCCAGAGGGGTTCTGGGGGGCTCTAGGGATCCTGGAGGACCCTCAAAGGTTCTCAGGGGGTCCTCGGGGGCCCAGAGGAGCTCCAGAGGGGTCCTGGGTGGCTCTGGAGAGGGTTTGAGTGTCCCTAAGGGCTCCTGAAAGGCCCCAAAGGGCTCCTGGGTGGCTCTGGAGGTGCCTAGTGTCCCCTGGAGGGTCCCTGAGCCTCGTCTGCAAGGGCTCCAGCTTCACCTTCAGTGAGTTCCCCATGAGTTGGATGCGTCAGGCGCCCGAGAAGGGCCTCGAGTTCGCCGCAGGGATCACAAATGATGGTTACACCAGGTACTCTCCGTCGGTCAAGGGCCGATTCACCATCTCCAGGGACAACAACCAGGCCACGGTCACCCCGCAGATGATGGGGCTGAAGGCCGAGGACACGGGGACCTATTTCTGCACCAAAGCTGCTGATACTGGTGCTGGTTGGAGTGACGATGGTTCCACCTCCCACACTCCAGGAGCCTCAGGCCCAACCTGGAGCCCCCCAGGACCCTTCTAGGACCCCCACAAACCCCTCAAGAGCCACCTGAGACCCTTCTAGGATCCTCAGGACCCACTAGAGCCACCCAGGACCTCCTCAGAGACCCCCAGGACCCCTCTGGAGCCCCCAAGGAGTCCCAAGGACCATCATGGCCCTGATGGGGCTTATTGGGGCTAAGAAGGGACCTCTTGGGACTAATTAGTGACCCATAAGGCTACTCCAAGGCTATAAAAAGGCCTTAAAAGAGTCCTGGGTGGCTCTAGATTGGTCTGAGGGTCTCCAGAAAGGTCCTGGGGGGCTCAGAGGGCTCCTGGAAGGGCCTCAAGTGGTCCCAGGGGCTCTGGGAGTTTGGGGAATTGCAGGGCAATAGGAGGATGCATTGAGGCCAATTGGGGAAGGGAAGGAGCTAATTAGGAGCCTCATGGGGGCTAACTGGGGCCCTGTGAGGGCTAATTAGGGCCTGTGAAGGCTAATTAGAAGCCTGTGAGGGCTAATTAAGGCCTGTGAGGGATAATTAGAAGCCTGTGAGGGGTAATTAAGGGGCTTTGAGGGCTACTTAAGGGCCTAGAAGGGCTAATTCAGCTCCTAAAAGCCTTCCAGGAGCCCAAGAGGAGACCTCAGGTTCCCCTTGAAGGTGCTTGAGGAGCTCTAGGAGGATCCTGGTGGTCCCAGAAGGGGCTTTGGGGTCTCTGAAGAGGTCCTGGGTTACCCTAACGAGGTCTTGGGTGGCTCTAGTGGGTCCTGAGGATCCTAGAAGGGTCTCAGGTGGCTCTTGAGGGGTTTGTGGGTCTCCTAGAAGGGTCCTGGGGGGCTCCAGGTTGGTCCTGAGGCTCCTGGACTGTGGGAAGTGGAACCAGCATCAATCAAACCAGCAGCATTAGCACCACCAGCACCAGCACCAGCTTCTTTGGCGCAGAAGTAGGTCCCTGTGTCCTCGGCCTTCAGCCCCGTCATCCGCAGGGTGACCGTGGCCTGGTTGTTGTCCCTGGAGATGGGGAATCGGCCCTTGACCGACGGAGAGTAGTAGGTGGTACCACCAGTGCTCCAGATCCCTGCGACGTATTCGAGGCCCTTCTCGGGCGCCTGACGCATCCAGCCCATGTCGTAGCTGCTGAAGGTGAAGCCGGAGCCCTTGCAGACGAGGGTCAGGGACCCTCCAGGGGACACGAGGCCTCCTCCCGTCTCCACCAGGGACACGGCCGCTCGCAGACCTGCAGGAGAAGACGTTGTGGAGGTGAAGCCCTCATCCCAGCAGCCTCCAACCCCTCCAGGACCTTCTCGGGGGGAGAAGAACCTACCTGAAGGTGCTGGGTGGATGCTGAGGGGTCTGCAGAGGGGTCCTGGGGGGGCTCTAGGGCTTTTGGAAGGCCCCAAATGGCTCCCAGGCGGCTCCTGGGTCTCCTAGAAGGGTCCTGGCTGGATCTTGAGAGGCTTTGAGGGTCCTAGATTGGTCCTGAGGGGCTCTAGGTGGGTCTTGGGCATCCTAAGTGGGTCCCAGGAGCCTCTTCAGGAGCTCTGGGAGCCTCTCGAGTGGTCCTGGTGGCCCTAGAAGGGCTCTGGGTGGCTCCAGGAGGCTCCTGGGTGGCCCCAGAGGGCTCCTTGGGGCATCTCCAGGGCTCCCAGAGCCTTCCTGGGGAACCTAAACCCTTTCAGATGGAGCTCAGGAGCCCCAGGAAGGCCTTGGGGGCTCTAGATGCCACTGGGACCCATTTAGGAGAATCCAGGACCCTCTAGGGAGTCCCACGACCTCTCTGGAGAACCCCAGAACCTGTCTGGAGACCCCCCCCAGGATCCATCTAGGGCCTCCAGGCCCCCAGAGGAGACCCCCAGGACCCCTCCAGAGCCACTCTGAACCCCTCTAGGAGCACCCAGACCCCTCTGGAGGCATCTGGGACCCCTCAGGACTCCTCCAGAGCCAACCAAGCCCCATCTAGGGCCACCCAGGACCCCTCTGGGAGCCCCACAAACCCCTCAAGAGCCGCCTGAGACCCTTCTAGGACCCTCAGGACCCACTAGAGCCACCCAGGACCTCCTTAGAGACCCCCAGGACCCTTCTAGGACCCTCCTGACTCCTCTAGAGCCACACAGGACCCTTCTTGAGACCATCACATGCCTTTCTAGGACCTCCAATACCCCTGGAGAGACCCCTAGGACCTCTCTGGAGACCCCAGGATGCCTTGAGGGACCCTTGGAGGGGTCTCCAGAGCAGTTCTGGGGTTCCTGGAGGTCGCCTGGGAGTCTCTTAAGGAGTCCTTGAAGGGTCTGAGAGGGCTGCTGAGGCCAGAGCTGGTTCCTCAAGGTCCCAGGAGGCTCCAGGGGGTGTCTAAGAGGTCCTGGGGGGCTCCAGGTTGGTCCTGAGGCTCCTGGAGTGTGGGAGGAGGAACCAGCAACATTCCAATCAGCACCAGGAGCATAACCACCAGCACCAGCTTCTTTGGCGCAGAAGGTTTGGTGTCTCCAGCTTCAGGCTGGTCACCCACAAGGTCCCTGAGCTGTGGTTGTTGTCCCTGGAGATGGTGAATCGGCCCTTGACCGACGGAGAGTACCAGGTGGAGCTACCACCACTGTTGATCTCCGCGATATCCTCAAGGCCCTTCTCGGGTGCCTGACGGACCCAGATCATCCCGAAGCTGCTGAAGGTGAAGCCGGAGCCCTTGCAGACGAGGGTCAGGGACCCTCCAGGGGACACGAGGCCTCCTCCCGTCTCCACCAGGGACACGGCCGCTCGCAGACCTGCAGGAGAAGACGTTGTGGAGGTGAAGCCCTCATCCCAGCAGCCTCCAACCCCTCCAGGACCTTCTCGGGGGGAGAAGAACCTACCTGGCAGGGTCACCAGCAGGAGGAGAGGGGAGAGGGGAGAGGGTGGAGGTGGCCATGGGGGAGACCTGGACCTCTGCAGAGCCCCCGAGGAGCCACCCAGGACCCTCAGGGTCCCTCTGGAGCCACCCAGGACCCAGGAGAACCTTCCGGGAGCTCATGCTGCTGCCCCAAAGGAGCTGGTGCTGCTGCTTGGGGTGAGGCTGGTTCCACCTCCCACACTCCAGGAGCCTCAGGACCAACCTGGAGCCCCCCAGGACCTCTTAGACACCCCCAGGAGCCTCCTGGGACCTTGAGGAACCAACTCTGGCCTCAGCAACCCTCGCAGACCCTTCAAGGACTCCTTAAAAGACTCCAAGTAGACCTCCAGGAACCCCAGAACTGCTCTGGAGACCCCCCCCAAGGCTCCTTCAAGGCATCCTGGGGTCTCCAGGGAGGTCCTAGGGGTCTCTCCAGGGGTCTTGGAGGTCCTAGAAAGCACTTGATGGCCTCAAGAAGTGCCCTGGTTGGCTCTAGAGGAGTCCTGATGGTCCTAGAAGGGTCCTGGGGGTCTCTAAGGGGCTCCTGGGTGGCTCTAGTAGGTCCACAGGATTCTAGAAGGGTCTCAGGCGGCTCTTGAGGGGTTTGTGGGGCTCCCAGAAGGGTCCTGGGGGGCTCCAGATTGGGCCTGAGGCTCCTGGAGTGTGGGAGGTGGAACCACCAGCATAAGCAGCACCACCAGCATCTTTGGCGCAGAAGTAGGTCCCCGTGTCCTCGGCCTTCAGCCCCGTCATCCGCAGGGTGACCGTGGCCTGGTTGTTGTCCCTGGAGATGGGGAATCGGCCCTTGACCGACGGTGAGTAGTAGGTGTAACTACCACCACTGCTGATCCGTGCGACGAACTCGAGGCCATTCTCAGGCGCCTGACGCATCCAGCCCATGTTGAAGCTGCTGAAGGTGAAGCCGGAGCCCTTGCAGATGAGGGTCAGGGACCCTCCAGGGGACACGAGGCAGCTCCAGACACCACCAGGACATCAACTTCAAGAGGACTTTGGTTCCTGTCAAGGCCCTGAGGAGCTCCAGAGGGGTCCTGGGTGGCTCCAGAGAGGGTTTGAGTGTCCCTAAGGGCTCCTGAAAGGCCCCAAAGGGCTCCTGGGTGGCTCTGGAGCTGCCTCGTGTCCCCTGGAGGGTCCCTGAGCCTCGTCTGCAAGGCCTCCGGCTTCACCTTCAGCAGCTTCACCATGGGCTGGATGCGTCAGGCACCCGAGAAGGGCCTCGAATACGTCACAGGGATCTGGAGCACTGGTGGTACCACCTACTACTCGTCGTCGGTCAAGGGCCGATTCACCATCTCCAGGGACAACAACCAGGCCACGGTCACCCTGCGGATGACGGGGCTGAAGGCCGAGGACACAGGGACCTACTTCTGCGCCAAAGATGCTGGTACTGGTGGTGCTTATGCTGTTGGTTCCACCTCCTACACTCCAGAAGCCTCAGGACCAACCTGGAGCCCCCCAGGACCCTTCTAGGAGCCCCACAAACCCCTCTAGATCCACCTGAGACCCTTCTAGGATCCTCAGGACCCACTAGAGCCACCCAGGACCTCCTTAGAGACCCCCAGGAACCTCCTAGGACCCTCAGGACCCCTCTAGAGCCACCTAGAAGCCCTTTAGGACCTTCTTAGCACCCTCAGGACTCCATTCGAGCCCCTGGGACCACTTGAGGCCCTTCCAGGAGCCCTCTGAGCCCCTCAGGACCTTTCTGGAGACCCTCAGACCAATCTAGAGCCACCCAGGACTCTTTTAAGGCCTTTTTATAGCCTTGGAGTAGCCTTATAGGTCACGAATTAGACCCAAGAGGTCCCTTATTTGCCCCAATAAGCCCCATCAGGGCCATGATGGTCCTTGGGGCTCCTTGGGGGCTCCAGAGGGGTCCTGGGGGTCTCTAAGGAGGTCCTGGGTGGCTCTAGTGGGTCCTGAGGATCCTAGAAGGGTCTCAGGTGGCTCTTGAGGGGTTTGTGGGGCTCCTAGAAGGGTCCTGGGAGGCTCCAGGTTGGGCCTGAGGCTCCTGGAGTGTGGGAGGTGGAACCATCGTCACTCCAACCAGCACCAGCAGCATCTTTGGAGCAGAAGTAGGTCCCCGTGTCCTCGGCCTTCAGCCCCGTCATCCGCAGGGTGACCGTGGCCTGGTTGTTGTCCCTGGAGATGGTGAATCGGCCCTTGACCGACGGAGAGTACCAGGTGCCACCACCAGCATTGATGTATGCAACGAACTCGAGGCCCTTCTCAGGCGCCTGACGGACCCACATCATCTCGTAGCTGCTGAAGGTGAAGCCGGAGGCCTTGCAGACGAGGCTCAGGGACCCTCGTGGGGACACGAGGCCTCCAGAGCCACCCAGGAGCCCTTTGGGGCCTTTCAGGAGCCCTTAGGGACACTCAAACCCTCTCTGGAGCCACCCAGGACCCCTCTGGAGCTCCTCAGGACCTTCATGTGAACCAAAGTCCTCTTGAAGTCGATGTCCTGGTGGTGTCTGGAGCTGCCTTCAGCGACTATGGGATGGGCTGGATGCGTCAGGCACCCGAGAAGGGCCTTGAGGTCGTCGCAGGGATCAACTTCAATGCTGGTTACACCTTCTACTTGCTGTCGGTCAAGGGCCAATTCACCATCTCCAGGGACAACAACCACAGCCTCAGGACCAACCTGGAGCCCCCCAGGACCTCTTACACACCCTCAGGAGCCTCCTAGGACCTTGAGGAACCAGCTCTGGTCTCAGCAACCCTCGCAGACCCTTCAAGGACTCCTTAAGAGACTCTAAGGAGACCTCCAGGAACCCTGGAACCCCAGAACCCCTCAGGAGACCCCTCAGCATCCACACAGGACCTTCAGGACTCCACAAGAGGCCCCTGGACCCCCCCTGGGATCATGAAGAACCCCTTGAGAACCCCCCCAGAGCCCCTCTGGAGCCAACAAGGAGCCCTCTGGGGCCACCCAGGACCCTTCTAGGAGCACCAGGTCTCTCCTAGACCCACCCAGGACCCTCCAGGAGCCCTTTGAGGCCTCCCTGGACCCCTCAGGGACCCCCAGAAGCCTTCAAGATGCCCCTGGAGCCCCTTCAGGCTCTTCCAAGTCCTCTCTTGGGTCTCATTTAGGGCCTTGAGGGGAGGGATTGGATTCCAAGCCCAGTTCTCCTCATTAGGAGCCCTAATAGGCTCCTCATTAGCCCTAATTGGCCCCTTATCAGCCTCAAGAGGTCCCTTATGAGCCTTAATAGGTCCAATGGAGCAGGTGGGATGGATGGAGGAGCCCAGCCCAGGCCCCTCCCACCTTCTCCATCCTCTGCCACCTTCCAGGAGCCCCAGGAACCTTCTGGAAGCCCCACGGGCTCCTTAGGGCAGCTCCTGGAGTCGTCCCCATAGGACTGAAAGGGTCTGGGGGACTCCAGAGGGGTCCTGGGGGTCCTGGAGGTCTCCTGGGAGTCTCTTAAGGAGTTCTTGAAGGGTCTGAGAGGGTTGCTGAGGCCAGAGCTGATTCCTCAAGGTCCTAGGAGGCTCCTGGGGGTGTCTAAGAGGTCCTGGGGGGCTCCAGGTTGGTCCTGAGGCTCCTGGAGTGTGGGAGGAGGAACCAGCATCAATCCAACCACCAGCAGCAGCTTCTCTGGCGCAGAAGGTTTGGTGTCTCCAGCTTCAGGCTGGTCACCCACAAGGTCCCTGAGCTGTGGTTGTTGTCCCTGGAGATGGTGAATCGGCCCTTGACCGATGGAGAGTACCAGGTGTTGCTGCCACTGGGGTTGCTGATCCTCGCAACGAACTCGAGGCCCTTCTCGGGCGCCTGACGCATCCAGCCCATGTAGAAGCCGCTGAAGGTGAAGCCGGAGGCCTTGCAGACGAGGGTCAGGGACCCTCCAGGGGACACGAGGCCTCCTCCCGTCTCCACCAGGGACACGGCCGCTCGCAGACCTGCAGGAGAAGACGTTGTGGAGGTGAAGCTCTCATCCCAGCAGCCTCCAACCCCTCCAGGACCTTCTCGGGGGGAGAAGAACCTACCTGAAGGACCTGGGGGATGCTGATGGGTCTGCAGATGGGTCCTGGGGGGGGCTCTAGGGCTCCTGGAAGGCCCCAAAGGGCTCCCAGGCGGCTCCTGGGGCTCCTAGAAAGGCCCTGACTGGATCTTGAGAGGCTTTGAGGGTCCTAGATGGGCCCTAAGGGGCTCTAGGTGGGTCTTGGGCATCCTAAGTGGGTCCCAGGAGCCTCTTCAGGAGCTCTGGGAGCCTCTGGAGAGGTCCTGGTGGCCCTAGAAGGGCTCTGGGTGGCTCCAGGAGGCTCCTGGGTGGCCCCAGAGGGCTCCTTGGGGCATCTCCAGGGCTCCCAGAGCCTTCCTGGGGCTCCCAAATCCTCCTTCGTGCAGCTCACATTAATCAATCCCATTAATTAAGGCCCTAATTAAGGCCTCGTTAATCCCCTCCCCCTTTTTTTTACTCATTTGTTTTTTCCCTCATGGATTAAACCTCCAAACTGGACCCGAAAGCCCCAGAACTCCTTTTTTAAGCCCATTTTTGGGGCCTTCGGGTGCAGCTGCTGCTCTCGGGGAGGTACCAGGAGCTCTCTGCTTCGTTAGGGCTTATAATTAGTCCGATTAGGCCTAATATTGTAACTATTAGGGCTAATCAGGGCCCTCTTAGGACTCATAATGAGGATATTAGGGCTTCACATTAAGGCTTCTTCCCACCTCCTTCAATTAAAGGCAATGATTAAGCCTCTTGGGGCTAATAAGGGACCTCTTGGGGCTAATAATTAGGTCTGTCAGGGCTTATAATCTAATTAATCCAAAAAAGTCTCTAAATGAAGGCTAATAATTAAGTCTATTAGGGCACTAGGGCTAATAAGGGAGTCCAAGAGAGGTCCTGGGAGGTTCTAAGCTGCTCCTCGAAGGGTCTTGGTGGCCCTAGAGGGGCCCTTGGAGGCCCTAAAGGAGTCCCCGGGAGCTCCAGGAGGGGTCCTGGTGGCCCTAGAGGTGTCCTGAGGGTTGTGGAGGAGAACCTGGTGGCCTCGAGAGGGGCCCTGGTTGGCTCTGGAAGGTGTCTGGGGGTCCCTGAAGGGTCCTGGGGGACTCCAGGTTGGGCCTGAGGCTCCTGGATTGTGGGAGGTGGAAACACCAGCATAAGCACCACCAGTACCAGCAGCTTTGGTGCAGAAGTAGGTCCCCGTGTCCTCGGCCTTCAGCCCCATCATCCGCAGGGTGACCGTGGCCTGGTTGTTGTCCCTGGAGATGGTGAATCGGCCCTTGACCGACGGCGAGTACCTGGTGGTACCACCAGTGTTGCTGATCCCTGCGACGTATTCGAGGCCCTTCTCGGGTGCCTGACGGACCCAGTACATGTAGAAGCTGCTGAAGGAGAAGCCGGAGGCCTTGCAGACGAGGCTCAGGGACCCTCGTGGGGACATGAGGCCTCCAGAGCCACCCAGGAGCCCTTTGGGGCCTTTCAGGAGCCCTTAGGGACACTCAATCCCTCTCTAGAGCCACCCAGGACCCCTCTAGAGGCCCCAAGGAGCCCCAAGGACCATCATGGCCCTGATGGGGCTTATTGGGGCTAAGAAGGGACCTCTTGGGAGTAATTCGTTACCCATAAGGCTACTCCAAGGTTTTAAAAAGGCCTTAAAAGAGTCCTGGGTGGCTCTAGATTGGTCTGAGGGTCTCCAGAGAGGTCCTGGGGGGCTCAGAGGGCTCCTGGAAGGGCCTCAAGTGGTCCCAGGGGCTCGAGTGGAGTCCTGTGGGTGCTAAGAAGATCCTAAAGGGCTTCTGGGTGAGTCTAGAGGAGTCGTGAGTGTCCTAGGAGGCTCCTGGGGGTCTCTAAGCAGATCCTGGGTGGCTCTAGTGGGTCCTGAGGATCCTAAAAGGGTCTCAGGTGGCTCTGGAGGGCTTTGTGGGGGTCCTAGAAGGGTCCTGGGATGCTCCAGGTTGGTCCTGAGGCTCCTGGAGTGAGGGAGGTGGAACCAACAGCATAAGCACCACCAGCACCAGCATCTTTGGCGCAGAAGTAGGTCCCCGTGTCCTCGGCCTTCAGCCCCGTCATCCGCAGGGTGACCGTGGCCTGGTTGTTGTCCCTGGAGATGGTGAATCGGCCCTTGACCGACGGAGAGTACTCGGTGTAACCACCATCACTGCTGATTCTTGCGACGTATTCGAGGCCCTTCTCGGGTGCCTGACGCATCCAGCCCATGTAGAAGCTGCTGAAGGTGAAGCCGGAGGCCTTGCAGACGAGGCTCAGGGACCCTCCAGGGGACACGAGGCCTCCTCCCGTCTCCACCAGGGACACGGCCGCTCGCAGACCTGCAGGAGAAGACGTTGTGGAGGTGAAGCCCTCATCCCAGCAGCCTCCAACCCCTCCAGGACCTGCTCAGGCTCCTTGGGGCATCTCCAGGGCTTCCAGAGCCTTCCTGGGGCTCCCAAATCCTCCTTCGGGCGGCTCAGCTTCATCCAACCTATTCATTAAGGCCCTAATTAAGGCCTCATTAACCCCCTCCCCCTTTATTTTTACTCATTTGGTTTTTCCTTCGTAGATAAAACCTCCAAACTGGCCCCGAAAGCCCCAGAACTCCTTTTTTAAGCCCATTTTCGGGGCCTTCGGGAGCAGCTGCTGCTCTCAGGGAGGGGTCAGGAGCTCTCTTCTTCGTTAGGGCTAATAATTAGCCTGATTAGGCCTAATAATGGAACTATTAGGGCTAATCAGGGACCTCTTAGGGCTCATAATGAGGATATTAGAGCTTCACATTAAGGCTTCTTCACAGTTCCTTCAATTAGAGGCAATAATGAAGCCTCTTGGGGCTAATAAGGGACCTCTTGGGACTAATAATTAGGTCTCTCAGGGCTTATAATCTAATTAATCCAGCCCAGGCTCTAAATGAAGGCTAATAACTAAGTCTATTAGGGCACTAGGGCTAATAAGGGAGTCCTAGAGAGGTCCTGGGAGGCTCTAAGCTGCTCCTCGAAGGGTCTTGGTGGCCCTAGAGGGGCCCTTGGAGGCCCTAAAGGAGTCCCCAGGAGCTCCAGGAGGGGTCCTGGTGGCCCTAGAGGTGTCCTGAGGGTTCTGGAGGAGAACCTGGTGGCCTCGAGAGGGGCCCTGGTTGGCTCTGGAAGGTGTCTGGGGGTCCCTGAAGGGTCCTGGGGGGCTCCAGGTTGGGCCTGAGGCTCCTGGAGTGTGGGAGGTAGAACCAGCCTCACCCCAAGCAGCAGTAGCAGCTCCTTTGGGGCAGCAGCAGGAGCTCCCGGAAGGTTCTGCTGGGTCCTGGGTGGCTCCAGAGGGACCCTGAGGGTCCTGGGTGGCTCCTCGGGGGCTCTGCAGAGGTCCAGGTCTCCCCCATGGCCACCTCCACCCTCTCCCCTCTCCCCCTCCTCCTCCTGCTGGTGACCCTGCCAGGTAGGTTCTTCTCCCCCCGAGAAGGTCCTGGAGGGGTTGGAGGCTGCTGGGATGAGGGCTTCACCTCCACAACGTCTTCTCCTGCAGGTCTGCGAGCGGCCGTGTCCCTGGTGGAGACGGGAGGAGGCCTCGTGTCCCCTGGAGGGTCCCTGAGCCTCGTCTGCAAGGCCTCCGGCTTCACCTTCAGCGACTACGACATGAACTGGGTCCGTCAGGCGCCCGAGAAGGGCCTCAAGTTCGTCGCATGGATCAGCTATGATGGTGATGACACCGAGCACTCGCCGTCGGTCAAGGGCCGATTCACCATCTCCAGGGACGACAACCAGGCCACGGTCACCCTGCGGATGACGGGGCTGAAGGCCGAGGACACGGGGACCTACTTCTGCGCCAAAGATGCTGATGGTTATTCTGCTGATCCTGGTCGTATTGATGCTGGTTCCTCCTCCCACACTCCAGGAGCCTCAGGACCCACCTGAAGCTCTATAGGACCTTCATGGGGTCCCTGAGGGTTGCTCCAGACACCACCAGGACATCAACTTCAAGAGGACTTTGGTTCCCGTCAAGGCCCTGAGGAGCTCCAGAGGGGTCCTGGGCGGCTCCTGAGAGGGTCTGAGTGTCGCAGTGTTGGAGCAAGAATCTAAAACTTTCTTATCCACAGCACTTTGAATTAGTTGTAAATCAAGCAAAGAAATGATTTAAATGTATGTAGTAGTTTTAAAGTTACAAGAAATCTTAAAACCTGGTGGTAGAGAAAGAAGTGTTAGTTGCTTAAGAATGAATACAGAGCCATGAACACAAAGGCCTAGACAGGCTCACACTTTCTTTTACAACATGAAGCGATTGTTCAGCTCTGATGCTTCTCTTGTTTCTCACTGGGAACTTTTCTTTGGAAGACCTGGAGTTGTTGCTCTGTGCTCTATGGAGCTGTGAGCTCGAACCCTCACAGAGCTGAGAACCAGCAGCAGCTACTTTGGCGCAGAAGGAGGTCCCCGTGTCCTCGGCCTTCAGTCCCGTCATCCACAGGGTGACCGTGGCCTGGTTGTTGTCCCTGGAGATGGGGAATCGGCCCTTGACCGACGGCGAGTAGCCAGTCCAACCACTCCAGCTGATCCCTGCGACGTATTCGAGGTCCTTCTCAGGTGCCTGACGCATCCAGCCCATGTTGAAGCTGCTGAAGGTGAAGCCGGAGCCCTTGCAGATGAGGCTCAGGGACCCTCCAGGGGACACGAGGCAGCTCCAGACACCACCAGGACATCGACTTCAAGAGGACTTTGGTTCCTGTCAAGGCCCTGAGGAGCTCCAGAGGGGTCCTGGGTGGCTCCAGAGAGGGTTGGAGTGTCCCTAAGGGCTCCTGAAAGGCCCCAAAGGGCTCCTGGGTGGCTCTGGAGGCCTCGTGTCCCCACGAGGGTCCCTGAGCCTCGTCTGCAAGGGCTCCGGCTTCTCCTTCAGTGAGTTCCCCATGAGTTGGATCCGTCAGGCGCCCGAGAAGGGCCTCGAGTTCGTCGCAGGGATCAGAAATGATGGTTACACCAGGTACTCGCCGTCGGTCAAGGGCCGATTCCCCATCTCCAGGGACAACAACCAGGCCACGGTCACCCTGCGGATGACGGGGCTGAAGGCCGAGGACACGGGGACCTACTTCTGCGCCAAAGATTCTGATGGTGGTTATGGTGCTGCTGTTTGGAGTGATGATGGTTCCACCTCCCACACTGCAGGAGCCTCAGGACCAACCTGGAGCAACCCAGGACCCTCCTAGGTCCTCCAGGATCCTCCTACATCCCCCAAGGTCCCTCATAGACCCCCCAGGACTCCTTCAGGGCCTTCTTCATCCCCTCCCCTCCCACCTTCTCCCCCATCCAGGCTCCAGCCCAGAGGACTTGGCTTCCCCCACAAGGCTCTGGGGCCCCTCCAGACCCCCTGGGACCCATTCAGAGCCTCCCAGGAGCCTCCCAGGACCTCCAGGAGCTCTCTAGAACCATCCAAGACCTCTCTAGAGCCACCAGGACTCCTTTAGGGGCTCCCTGGACCCCCTAGGACACACACAACCACTTGAGAACACACCAGGATTCCCTGAGAAGCCCCCAGGACCCCTCTGGGACCCTCCGAGCCTCACCAGGGCCCCCCAGGAGGCTTCAACGACCTTCAGGGCTCCTTTAGACACAGCCAGAGCCATTGGGACTCCTCCAGAGCTACCCAGGACCCTCCTAGAGCCCCATGGGAGCCCTTTAGGCCCATCCAGGACCCCCAGGGCTCCTCTTGAAGCCCAAAGAGCTCCTCAAGCACCACTAGGACCCATCTGGGGCCACCCAGGACCTCTCTGGAGCCTCCTGGGACCTCCTCAAAGCCTTCCAGGAGCCTTCCAGGACCCAAAAGGAGCCCTCAGGGTCCCCAGAAAGGTCATATAGAGCTTCAGGTGGGTCCTGGGGGGTCCAAGAAGGGTCCTGGGGGGCTCTGGGTTGGTCCTGAGGCTCAGGATCAACCTGGAGCCCCCCGGGACCCTTCTAGGACCCCCACAAACCCCTCAAGAGTCACCTGAGACCCTATTAAGATCCTCAGGACCCACTAGAGCCACCCAGGACCTCCTCAGAGACCCCCAGGACCCCTCTGGAGCCCCCAAGGAGCCCCAAGGACCATCATGGCCCTGATGGGGCTTATTGGGGCTAAGAAGGGACCTCTTGGGACTAATTCGTGACCTATAAGGCTACTCCAAGGCTTTAAAAAGGCCTTAAAAGAGTCCTGGGTGGCTCTTGATTGGTCTGAGGGTCTCCAGAGAGGTCCTGGGGGGCTCAGAGGGGCCTCAAGTGGTCCCAGGGGCTCTGGGAGTTTGGGGAATTGCAGGGCAATAGGAGGATGCATTGAGGCCAATTGGGGAAGTGAAAGAGCTAATTAGGAGCCTCATGGGGGCTAATTGGGGCCCAGTGAGGGCTAATTAAGGCCTGTGAGGGCTAATTAGAAGCCTGTGAGAGGTAATTAAGGGGCTTTGAGGGCTACTTAAGGGCCGAGAAGGGCTAATTAAGCTCCTCAAAGAGTTCCAGGAGCCCAAGAGGAGACCTCAGTTTCCCCTTGAAGGTGCTTGAGGAGCTCTTGGGGGATCTCGTGGCCCCAGAAGGGGCTTTGGGGTCTCTGAAGAGGTCCTGGGTGGCTCTAATGAGGTTCTGAGTGACCCTAACGAGGTCCTGGGTGGCTCTAGTGGGTCCTGAGGATCCTAGAAGGGTCTCAGGTGGCTCTTGAGGGGTTTGTGGGGCTCCTAGAAGGGTCCTGGGGGGCTCCAGGTTGGGCCTGAGGCTCCTGGAGTGTGGGAGGTGGAACCAGCATCGATATATCCAGCATCATTAGCAGCACCATAACCACCATCAGCACCTTTGGTGCAGAAGTAGGTCCCTGTGTCCTCGGCCTTCAGCCCCGTCATCCGCAGGGTGACCGTGGCCTGGTTGTTGTCCCTGGAGATGGTGAATCGGCCCTTGACTGACGGAGAGTAGTAGATGTAACTACCACTGCTGCTGATCCCCGCGACGTATTCGAGGCCCTTCTCAGGTGCCTGACGCATCCAGCCCATGTTGAAGCTGCTGAAGGAGAAGCCGGAGCCCTTGCAGACGAGGGTCAGGGACCCTCCAGGGGACACGAGGCAGCTCCAGAAACGACCAGGACATCGACTTCAAGAGGACTTTGGTTCCCGTCAAGGCCCTGAGCAGCTCCAGAGGGGTCCTAGGTGGCTCTAGAGGGGGTTTGAGTGTCCCTAAGGGCTCCTGAAAGGCCCCAAAGGGCTCCTGGGTGGCTCTGGAGGCCTCGAGTCCCCTGGAGGGTCCCTGAGCCTCGTCTGCAAGGGCTCCGGCTTCTCCTTCAGCAGCTTCCCCATGAGTTGGATCCATCAGGCGCCCGAGAAGGGCCTCGAGTTCGCCGCAGGGATCAGAAATGATGGTTACACCAGGTACTCTCCCTCGGTCAAGGGCCGATTCACCATCTCCAGGGACAACAACCAGGCCACGGTCACCCTGCGGATGACGGGGCTGAAGGCCGAGGACACGGGGACCTACTTCTGCGCCAAAGATGCTGGTACTGGTGGTGCTTATGCTGGTGATTCCACCTCCCACACTCCAGGAGCCTCAGGACCAACCTAGAGCCACCCGGGACCCTTCTGGGACCCCCACAAACCCCTCAAGAGCCACCTGAGACCCTTCTAGGATCCTTAGGACCCACTAGAGCCACCCAGAAGCCGTTTAGGACCTTCCTAGCATCCTCAGGACTCCACTCGAGCCCCTGGGACCACATGAAACCTTTCCTGGATCTCTCTGAACCCCCCAGGACCTTTCTGGAGACCCTCAGACCAATCTAGAGCCACCCAGGACTCTTTTAAGGCCTTTTTATAGCCTTGGAGTAGCCTCATGGGTCACTAATTAGTCCCAAGATGTCCCTTCTTAGCCCCAATAAGCCCCATCAGGGCCATGATGGTCCTTGGGGCTCCTAGGGGGATCCAGAGGGGTCCTGGGGGTCTCTAAGGAGGTCCTGGGTGGCTCTTGAAGGGCTCTGAGGGTCCCAGATGGGTCCCTGGGGTCTCTAGAAGGCTCCTAGGAGTGTCCTGTGTTCCCCAGAGGGAGCCTCCAAAGCCCTAAAGGTGTCCCAGGGGGTTCTGAGGGACCCAGATGGGTCTTTGGGGGCTCTCCAGGTGCTCCCAGAAGGGTCCTGGTTGGCTCTAGGGCTGTCCTGAGGGTCCTGGGCAGGTCCAGGGTGGCTCTCGAGGGCTCCTGAAGGTCCTACATGGGTCCTTGGTAGCCCTAGAGGAGTCCCAATGGGTCTGGAGGGGCCTGGTGGCCTCAAGAGGGGTCCTGGGGGGCTCAGAGGGCTCCTGGGGGGTTCTCTAGGGGTTCTTCATGTCCTCTCTTTTGGAGTCCTGAAGGCCCTAGCTAGATCCTGGGGGGTCTCCAGACAGGTTCTGGGGTTCTCCAGAGAGATCCTGGGACTCCCTAGAGGGTCCTTGATGCTCCTAAATGGGTCCCAGTGGCATCGAGAGACCCCAAGGCCTTCCTGGGGCTCCTGAGCTCCATCTGAGAGGGTTTGGGTTCCCCAGGAAGGCTCTGGGAGCCCTGGAGATGCCCCAAGGAGCCCTCTGGGGCCACCCAGGAGCCTCCTGGAGCCACCCAGAGCCCTTCTAGGGCCACCAGGACCTCTCGAGAGAATCCCAGAGCTCCTGAAGAGGCTCCCGGGACCCACTTAGGATGCCCAAGACCCACCTAGAGCCCCTTAGGACGCGTCTAGGACCCTCAAAGCCTCTCAAGATCCAGCCAGGACCCTTCTAGGAGACCCAGGAGCCACCTGGGAGCCCGTTGGGGCCTTCCAGGAGCCCTAGAGCCGCCCCCAGGACCCCTCTGCAGACCCCTCAGCATCCAACCAGGCCCTTCAGGTAGGTTCTTCTCCCCCCGAGAAGGTCCTGGAGGGGTTGGAGGCTGCTGGGATGAGGCCTTCACCTCCACAACGTCTTCTCCTGCAGGTCTGCGAGCGGCCGTGTCCCTGGTGGAGACGGGAGGAGGCCTCGTGTCCCCTGGAGGGTCCCTGACCCTCGTCTGCAAGGCCTCCGGCTTCACCTTCAGCAACTTCCCCATGATCTGGGTCCGTCAGGCGCCCGAGAAGGGCCTCGAATACGTCGCAAGAATCAGCAGTGATGGTGGTTACACCTACTACTCGCCATCGGTCAAGGGCCGATTCACCATCTCCAGGGACAACAACCAGGCCACGGTCACCCTGCGGATGACGGGGCTGAAGGCCGAGGACACGGGGACCTACTTCTGCGCCAAAGCTGCTGGTGCTGGTGGTGCTTATGCTGTTGGTTCCACCTCCCACACTCCAGGAGCCTCAGGCCCAACCTGGAGCCCCCCAGGACCCTTCTAGGAGCCCCACAAACCCCTCTAGAGCCACCTGAGACCCTTCGAGCATCCTCAGGACCCACTAGAGCCACCCAGGACCTCCTTAGATACCCCCAGGAACCTCCTAGGACCCTCAGGACTCCTCTAGACTCACCCAGAAGCCCTTTAGGACCTTCTTAGCACCCTCAGGACCCACTCAAGCCCCTGGGACCACTTGAGGCCCTTCCAGGAGCCCTCTGAGCCCCCCAGGACCTTTCTGGAGACCCTCAGAACAATCTAGAGCCACCCAGGACCCTCTTAAGCCCTTTTTAAAGCCTCGGAGTAGCCTCATGGGTCACTAATTAGTCCCAAGAGATCCCTTCTTAGCCCCAATAAGCCCCATCAGGGCCATGATGGTCCTTGGGGCTCCGTGGGGGCTCTAGAGAGGTCCTGGGGGTCTCTAAGGAGGTCCTGGGTGGCTCTAGTGGGTCCTGAGGATCCTAGAAGGGTCTCAGGTGGCTCTTGAGGGGTTTGTGGGGGTCCTAGAAGGGTCCTGGGGGGCTCCAGGATGGGCCTGAGGCTCCTGGAGTGTGGGAGGTGGAACCATCGTCACTCCAACCAGCACCAGCAGCATCTTTGGAGCAGAAGTAGGTCCCTGTGTCCTCGACCTTCAGCCCCGTCATCCGCAGGGTGACCGTGGCCTGGTTGTTGTCCCTGGAGATGGTGAATCGGCCCTTGACTGACGGTGAGTAGTAGGTGGTACCACCAGTGCTCCAGATCCCTGCGACGTATTCGAGGCCCTTCTCGGGTGCCTGACGGACCCAGTCCATCCCGTAGCTGCTGAAGGTGAAGCCGGAGGCCTTGCAGACGAGGGTCAGGGACCCTCCAGGGGACACGAGGCCTCCTCCCGTCTCCACCAGGGACACGGCCGCTCGCAGACCTGCAGGAGAAGACGTTGTGGAGGTGAAGCCCTCATCCCAGCAGCCTCCAACCCCTCCAGGACCTTCTCAGGCTCCTTGGGGCATCTCCAGGGCTCCCAGAGCCTTCCTGGGGCTTCCAAATCCTCCTTCGTGTGGCTCAGCTTCATCCAGCCCATTCATTAAGGCCCTAATTAAGGCCTCCTTAACCCTCTTCCCCTTTATTTTTACTCATTTGGCTTTTCCATTCGTAGCTAAAACCTCCAAACTGGTCCCGAAAGCCCCAAAACTCCTTTTTTAAGCCCATTTTCGGGGCCTTCAGGTGCAGCTGCTGCTCTCGGGGAGGGGCCAGGAGCTCTCTGCTTCGTTAGGGCTAATAATTAGTCTGATTAGACCTAATAATGGAACTATTAGAGCTAATCAGGGACCTCTTAGGGCTCATAATGAGGATATTAGGGCTTCACATTAAGGCTCCTGCTCAGTCCCTTCAATTAGAGGCAATAATTAGGCCTCTTAGGGCTAATAATACCTCTAGGGGCAGCTCCAGACATCACCAGGACATCGACTTCAAGAGGACTTTGGTTCCTGTCAAGGCCCTGAGGAGCTCCAGAGGGGTCCTGGGTGGCTCCAGAGAGGGTTGGAGTGTCCCTAAGGGCTCCTGAAAGGCCCCAAAGGGCTCCTGGGTGGCTCTGGAGGCCTCATGTCCCTTGTAGGACACCCAGGACCCACCTGAAGCTCTATAGGTCCTTTCTGGGGACCCTGAGGGCTGCTTTTGGGTCCTGGAAGGCTCCTAGAAGGCTTGGAGGAGGTCCCAGGAGGCTCCCGAGAGGTCCTGGGTGGCCCCAGATGGGTCCTAGTGGTGCTTGAGGAGCCCTTTGGGCTTCCAGAGCAGCCCTGAGGGTCCTAGAATGGTCCTGGAAGGGCCTAAATGGCTCCCATGAGGCTCTAGGACGGTCCTGGGTGGCTCTTGACGAGTCCCAATGGCTCTGGGTGGGTCTAGAGGAGCCCTGAAGGTCCTTGGAGCCTCCTGGGAGGCTCTGGAGAGGCTCTGAGGGTCCCAGAGAGGTCCTGGGGGTTTCTCAGGGAATCCTGGTGTGTTCTCAAGGGGTTGTGTGTGTCCTAGGGGGTCCAGGGAGTCCCTAAAGGAGTCCTGGTGGCTCTAGAGAGGTCTTGGATGGTTCTAGAGAGCTCCTGGAGGTCCTGGGAGGCTCCTGGGAGGCTCTGAATGGGTCCCAGGGGGTCTGGAGGGGTCCCAGAGCCTTGTGGGGGAAGCCAAGTCCTCTGGGCTGGAGCCTGGATGGGGGAGAAGGTGGGAGGGGAGAGGATGAAGACGGCCCAGAAGGAGTCCTGGGGGTCTCTGAGGGACCTTGGGGGATGTAGGAGGATCCTGGAGGACCTAGGAGGGTCCTGGGTTGCTCCAGGTTGGTCCTGAGGCTCCTGGAGTGTGGGAGGTGGAACCATCGTCACTCCAACCAGCACCACCACTAGCACCTTTGGCGCAGAAGTAGGTCCCCGTGTCCTCGGCCTTCAGCCCCGTCATCCGCAGGGTGACCGTGGCCTGGTTGTTGTCCCTGGAGATGGTGAATCGGCCCTTGACCGACGGCGAGTACCAGGTGCCACCACCATCGTTGATGTACGCGACCCACTCGAGGCCCTTCTCGGGCGCCTGACGGACCCACTGCATGAAGAAGCTGCTGAAGGTGAAGCCGGAGCCCTTGCAGACGAGGCTCAGGGACCCTCCGGGGAACACGAGGCCTCCAGAGCCACCCAGGACCCTTCTAGGACCTCCAGAAACCCCTCAAGATCCACCTGAGACCCTTCTGGGATCCTCAGGACCCACTAGAGCCACCCAGGACCTCGTTAGAGCCACCCAAGACCTCATTAGAGTCACTCAGGACCTCATCAGAGACCCCAAAGCCCCTTCTGGGGCCACCAGATCCCCCTAGAGCTCCTCAAGTACCTTCAAGGGGAACCTGAGGTCTACTCTTGGGCTCCTGGAACTCTTTGAGGAGCTTAATTAGCCCTTCTAGGCCCTTAAGTAGCCCTCAAATCCCCTTAATTAGCCCTCTCATGCCCTTAATTACCCCTCACAGGCTTCTAATTAGCCTTCACAGGCCTTAATTAACCCTCACAGGGCCCCAATTAGCCCCCACGAGTCTCCTAATTAGCTCTTTCACTTCCCCAATTGGCCTCAATGCATCCTCCTATTGCCCTGCAATACCCCAAACTCCCAGAGCCCCTGGGACCACTTGAGGCCCTTCCAGGAGCCCTCTGAGCCCCCCAGGACCTCTCTGGAGACCCTCAGACCAATCTAGAGCCACCCAGGACTCTTTTAAGGCCTTTTTATAGCCTTGGAGTAGCCTTATGGGTCACTAATTAGTCCCAAGAGGTCCCTTCTTAGCCCCAATAAGCCCCATCAGGGCCGTGATGGTCCTTGGGGCTCCTTGGGGGCTCCAGAGGGGTCCTGGGTGGCTCTAGAGAGGGTTTGAGTGTCTCTAAGGGCTCCTGAAAGGCCCCAAAGGGCTCCTGGGTGGCTCTGGAGGCCTCGCGTCCCCTGGAGGGTCCCTGACCCTCGTCTGCAAGGCCTCCGGCTTCACCTTCAGCAGCTACGGGATGGACTGGGTCCGTCAGGCGCCCGAGAAGGGCCTCGAGCTCGTCTCATGGATCAGCGATGATGGTGATTACACCGAGTACTCTCAGTTGGTCAAGGGCCGATTCACCATCTCCAGGGACAACAACCAGGCCACAGTCACCCTGCGGATGACGGGGCTGAAGGCCGAGGACACAGGGACCTACTTCTGTGCCAAAGAAGCTGGTGCTGGTGCTGGTGGTGCTCATGCTGCTGGTTGGATTGATGCTGGTTCCACCTCCCACACTCCAGGAGCCTCAGGCCCAACCTGGAGCCCCCCAGGACCCTTCTGGGACCCCCAGGGACCCTCTGGAGCTGCTCAGAGCCTTCACCTCAACCCAAGGCCTCTTGGAACTGATGTCCTGCTGGAGCCCTTGGAGGCTCTGGGCTCCCTGGGAAGGCCCCGAGGGCTCCTCTAAGCTTCGAGGAGTCTCCTCAGGAGACCTTGGGGACTCTGAGAGGATTCCTGGGGGTCCCAGAAGGCTCCTGGGGGTCTCTAAGAGATCCTGGGTGGCTGTAGAGGGGTCCTGAGGGTCCTGGATGGGGCCTGGAAGGGGTTAAAAGCCTCCTGAGGGCTCTGGAGACAGCCTGGGAGGGTCCCGAGGGCTCCTGGAAGGGTCCTAGGGAGGTCCTGGAAGGGCCTGAAGGGAGTCCTGGTGGCTCTGGAGGGTCCTGAGGGTCTCCAGAGGGGTCCCAGGTCAGTCTAGAGGAGTCCTGGAAGGGCCTGAAGGGCTCCCAGGGGGTTCTCGGGGTGTCCTAGAAGGATCCCGGGGGGCACCAGGTTGGTCCTGAGGCTCCTGGAGTGTGGGAGGTGGAACCAGCCCCATAAGCACCACCAGTAGAAGCACCTTTGGTTCCCCAGCAAGGTCCTGAGGAGCTCCAGAGGGGTCCTGGCTCTCCCAGAAGGGTTCACGGTGCCTCTTGAGGGCTACTGGTTGTCTCTAAGGAGGTCCTGGGTGGCTCGAAGGGGCTTTTGAGGCTCCTAGGAGGGTCCCAGGGGCCTCTCAAGTGCTCCTGGGGGGTCCTGGAGGCCTCCTGGGGAGCAGGAGAGAGACCCCGAGGCTTGGGGAGGGCTCCTGGAGGTGTCTAAGGGGCTTCTTGGGTGGCTCCAGATGGAGTCCCGAGGGTCCCAGACAGGTCCTGGGACCTTCTCCAGTGCCCTAGACAGGTCTGGAGGCCTTTTGAGGGGTCTCGGGGTTTCCAGAGGGACCTTGGGGGTCTCCAGAGGGGTCGTGGGAAGGCTTCAAGGGGTTCTGGAAGTCCCCAGAGGGCTCCTGGGTGGCTCTGGAGGCCTCGTGTCCCCACGAGGGTCCCTGAGCCTCGTCTACAAGGGCTCCGGCTTCACCTTCAGCAGCTTCTACATGGGTTGGATGCGTCAGGAGCCCGAGAAGGGCCTTGAATACGTCGCAAGAATCAGCAGTGGTGGTGGTTCCACTGAGTACTCTCCGTCAGTCAAGGGCCAATTCCCCATCTCCAGGGACAACAACCAGGCCATGGTCACCCTGCGGATGACGGGGCTGAAGGCCGAGGACACAGGGACCTACTTCTGCGCCAAACGTGCTGGTGGTGATGGTTATGCTCCTGGTGCCAATTATATCGATGCTGGTGCCTCCTCCCACACTCCAGGAGCCTCAGGCCCAACCTGGAGCTCCCCAGGACCCTTCTGGGACCCCCAGGACTCCCCTCCAGCCCCTGGGACCTCTTGAAGCCCTTCCAGGAGCCCTCTGAGCCCCCCAGGACCCCTCTTGAGGCCACCAGGTCCCTCCAGACCCATTTGGACTCCTCTAGGGCTACCAAGGACACATATAGGACCTTCAGGACCCCTCGAGAGCCACCCTGGACCTGCCCAGGACTTTCAGGACACCCCTAGAGCCAACCAGGACCCTTCTGGGAGCACCTGGAGAGCCCCCAAAGAGCCATCTGGGTCCCTCACAACCCCCTGGGACACCTTTAGGGCTTTCGAGGGTCATTCTGGGGACCACAGGACACTCCTAGGAGCCTTCTAGAGACCCCAAGGACCCATCTGGGACCCTCAGAGCCCTTCAAGACCAACCCAGGACCCTCTAGGGACTCCCCAGGGCTGTAGGAGTCTCTTCAGGAGTCCTTGGGGGCTCTAGAGGGAACCTGGGGGTCTCTAAGGAGGTCCTGGGTGGCTCTAGTGGGTCCTGAGGATCCTAGAAGGGTCTCATGTGGCTCTTGAGGGGTATGTGGGGGTCCCAGAAGGGTCCTGGGGGTTGCCCAGGACCCCTCTGGAGCCCCCAAGGAGCCCCAAGGACCATCACAGTCCTGATGGGGCTTACTGGGGCTAAGAAGGGACCTCTTGGGACTAATTAGTGACCCATGAGGCTACTCCAAGGCTTTAAAAAGGCCTTAAAAGAGTCCTGGGTGGCTCTAGATTGGTCTGAGGGTCTCCAGAGAGGTCCTGGGGGGCTCCGAGGGCTCCTGGAAGGGCCTCAAGTGGTCCCAGGGGCTCTGGGAGTTTGGGGTATTGCAGGGCAATAGGAGGATGCATTGAGGCCAATTGGGGAAGGGAAGGAGCTAATTAGGAGACTCGTGGGGGCTAATTGGGGCCCTGTGAGGGCTAATTGGGGCCTGTGAAGGCTAATTAGAAGCCTGTGAGGGGTAATTAAGGGGCTTTGAGGGCTACTTAAGGGCCGAGAAGGGCTAATTCAGCTCCTCAAAGAGTTCCAGGAGCCCAGGACCCCCTAGAGCCTCCCAGGACCTCCTTAGAGGTCTCCTTTTGTCGTTTAGGAGGATCCTGAGGCTCCCAGAAGGTTCCTGGAAGGCTTGAAGGAGGCTCCAGGGGTCATGGAGGCCCCAGCAGGGTCCTAGGGGGATCTAGACGTGTCCTGGGGGGTCCCAGAGGGCTCCTGGAGAGACTTCCAGGGCTCCTGGAGCCCCAGGACGAAGCTGCTGGTGCTGGTGAGGATCTGGGTGGCTCTACCTGGAGGCCATGTCCTCCCCAGCCTCTCTTCTCCTGCTCCAACCTCCTCTCCTCCATTCCCCTTCGTCCCATCTCCTGCCCCAGGAGCCCTCGGGGGCCCCAGGGAGCTCTGGGCTTCCCCGGGAAGGGCCCGAGGATCTCCCGAGGGGTCCGGGGGGACTGCTGGGAGGCCCTTCAGGAGTCCTCGGAGGGGTCAGAGGAGGTTCCTGAGGCCAGAGCTGGTGCCTGGAGGTCTCTCAGGGGTCCCAGGAATCTCCAGCTGCTTCCTGAGGGACTTGTGGGGTCTCTTTGTGGGTCCTGAAGGTCCTGGATGGGTCCTGGGGGGTCTGCAGAGGGGTTCTGGGGGGCTCTAGGGCTCCTGGAAGGCCCTCAAAGGCTCTCAGGGGGTCCTCGGGGGCTCCTAGAAGGGTCCTGGGGGGCTCCAGGTTGGGCCTGAGGCTCCTGGAGTGTGGGAGGTGGAATCACCAGCATAAGCACCAGCACCACCAGCATCTTTGGCACAGAAGTAGGTCCCTGTGTCCTCGGCCTTCAGCCCCGTCATCCGCAGGGTGACCGTGGCCTGGTTGTTGTCCCTGGAGATGGTGAATCGACCCTTGACCGACGGCGAGTACCAGGTGGTACCACCAGGGTAGATCCCCGCGACCCACTCGAGGCCCTTCTCGGGCGCCTGACGGACCCAGAGCATGTCGTAGCTGCTGAAGGAGAAGCCGGAGCCCTTGCAGACGAGGCTCAGGGACCCTCCAGGGGACACGAGGCAGCTCCAGACACCACCAGGACATCGACTTCAAGAGGACTTTGGTTCACATGAAGGTCCTGAGGAGCTCCAGAGGGGTCCTGGGTGGCTCCAGAGAGGGTTTGAGTGTCCCTAAGGGCTCCTGAAAGGCCCCAAAGGGCTCCTGGGTGGCTCTGGAGGCCTCGTGTCCCTTGTAGGACCCCCAGGACCCCCTGAAGCTCTATAGGTCCTTTATGGGGACCCTGAGGGCTCCTTTTGGGTCCTGGAAGGCTCCTGGAAGGCTTTGAGGAGGTCCCAGGAAGCTCCAGAGAGGTCCTGGGTGGCCCCAGATGGGTCCTAGTGGTGCTTGAGGAGCCCTTTGGGCTTCCAGAGGAGCCCTGGGGGTCCTAGAAGGGTCCTGGAAGGACCTAAAGGGGTCCCAGGAGGCTCCTGGGTGGCCCCAGAGGGCTCCTTGGGGCATCTCCAGGGCTACCAGAGCCTTCTTGGGGCTCCCAAATCCTCCTTCCTGCAGCTCAGCTTCATCCAGCCCATTCATTAAGGCCCTAATTAAGGCCTCCTTAACCCCCTCCCCCTTTTTTTCACTCATTTGGCTTTTCCATTCGTAGCTAAAACCTCCAAACTGGCCCCGAAAGCCCCAAAACTCCCTTTTTAACCTCATTTTTGGGGTCTTCGGGCGCAGCTGCTGCTCTCGGGGAGGGACCAGGAGCTCTCTGCTTCGTTAGAGCTAATAATCAGTCTGATTAGGGCTCAGAAGGTGAATATTAGAGCTAATCAAGGACCTCTTAGGGCTCATAATTAGGATATTAGGGCTTCACATTAAGGCTCCTGCCCAACCCCTTCAATTAGAGGCAATAATGAAGCCTTTTGGGGCTAATAAGGGACCTCTTGGGGCTAATAATTAGGTCTCTCAGGGTTTATAATCTAATTAATCCAGCCCAGGCTCTAAATGAAGGCTAATAATTAAGTCTATTAGGGCACTAGGGCTAATAAGGGAGTCCTAGAGAGGTCCTGGGAGGCTCTAAGCTGCTCCTCGAAGGGTCTTGGTGGCCCTAGAGGGGCCCTTGGAGGCCCTAAAGGAGTCCCCGGGAGCTCCAGGAGGGGTCCTGGTGGCCCTAGAGGTGTCCTGAGGGTTGTGGAGGAGAACCTGGTGGCCTCGAGAGGGGCCCTGGTTGGCTCTGGAAGGTGTCTGGAGGTCCCTGAAGGGTCCTGGGGGGCTCCAGGTTGGTCCTGAGGCTCCTGGAGTGTGGGAGGTGGAACCAGCCTCACCCCAAGCAGCAGCACCAGCTCCTTTGGGGCAGCAGCAGGTGCTCCCGGAAGGTTCTGCTGGGTCCTGGGTGGCTCCAGAGGGACCCTGAGGGTCCTGGGTGGCTCCTCGGGGGCTTCTCCTGCAGGTCTGCGAGCGACTGAGGCCCTGGTGGAGACGGGAGGAGGCCTCGTGTCCCCACGAGGGTCCCTGAGCCTCGTCTGCAAGGCCTCCGGCTTCACCTTCAGCAGCTTCTCCATGAACTGGGTCCGTCAGGCGCCCGAGAAGGACCTCGAGTGGGTCGCAGGGATCAGTGGTAGTGGTGGTTCCACCTTGTACTCGCCGTCGGTCAAGGGCCGATTCACCATCTCCAGGGACAACAACCAGGCCACAGTCACCCTGCGGATGACGGGGCTGAAGGCTGAGGACACGGGGACCTACTTCTGCGCCAAAGCTGCTGGTGGTGCTGGTGCTGTTTATGCTGCTGATAATATTGATGCTGGTTCCTCGTCCCACACTCCAGGAGCCTCAGGCCCAACCTGGAGCCCCCCAGGACCCTTCTGGGACCCCCAGGACCCACCTAAAGCTCTATAGGACCTTCCTGGGGACCCTGAGGGCTCCATTTGGGTCCTGGAAGGCTCCTGGAAGGCTTGGAGGAGGTCCCAGGAGGCTCCAGAGAGGTCCTGGGTGGCCCCAGATGGGTCCTAGTGGTGCTTGAGGAGCCCTTTGGGTTTACAGAGGAGCCCTGGGGGTCCCAGAATGGTCCTGGGAGGCCCTAAAGGGATCCCAGGAGGCTCTGGAGGGGCTCTGGGGGTTCTAGGACCATTCAAGGTGACCACAGGATCCCTCTGGATCCTGTCTAGGACCCTCAGGAAGCAGTTGGAGATTCCTGGGACCCCTGAGAGACCTCCAGGCACCAGCTCTGGCCTCGGGAACCTCCTCTGACCCCTCCGAGGACTCCTGAAGGGCCTCCCAGCAGTCCCCCCGGACCCCTCGGGAGATCCTCGGGCCCTTCCCGGGGAAGCCCAGAGCTCCCTGGGGCCCCCGAGGGCTCCTGGGGCAGGAGATGGCATGAAGGGGAATGGAGGAGAGGAGGTTGGAGCAGGAGAAGAGAGGCTAGAGGGGAGGACATGGCCTCCAGGTAGAGCCACCCAGATCCTCACCAGCACCAGCAGCTTCGTCCTGGGGCTCCAGGAGCCCTGGAAGTCTCTCCAGGAGCCCTCTGGGACCCCCCAGGACACGTCTAGATCCCCCTAGGACCCTGCTGGGGCCTCCATGACCCCTGGAGCCTCCTTCAAGCCTTCCAGGAACCTTCTGGGAGCCTCAGGATCCTCCTAAAAGACAAAAGGAGACCTCTAAGGAGGTCCTGGGAGGCTCTAGTGGGTCCTGAGGCTCCTGGAGTGTGGGAGGAGGAACCAGCATCAATATTACCAGCACCAGCAGCACCATCAGCACTTTTGGCACAGAAGTAGGTCCCTGTGTCCCTATAGCCACCTCCACCCTCTCCCCTCTCCTCCTCGTCCTGCTGGTGACCCTGCCAGGTAGGTTCTTCTCCCCCCGAGAAGGTCCTGGAGGGGTTGGAGGCTGCTGGGATGAGGGCTTCACCTCCACAACGTCTTCTCCTGCAGGTCTGCGAGCGGCCGTGTCCCTGGTGGAGACGGGAGGAGGCCTCGTGTCCCCTGGAGGGTCCCTGACCCTCGTCTGCAAGGGCTCCGGCTTCACCTTCAGCAGCTACGGGATGATCTGGGTCCGTCAGGCGCCCGAGAAGGGCCTTGAGGACATCGCGGAGATCAACAGTGGTGGTAGCTCCACCTGGTACTCTCCGTCGGTCAAGGGCCGATTCACCATCTCCAGGGACAACAACCACAGCTCAGGGACCTTGTGGGTGACCAGCCTGAAGCTGGAGACACCAAACCTTCTGCGCCAAAGAAGCTGGTGCTGGTGGTTATCCTCCTGGTGCTGATTGGAATGTTGCTGGTTCCTCCTCCCACACTCCAGGAGCCTCAGGACCAACCTGGAGCCCCCCAGGACCTCTTAGACACCCCCAGGAGCCTCCTGGGACCTTGAGGAACCAGCTCTGGCCTCAGCAACCCTCGCAGACCCTTCAAGGACTCCTTAAGAGACTCCGAGGAGCCCTCCAGGACCCCCAGGACCCCTCTGGAGTCCCCCAGACCCTTTCAGACCTATGGGGACGACTCCAGGAGCTGCCCTAAGGAGCCTGTGGGGCTTCCAGAAGGTTCCAGGGGCTCCTGGAAGGTGGCAGAGGATGGAGAAGGTGGGAGGGGCCTGGGCTCGTCTCCTCCGTCCATCCCACCTGCTCCATTGGACCTATTAGGGCTCATAAGGGACCTCTTGAGGCTGATAAGGGGCCAATTAGGGCTAATGAGGAGCCTATTAGGGCTCCTAATGAGGAGAACTGGGCTTGGAATCCAATCCCTCCCCCCAAGGCCCTAAATGAGACCCAAGAGAGGACTTGGAAGAGCCTGAAGGGGCTCCAGGGGCATCTTGAAGGCTTCTGGGGGTCCCTGAGGGGTCGAGGGAGGCCTCGAAGGGCTCCTGGAGGGTCCTGGGTGGGTCTAGGAGAGACCTGGTGCTCCTAGAAGGGTCCTGGGTGGCCCCAGAGGGCTCCTTGTTGGCTCCAGAGGGGCTCTGGGGGGGTTCTCAAGGGGTTCTTCATGATCCCAGGGGGGTCCAGGGGCCTCTTGTGGAGTCCTGAAGGTCCTGTGTGGATGCTGAGGGGTCTCCTGAGGGGTTCTGGGGTTCCAGGGTTCCTGGAGGTCTCCTTAGAGTCTCTTAAGGAGTCCTTGAAGGGTCTGAGAGAGTTGCTGAGGCCAGAGCTGGTTCCTCAAGGTCCTAGGAGGCTCCTGAGGGTGTGTAAGAGGTCCTGGGGGACTCCAGGTTGGGCCTGAGGCTGTGGTTGTTGTCCCTGGAGATGGTGAATTGGCCCTTGACCGACAGCAAGTAGAAGGTGTAACCAGCATTGAAGTTGATCCCTGCGACGACCTCAAGGCCCTTCTCGGGTGCCTGACGCATCCAGCCCATCCCATAGTCGCTGAAGGCAGCTCCAGACACCACCAGGACATGGACTTCAAGAGGACTTTGGTTCACATGAAGGTCCTGAGGAGCTCCAGAGGGGTCCTGGGTGGCTCCAGAGAGGGTTTGAGTGTCCCTAAGGGCTCCTGAAAGGCCCCAGAGGGCTCCTGGGTGGGTCTGGAGGCCTCATGGCTGCTGGAGGGTCCCCTCTCGAGGCCACCAGGTTCTCCTCCACAACCCTCAGGACACCTCTAGGGCCACCAGGACCCCTCCTGGAGCTCCCGGGGACTCCTTTAGGGCCTCCAAGGGCCCCTCTAGGGCCACCAAGACCCTTCGAGGAGCAGCTTAGAGCCTCCCAGGACCTCTCTAGGACTCCCTTATTAGCCCTAGTGCCCTAATAGACTTAATTATTAGCCTTCATTTAGAGCCTTTTTTGGATTAATTAGATTATAAGCCCTGAGAGACCTAATTATTAGCCCCAAGAGGTCCCTTATTAGCCCCAAGAGGCTTCATTATTGCCTCTAATTGAAGGAACTTTGAAGAAGCCTTAATGTGAAGCTCTAATCCCTAAGAGGTCCCTGATTAGCCCTAATAGTTACGTTATTAGACCTAATTGGAGTAATTATTAGCCCTAAGAAGCAGAGAGCTCCTGACCCCTCCCCGAGAGCAGCAGCTGCGCCTGAAGGCCCCGAAAATGGGCTTAAAAAAGGAGTTTTGGGGCTTTCGGGGCCAGTTTGGAGGTTTTAGCTACGAATGGAAAAGCCAAATGAGTGAAAAAAAGGGGGAGGGGGTTAAGGAGGCCTTAATTAGGGCCTTAATGAATGGGCTGGATGAAGCTGAGCCGCCCGAAGGGGGATTTGGGAGCCCCAAGAAGGCTCTGGGAGCCCTGGAGATGCCCCAAGGAGCCCTCTAGGGCCACCCAGGAGCCTCCTAGAGCCCCAGGTCTCCTCTGGAAGCCCAAAGGGCTCCTCAAGCACCACTAGGACCCATCTGGGGACACCCAGGACCTCTCGGGAGCCTCCTGGGACCTCCTCCAAGCCTTCCAAGAGCCTTCCAGGACCCAAAAGGAGCCCTCAGGGTCCCCATAAAGGACCTATAGAGCTTCAGGTGGGTCCTGGGGGTCCTAGAAGGGACATGAGGCCTCCAGAGCCACCCAGGAGCCCTTTGGGGCCTTTCAGGAGCCCTTAGGGACACTCAAACCCTCTCTAGAGCCACCCAGGACCCCTCTGGAGCTCCTCAGGGCCTTGACGGGAACCAAAGTCCTCTTGAAGTCGATGTCCTGGTGGTGTCTGGAGCTGCCTCGTGTCCCCTGGAGGGTCCCTGAGCCTCGTCTGCAAGGGCTCCGGCCTCACCTTCGGCAGCTTCAACATGCAGTGGGTCCATCAGGCACCTGAGAAGGGCCTCGAGTGGGTCGCGTACATCAGAAATGATGGTTACACCTACTACTCGCCGTCGGTCAAGGGCCGATTCACCATCTCCCGGACAACAACCAGGCCACGGTCACCCTGCGGATGACGGGGCTGAAGGCCGAGGACACAGGGACCTACTTCTGCTCCAAATGTGCTGGTAGTGGTGGTGCTTATGCTGTTGGTTCCACCTCCCACACTCCAGGAGCCTCAGGCCCAACCTGGAGCCCCCCAGGACCCTCCTAGGAGCCCCCAAGAACCCCCTGAGAGCCCTTGAGGGTCCTCCAGGAGCCCTAGAGCCCCCCAAGATCACCTCTGGAGACCCCCCAGGACCCATCCAGGACCTTCACGACCCCCAAAGAGACCCCACAAGTCCTATAGAGCCCCCAGAGACCCCTTCCCAGCCTCCCAGGACCCTTTGAGGAGCCCCAGGACCCTTCCAGGCCTCTTGGAGAGCCCTCCCAGAGCCCTCCAGAAGCTCCAGGACTCCTACGGAGACTCCCAGAGGCCACCTAGAGGTCCACCTAGGCTGGAAAGGCTTCAAGGGCTACTGGAAGGTCCTAAAGGGCTCCTGGGTGGCTCTGGAGGCCTCGTGTCCCCTGGAGGGTCCCTGAGCCTCGTCTGCAAGGGCTCCGGCTTCACCTTCAGCAACTACGACATGAACTGGGTCCGTCAGGCACCTGAGAAGGGCCTCGAGTTCATCGCATGGATCAGATATGATGGTGGTGACACCAGGTACTTGTCGTGGGTCAAGGGCCGATTCACCATCTCCAGGGACAACAACCACAGCTCAGGGACCTCGTGGGTGACCAGCCTGAAGCTGCAGACACCAAACCTTCTGCGCCAAATCTGCTGGTAGTGGTGGTGCTGGTACTGATTGGGGTGATGCTGATTCCACCTCCCACACTCCAGGAGCCTCAGGCCCAACCTGGAGCCCCCCAGGACCCTTCTGGGACCCCTAGAAACCCCTCAAGCCCCCCATGGTCCTGATGGGGCTTATTAGGGCTAATAAGGAACCTCTTGGGACTAATTAGTGGCCCATAAGGCTACTACAAGTCTTTCAGAAGGTCTTAAAAGGGTCCTGGGTGGCTCTAGTGGGTCCTGAGGGTCTCCAGAGAGGTCCTGGGGGGCTCAGAGGGCTCCTGGAAGGGCCTCAAGTGGTCCCAGGGGCTCTGGGAGAGTCCAGAGGGTGCTGAGAAGGTCCTAAAGGGTTTTGGGTGGCTCTAGAGGAGTCCGGAGGGTCCTACGAGGCTCCTGGGGGTCTCTAAGGAGGTCCTGGGGGGCTCTAGTGGGTCCTGAGGCTCCTGGAGTGTGGGAGGTGGAACCAGTGTCAGTATAACCAGCACCAGAATAACCAGCACCACCACCAGAAGCAGATTTGGTGCAGAGGGTTTGGTGTCTCCAGCTTCAGGCTGGTCACCCACAAGGTCCCTGAGCTGTGCTTGTTGTCCCTGGAGATGGTGAATCGGCCCTTGACTGATGGCGAGTAGCCAGTCAAACCACTATCATCCCAGATCCCTGCAACCCACTCGAGGTCCTCCTCGAGTACCTGATGGACCCAGTTCATCCTGAAGTGGCTGAAGGTGAAGCCGGAGCCCTTGCAGACGAGGCTCAGGGACCCTCCAGGGGACACGAGGCAGCTCCAGACACCACCAGGACATTGACTTCAAGAGGACTTTGGTTCCCGTCAAGGCCCTAAGGAGCTCCGCAGGGCTCCTGGGTGGCTCTGGAGGCCTCGTGTCCCCACGAGGGTCCCTGAGCCTCGTCTGCAAGGGCTCCGGCTTCACCTTTGGCAGTTACGACATGATGTGGGTCCATCAGGCACCCGAGAAGGGCCTCGAGTGGGTCGCAGGGATCTACAGCAATGGTGCTTCCACCTTCTACTCTCCGTCGGTCAAGGGCCGATTCACCATCTCCAGGGACAACAACCAGGCCACGGTCACCCTGCGGATGACGGGGCTGAAGGTCGAGGACACGGGGACCTACTTCTGTGCCAAATATGCTGGTGGTGGTGCTGGTGCTGCTTATGCTGCTGGTTGGAGTGATGCTGGTTCCACCTCCCACACTCCAGGAGCCTCAGGCCCAACCTGGAGCCCCCCAGGACCCTTCTGGGACCCCCACAAACCCCTCAAGAGCCACCTGAGACCCTTCTAGGATCCTCAGGACCCACTAGAGCCACCCAGGACCTCCTTAGAGACCCCCAGGACCCCTCTAGAGCCCCCAAGGACCATCATGGCCCTGATGGGGCTTATTGGGGCTAAGAAGGGACCTCTTGGGACTAATTAGTGACCCATGAGGCTACTCCAAGGCTTTAAAAAGGACTTAAAAGAGTCCTGGGTGGCTCTAGATTGGTCTGAGGGTCTCCAGAGAGGTCCTGGGGGCCTCAGAGGGCTCCTGGAAGGGCCTCAAGTGGTCCCAGGGGCTCGAGTGGAGTCCTGAGGGGGCTTAGAAGGTCCTAAAGGGCTTCTGGTTGGCTCTAGAGGAGTCCTGAGGGTCATAGGAGGTTCCTGGGGATCTCTAAGGAGGTCCTGGGTGGCTCTAGTGGGTCCTGAGGATCCTAGAAGGGTCTCAGTTGGCTCTTGAGGGGTTTGTGGGGGTCCCAGAAGGGTCCTGGGGGGCTCCAGGTTGGGCCTGAGGCTCCTGGAGTGTGGGAGGTGGAACCAGCATCAATATAACCAGGATCAGCAGCATAAGCACCATAACCATCAGCAGCTTTGGCGCAGAAGTAGGTCCCTGTGTCCTCGACCTTCAGCCTCGTCATCCGCAGGGTGACCGTGGCCTGGTTGTTGTCCCTGGAGATGGTGAATCGGCCCTTGACCGACGGCGAGTAGTAGGTGGCACCACCATTGCTCCAGATCCCTGCGACCCACTCTAGGCCCTTCTCAGGTGCCTGATGGACCCAGTCCATCCCGTAGCTGCTGAAGGTGAAGCCGGAGGCCTTGCAGACGAGGGTCAGGGACCCTCCAGGGGACACGAGGCCTCCTCCCGTCTCCACCAGGGACACGGCCGCTCGCAGACCTGCAGGAGAAGACGTTGTGGAGGTGAAGGCCTCATCCCAGCAGCCTCCAACCCCTCCAGGACCTTCTCGGGGGGAGAAGAACCTACCTGAAGGACCTGGTTGGATGCTGAGGGGTCTGCAGAGGGGTCCTGGGGGGAGCTCTAGGACTCCTGGAAGGCCCCAAAGGGCTCCCAGGCGGCTCCTGGGTCTCCTAGAAGGGTCCTGACTGGATCTTGAGAGGCTTTGAGGGTCCTAGACGGGTCCTAAGGGGCTCTAGGTGGGTCTTGGGCATCCCAAGTGGGTCCCGGGAGCCTCTTCAGTAGCTCTGGGAGCCTCTCGAGAGGTCCTGGTGGCCCTAGAAGGGCTCTGGGTGGCTCCAGGAGGCTCCTGGGTGGCCCCAGAGGGCTCCTTGGGGCATCTCCAGGGCTCCCAGAGCCTTCCTGGGGCTCCCAAATCCTCCTTCGTGCAGCTCACATTAATCAATCCCATCAATTAAGGCCCTAATTAAGGCCTCGTTAACACCCTCCCCCTTTTTTTTACTCATTTGTTTTTTCTCTCATGGATTAAACCTCCAAACTGGCCCCGAAAGCCCCAAAACTCCTTTTTTCAGCCCATTTTCGGGGCCTTCGGGTGCAGCTGCTGATCTCAGGGAGGGGCCAGGAGCTCTCTGCTTCGTTAGGGCTAATAATTAGTCTGATTAGGCCTAATAATGGAACTATTAGAGCTAATCAGGGACCTCTTAGGGCTCATAATGAGGATATTAGAGCTTCACATTAAGGCTCCTGCTCAGTCCCTTCAAATAGAGGCAATAATTAGGCCTCTTAGGGCTAATAATACCTCTAGGGGCAGCTCCAGACATCACCAGGACATCGACTTCAAGAGGACTTTGGTTCCCGTCAAGGACCTGAGGAGCTCCAGAGGGGTCCTGGGTGGCTCCAGAGAGGGTTTGAGTGTCCCTAAGGGCTCCTGAAAGGCCCCAAAGGGCTCCTGGGTGGCTCTGGAGGCCTCGTGTCCCTTGTAGGACCCCCAGGACCCACCTGAAGCTCTATAGGTCCTTTATGGGGACCCTGAGGGCTGCTTTTGGGTCCTGGAAGGCTCCTGGAAGGCTTTGAGGAGGTCCCAGGAGGCTCCCGAGAGGTCCTGGGTGGCCCCAGATGGGTCCTAGTGGTGCTTGAGGAGCCCTTTGGCCTTCCAGAGGAGCCCTGGGGGTCCTAGAATGGTCCTGGGAGGCCCTAAAGGGCTCCCATGAGGCTCTAGGACGGTCCTGGGTGGCTCTTGACGAGTCCCAATGGCTCTGGGTGGGTCTAGAGGAGCCCTGAAGGTCCTTGAAGCCTCCTGGGAGGCTCTGGAGAGGCTCTGAGGGTCCCAGAGGGGTCCTGGGGGGTTCTCAGGGAATCCTGGTGTGTTCTCAAGGGGTTGTGTGTGTCCTAGGGAGTCCCTAAAGGAGTCCTGGTGGCTCTAGAGAGGTCTTGGATGGTTCTAGAGAGCTCCTGGAGGTCCTGGGAGGCTCCTGGGAGGCTCTGAATGGGTCCCAGGGGGTCTGGAGGGGTCCCAGAGCCTTGTGGGGGAAGCCAAGTCCTCTGGGCTGGAGCCTGGATGGGGGAGAAGGTGGGAGGGGAGGGGATGAAGATGGCCCAGAAGGAGTCCTGGGCGTCTCTGAGGGACCTTGGGGGATGTAGGAGGATCCTGGAGGACCTAGGAGGGTCCTGGGTTGCTCCAGGTTGGTCCTGAGGCTCCTGGAGTGTGGGAGGTGGAACCATCGTCACTCCAAACAGCACCACCAGCACCACCACTATCAGCTTTGGCGCAGAAGTAGGTCCCTGTGTCCTTGGCCTTCAGCCCCGTCATCCGCAGGGTGACCGTGGCCTGGTTGTTGTCCCTGGAGATGGTGAATCGGCCCTTGACCGACGGAGAGTACCTGGTGTAACCATCATTTCTGATCCCTGCGGCGAACTCGAGGCCCTTCTCGGGCGCCTGACGGATCCAACTCATGGGGAACTCACTGAAGGTGAAGCTGGAGCCCTTGCAGATGAGGGTCAGGGACCCTCGTGGGGACACGAGGCCCCCAGAGCCACCCAGGAGCCCTTTGGGGCCTTTCAGGAGCCCTTAGGGACACTCCAACCCTCTCTGGAGCCACCCAGGACCCCTCTGGAGCTCCTCAGGACCTTCATGTGAACCAAAGTCCTCTTGAAGTCGATGTCCTGGTGGTGTCTGGAGCTGCCTCGTGTCCCCTGGAGGGTCCCTGAGCCTCGTCTGCAAGGGCTCCGGCTTCACCTTCAGCAGCTTCTCCATGAACTGGGTCCGTCAGGCACCCGAGAAGGACCTCGAGTGGGTCGCAGGGATCAGTGGTAGTGGTGGTTCCACCTTGTACTCCCCGTCGGTCAAGGGCCGATTCACCATCTCCAGGGACAACAACCAGGCCACGGTCACCCTGCGGATGACGGGGCTGAAGGTCGAGGACACGGGGACCTACTTCTGTGCCAAAGATGCTGGTGGTGCTGGTGCTGTTTATGCTGCTGATAATATTGATGCTGGTTCCTCGTCCCACACTCCAGGAGCCTCAGGCCCAACCTGGAGCCCCCCAGGACCCTTCTGGGACCCCCAGGACCCACCGGAAGCTCTATAGGACCTTCCTGGGGACCCTGAGGGCTGCTTTTGGGTCCTGGAAGGCTCCTGGAAGGCTTGGAGGAGGTCCCAGGAGGCTCCCGAGAGGTCCTGGGTGGCCCCAGATGGGTCCTAGTGGTGCTTGAGGAGCCCTTTGGGCTTACAGAGGAGCCCTGGGGGTCCTAGAAGGGTCCTGGAAGGGCCTCAAGGGCTCCCATGAGGCTCTAGGACGGTCCTGGGTGGCTCTTGACGAGTCCCAATGGCTCTGGGTGGGTCTAGAGGAGCCCTGAAGGTCCTTGGAGCCTCCTGGGAGGCTCTGGAGAGGCTCTGAGGGTCCCAGAGAGGTCCTGGGGGGTTCTCAGGGAATCCTGGTGTGTTCTCAAGGGGTTGTGTGTGTCCTAGGGGGTCCAGGGAGTCCCTAAAGGAGTCCTGGTGGCTCTAGAGAGGTCTTGGATGGTTCTAAAGAGCTCCTGGAGGTCCTGGGAGGCTCCTGGGAGGCTCTGAATGGGTCCCAGGGGGTCTGGAGGGGTCCCAGAGCCTTGTGGGGGAAGCCAAGTCCTCTGGGCTGGAGCCTGGATGGGGGAGAAGGTGGGAGGGGAGGGGATGAAGAAGGCCCTGAAGGAGTCCTGGGCGTCTCTGAGGGACCTTGGGGGATGTAGGAGGATCCTGGAGGACCTAGGAGGGTCCTGGGTTGCTCCAGGTTGGTCCTGAGGCTCCTGGAGTGTGGGAGGTGGAACCATCGTCACTCCAACCAGCAGCACCAGCACCACCACTAGCACCTTTGGCGCAGAAGTAGGTCCCCGTGTCCTCGGCCTTCAGCCCCGTCATCCGCAGGGTGACCGTGGCCTGGTTGTTGTCCCTGGAGATGGTGAATCGGCCCTTGACCGACGGCGAGTACCAGGTGCCACCACCAGCATTGATGTACGCGACCCACTCGAGGCCCTTCTCGGGCGCCTGACGGACCCACTGCATGAAGAAGCTGCTGAAGGTGAAGCCGGAGGCCTTGCAGACGAGGCTCAGGGACCCTCCAGGGGACGCGAGGCCTCCAGAGCCACCCAGGACCCATCTTGGACCTCTATGAACCTCTCAAGAGCCACCTGAGACCCTTCTGGGATCCTCAGGACCATCTAGAGTCACCCAGGACCTCATCAGAGACCCCAAAGCCCCTTCTGGGGCCACCAGGATCCTCCTAGAGCTCCTCAAGCACCTTCAAGGGGAATCTGAGGTCTCCTCTTGGGCTCCTGGAAAGCTTTGAGGAGCTGAATTAGCCCTTCTAGGCCCTTAAGTAGCCCTCAAAGCCCCTTAATTAGCCCTCACAGGTCCTTAATTACCCCTCACAGGCTTCTAATTACCCCTCACAGGCTTCTAATTACCCCTCACAGGCTTCTAATTAGCCTTCACAGGCCTTAATTAGCCCTCACAGGGCCCCAATTAGCCCCCACGAGTCTCCTAATTAGCTCTTTCACTTCCCCAATTGGCCTCAATGCATCCTCCTATTGCCCTGCAATTCCCCAAACTCCCAGAGCCCCTGGGACCACTTGAGGCCCTTCCAGGAGCCCTCTGAGCCCTCCAGGACCTTTCTGGAGACCCTCAGACCAATCTAGAGTCACCCAGGACTCTTTTAAGGCCTTTTTATAGCCTTGGAGTAGCCTTATGGGTAACGAATTAGTCCCAAGAGGTCCCTTCTTAGCCCCAATAAGCCCCATCAGGACTGTGATGGTCCTTGGGGCTCCTTAGGGGCTCCAGAGGGGTCCTGGGAAACCCCCAGGACCCTTCTGGGACCCCCACATACCCCTCAAGAGCCACCTGAGACCCTTCTAGGATCCTCAGGACCCACTAGAGCCACCCAGGACCTCCTTAGAGACCCCCAGTACCTCCTTAGAGTCACCCAGGACCTCGTTAGAGGTCTAGCCTCCTGAAGAGACTCCTAGAGCCCTGGGGAGTCCCTAGAGGGTCCTGGGTGGCTCTTGAACGACTCTGAGGGTCCCAGATGGGTCCCTGGGGTCTCTAGAAGGGTCCTAGGAGTGTCCTGTGGTCCCCAGAGTGACCCTCGAAAGCCCTAAAGGTGTCCCAGGGGGTTGTGAGGGACCCAGATGGGTCTTTGGGGGCTCTCCAGGTGCTCCCAGAAGGGTCCTGGTTGGCTCTAGGGCTGTCCTGAGGGTCCTGGGCAGGTCCAGGGTGGCTCTCGAGGGCTCCTGAAGGTCCTACATGGATCCTAGGTAGCCCTAGAGGAGTCCCAATGGGTCTGGAGGGGCCTGGTGGCCTCCAGAGGGGTCCTTGGGGGCTCAGACCGCAGGGTGACCGTGGCCTGGTTGTTGTCCCTGGAGATGGGGAATCGGCCCTTGACCGACGGAGAGTACAAGGTGGAACCACCACTACCACTGATCCCTGCGACCCACTCGAGGTCCTTCTCGGGCGCCTGACGGACCCAGTTCATGGAGAAGCTGCTGAAGGTGAAGCCGGAGGCCTTGCAGACGAGGGTCAGGGACCCTCCAGGGGACACGAGGCCTCCTCCCGTCTCCACCAGGGACTCAGTCGCTCGCAGACGTGCAGGAGAAGCCCCCGAGGAGCCACCCAGGACCCTCAGGGTCCCTCTGGAGCCACCCAGGACCCAGCAGAACCTTCCGGGAGCACCTGCTGCTGCCCCAAAGGAGCTGGTGCTGCTGCTTGGGGTGAGGCTGGTTCCACCTCCCACACTCCAGGAGCCTCAGGACCAACCTGGAGCCCCCCAGGACCCTCCTGGGACCCCCAGACACCTTCCAGAGCCACCCAGGGCCCCTCTCGAGGCCACCAGGTTCTCCTCCACAACCCTCAGGACACCTCTAGGGCCACCAGGACCCCTCCTGGAGCTCCCGGGGACTCCTTTAGGGCCTCCAAGGGCCCCTCTAGGGCCACCAAGACCCTTCGAGGAGCAGCTTAGAACCTCCCAGGACCTCTCTAGGACTCCCTTATTAGCCCTAGTGCCCTAATAGACTTAATTATTAGCCTTCATTTAGAGCCTTTTTTGGATTAATTAGATTATAAGCCCTGACAGACCTAATTATTAGCCCCAAGAGG
Source organism: Coccyzus lansbergi (assembly GCA_033558105.1). Classification (NCBI taxonomy): domain Eukaryota; kingdom Metazoa; phylum Chordata; class Aves; order Cuculiformes; family Coccyzidae; genus Coccyzus; species Coccyzus lansbergi. The sequence continues at coordinate 77,510 of JAUMJK010001038.1, forward strand.
TCCCTTATTAGCCCCAAGAGGCTTAATCATTGCCTTTAATTGTAGGAGGTGGGAAGAAGACTTAATGTGAAGCCCTAATATCCTCATTATGAGCTCTAAGAGGTACCTGATTAGCCCTAATATTCACCTTCTGAGCCCTAATCAGACAGATTATTAGCTCTAACGAAGCAGAGAGCTCCTGGTCCCTCCCCGAGAGCAGCAGCTGCGCCCGAAGGCCCCAAAAATGAGGTTAAAAAGGGAGTTTTGGGGCTTTCGGGGCCAGTTTGGAGGTTTTATCTACGAATGGAAAAGCCAAATGAGTAAAATAAAAGGGGGAGGGGGTTAATGAGGCCTTAATTAGGGCCTTAATGAATGGGATTGATTAACGTGAGCTGCAGGAAGGAGGATTTGGGAGCCCCAGGAAGGCTCTGGGAGCCCTGGAGATGCCCCAAGGAGCCCTCTGGGGCCACCCAGGAGCCTCCTGGGACCTCTTTAGCGCCTTCCAGGACCCTTCTAGGACCCCAGGTCTCCTCTGGAAGCCCAAAGGGCTCCTCAAGCACCACTAGGACCCATCTGGGGCCACCCAGGACCTCTTGGGAGCCTCCTGGGACCTCCTCCAAGCCTTCCAGGAGCCTTCCAGGACCTAAAAGGAGTCCTCAGGGTCCCCAGGAAGGTCCTATAGAGCTTCAAGTGGGTCCTGGGGGGTCCTAGAAGGGACACGAGGCCTCCAGAGCCACCCAGGAGCCCTTTGGGGCCTTTCAGGAGCCCTTAGGGACACTCCAACCCTCTCTGGAGCCACCCAGGACCCCTCTGGAGCTCCTCAGGTCCTTGACGGGAACCAAAGTCCTCTTGAAGTCGATGTCCTGGTGGTGTCTGGAGCTGCCTCGTGTCCCCTGGAGGGTCCCTGAGCCTCGTCTGCAAGGGCTCCGGCCTCACCTTCAGCAGCTTCAACATGCAGTGGGTCCATCAGGCACCTGAGATGGGCCTCGAGTGGGTCGCGTACATCAGAAATGATGGTTACACCTACTACTCGCCATTGGTCAAGGGCCGATTCACCATCTCCAGGGACAACAACCAGGCCACGGTCACCCTGCGGATGACGGGGCTGAAGGCCGAGGACACGGGGACCTACTTCTGCGCCAAATATGCTGGTAGTGGTGGTGCTTATGCTGTTGGTTCCACCTCCCACACTCCAGGAGCCTCAGGCCCAACCTGGAGCCCCCCAGGACCCTCCTAGGAGGCCCCGAGAACCCCCTGAGAGCCTTTGGGCCTTCCAGGAGCCCTAGAGCCCCCCCAGAACCCCTCTGGAGACCTCCCAGGACCTATCCAGGACCTTCAGGACCCCCAAAGAGACCCCACAAGTCCTATAGAGCCCTCAGAGACCCCTTCACAGCCTCCCAGGATCCTTCGAGGAGCCCCAGGACCCTTCCAGGCCCCTTGGAGAGCCCTCCCAGAGCCCTCCAGAAGCTCCAGGACTCCTCCGGAGACTCCCAGGGGCCACCTAGAGGTCCACCTAGGCTGGAAAGGCTTCAAGGGCTCCTGGAAGGTCCTAAAGGGCTCCTGGGTGGCTCTGGAGGCCTCGTGTCCCCTTGAGGGTCCTTCTAGGACATTCAGGGCCACAAAAGAGACTCCTGGACCCACCTAGGACATGAAGAGCCCCTTGAGAATCCCCTCAGGACCCACCTAGGACCCTCAGGACTCCTCTAGAGTCACCCAGGACCCCTCTGGAGGCCACCAGGCCCCATTCAGAACCGTTGGGAGCCCCTTAGGGCCACCAAGGATCCATCTAGGTCCTTCAGATCCGCAGAAGAGACCCCCCAGGACTCCTTGAGAAACACCCTGAACCTCACTAGGACACTCAGGACACCCCTAGAGCCCCCAAAGACCCATCTAGGTCTCTCAGAACCCCCTGCGACACCTTTAGGGCTTTCAAGGTTCCCTCTGGGGACCACAGAATCCTCAGAAGCCTTCAAAACCCACCCAGGACACTCTAGGGACTCCCCAGAGCTCTAGGAGTCTCTTCAGGAGTCCTTGGGGGCTCTAGAGGGGCCTTGGGGGCCCTGAGAAGGTCCTGGAGGGGTTGGAGGCTGCTGGGATGAGGCCTTCACCTCCACAACGTCTTCTCCTGCAGGTCTGCGAGCGGCCGTGTCCCTGGTGGAGACGGGAGGAGGCCTCGTGTCCCCTGGAGGGTCCCTGAGCCTCGTCTGCAAGGCCTCCGGCTTCATCTTCAGTGACTTCGAGATGGGCTGGATGCGTCAGGCACCCGAGAAGGGCCTCGAATACGTCGAGGAGATCAGCAGTGGTGGTGGTAACACCTACTACTCACCGTCGGTCAAGGGCCGATTCACCATCTCCAGGGACAACAACCAGGCCACGGTCACCCTGCGGATGACGGGGCTGAAGGCTGAGGACACAGGGACCTACTTCTGCGCCAAATCTGCTGATGGTGGTTATGGTGCTGCTAATGGTGCTGGATATATTGACGCTGGTTCCACCTCCCACACTCCAGGAGCCTCAGGCCCAACCTGGAGCCCCCCAGGACCCTTCTGGGACCCCCACAAACCCCTCAAGAGCCACCTGAGACCCTTCTAGGATCCTCAGGACCCACTAGAGCCACCCAGGACCTCCTTAGAGACCCCCAGGACCCTTCTAGGACCATCAGGACCCACTAGAGCCAACCAGGGCACTTCTTGGGGCCATCAAGTGCTTTCTAGGACCTCCAAGACCCCTGGAGAGTCCCCTAGGACCTCTCTGGAGACCCAAGGATGCCTTGAAAGACCCTTGGGGGGGTCTCCAGAGCCGATCTGGGGTTCCTGGAGTTCTCCTCGGAGTCTCTTAAGGAGTCCTTGAAGGGTCTGCGAGGGTTGCTGAGGCCAGAGCTGGTTCCTCAAGGTGCTAGGAGGCTCCTGGGGGTGTCTAAGAGGTCCTGGGGGGCTCCAGGTTGGGCCTGAGGCTCCTGGACTGTGGGAGGTGGAACCAGCACCATAACCACCACCACTACCAGCATCTTTGGCACAGAAGTAGGTCCCCGTGTCCTCGGCCTTCAGCCCCGTCATCCGCAGGGTGACCGTGGCCTGGTTGTTGTCCCTGGAGATGGTGAATCGGCCCTTGAGCGACGGAGAGTAGTAGGTGTAAGCACCACTCTTGCTGATACTCGCAAGCCACTCGAGGCCCTTCTCGGGTGCCTGACGGACCCAGTCCATTGCGAAGCTGCTGAAGGAGAAGCCGGAGCCCTTGCAGACGAGGCTCAGGGGCCCTCCGGGGGGAAAACGAGACCTCCAGATCAACCCAGAAGCCCCTGAAGCCTTTCCAGAGCCCCTCTGGGACCTTCACAGCATCTCAAGAGCCACCCAGGACCTCTCTAGATCCCTCCCAGGACCCCTCAGGGACCCTCAGGAGCCACCCAGGAGCCATTTAGGTCCCTCAGCACCTCCCGGGAGCTCCCTGGGGCCACCTTCAGTCCCTGGGGGAGACGGGAGGAGGCCTCGTGTCCCCTGGAGGGTCCCTGAGCCTCGTCTGCAAGGGCTCTGGATTCTCCTTCAGTGACTTTAGGATGAACTGGGTCTGTCAGGCACCTGAGAAGGGCCTCGAGTGGGTCACGAGTATCGGCTGGGGTGGTGACACCTACTACTCGCCGTCGGTCAAGGGGCGATTCACCATCTCCAGGGACAACAACCAGGCCACGGTCACCCTGCGGATGACGGGGCTGAAGGCCGAGGACACGGGGACCTATTTTTGCGCCAAAGATGCTGGTACTGGTGCTGATTCTTATGCTGGTGGTTCCACCTCCCACACTCCAGGAGCCTCAGGACCAACCTGGAGCCCCCCAGGACCCTTCTAGGACCCCCACAAACCCCTCAAGAGCCACCTGAGACCCTTCTAGGATGCTCAGGACCCACTAGAGCCACCCAGGACCTCCTTAGAGACCCCCAGGACCTCATTAGAGTCACCCGGGACCTCATTAGAGCCCCCAGGGACTCCAGAAGAGACTCCTAGAGCCCTGGGGAGTCCCTAGAGGGTCCTGGGTGACTCTTGAAGGGTCCTGAGGGTCCCAGATGGGTCCTTGGGGTCTCTAGAAGGGTCCTAGGAGTGTCCTGTGTTCCCCAGAGTGACCCTCGAAAGCCCTAAAGGTGTCCCAGGGGGTTCTGAGGGACCCAGATGGGTCTTTGAGGGCTCTCCAGGTGCTCCCAGAAGGGTCCTGGTTGGCTCTAGGGCTGTCCTGAGGGTCCTGGGCAGGTCCAGGGTGGCTCTTGAGAGCTCCTGAAGGTCCTACATGGATCCTTGGTAACCCTAGAGGAGTCCCAATGGGTCTGGAGGGGCCTGGTGGCCTCAAGAGGGGTCCTGGGGGCTCAGAGGGCTCCTGGAAGGGCTTCAAGTGGTCCCAGGGTCTGGAGGGGAGTCCTGGGGGTCCCAGAAGGGTCCTGGGGAGCTCCAGGTTGGGCCTGAGGCTCCTGGAGTGTGGGAGGAGGAACCAGCATCGATATAATTAGCACCAAGAGCATAACCATCAGCAACAGCACGTTTGGCGCAGAAGTAGGTCCCTGTGTCCTCGGCCTTCAGCCCCGTCATCCGCAGGGTGACCATGGCCTGGTTGTTGTCCCTGGAGATGGTGAATCGGCCCTTGACCGACGGCGAGTAGAAGGTGGAACCACCATTGCTGTAGATCCCTGCGACCCACTCGAGACTCTTCTCGGGTGCCTGACACATCCAGCCCATCCCGTAGTCGCTGAAGGTGAAGCCGGAGGCCTTGCAGACGAGGCTCAGGGACCCTCCAGGGGACACGAGGCCTCCTCCCGTCTCCACCAGGGACACGGCCGCTCGCAGACCTGCAGGAGAAGACGTTGTGGAGGTGAAGGCCTCATCCCAGCAGCCTCCAACCCCTCCAGGACCTGCTCAGGCTCCTTGGGGCATCTCCAGGGCTCCCAGAGCCTTCCTGGGGCTCCCAAATCCTCCTTCCTGCAGCTCAGCTTCATCCAGCCCATTCATTAAGGCCCTAATTAAGGCCTCCTTAACCCCCTCCCCCTTTTCTTTACTCATTTGGCTTTTCCATTCGTAGCTAAAACCTCCAAACTGGCCCCGAAAGCCCCAAAACTCCTTTTTTAACCTCATTTTCGGGGCCTTCGGGCACAGCTGCTGCTCTCGGGGAGGGGCCAGGAGCTCTCTGCTTCGTTAGGGTTAATAATCTGTCTGATTAGGGCTCAGAAGGTGAATATTAGGGCTAATCAAGGATCTCTTAGAGCTCATAATGAGGATATTAGAGCTTCACATTAAGGCTCCTGCCCAACTCCTTCAATTAGAGGCAATAAAGAAGCCTCTTGGGGCTAATAAGGGACCTCTTGGGGCTAATAATCAGTCTCTCAGGGCTTATAATCTAATTAATCCAGCCCAGGCACTAAATGAAGGCTAATAATTAAGTCTATTAGGGCACTAGGGCTAATAAGTGAGTCCTATAGAGGTCCTGGGAGGCTCTAAGCTGCTCCTCGAAGGGTCTTGGTGGCCCTAGAGGGGCCCTTGGAGGCCCTAAAGGAGTCCCCGGGAGCTCTAGAGGGGTCCTGGGTGGCTCCAGAGAGGGTTTGAGTGTTCCTAAGGGCTCCTGAAAGGCCCCAAAGTGCTCCTGGGTGGCTCTGGAGGCCTCGTGTCCCCTGGAGGGTCCCTGAGCCTCGTCTGCAAGGGCTCCGGCTTCACCTTCAGCAGCTTCGCCATGGGCTGGATGCGTCAGGCACCTGAGAAGGGCCTCGAATACGTCGCACAGATCAACAGTGGTGGTTCCACCTGGTACTCGCCATCGGTCAAGGGCCGATTCACCATCTCCAGGGACAACAACCAGGCCATGGTCACCCTGCGGATGACGGGGCTGAAGGTCGAGGACACAGGGACCTACTTCTGTGCCAAAGATGCTGATGGTACTTATGGTGCTGCTTATAATATTGACACTGGTTCCTCCTCCCACACTCCAGGAGCCTCAGGACCCACCTGGAGACCCCCAGGACCCTTCTGGGACCCCCAGGACCCACCTGAAGCTTTATAGGACCTTCCTGGGGACCCTGAGGGCTCCTTTTGGGTCCTGGAAGGCTCCTGGAAGGCTTGGAGGAGGTCCCAGGAGGCTCCAGAGAGGTCCTGGGTGGCCCCAGATGGGTCCTAGTGGTGCTTGAGGAGCCCTTTGGGCTTCCAGAGGAGCCCTGGGGGGCCTAGAAGGGTCCTGGAAGTGCCTAAAGGGGTCCCATGGGGCTCTAGGAGGGTCCTGGGTGGCCCTAGAGGGCTCCTTGGGGCATCTCCAGGGCTCCTAGAGCCTTCCTGGGGCTCCCAAATCCTCCTTCGTGCAGCTCAGCTTCATCCAGCCCATTCATTAAGGGCCTAATTAAGGCCTCCTTAACCCCCTTCCCCTTTTTTTTACTCATTTGGCTTTTTCGTTGTAGATAAAAAATCAAAACTGTTCCCGAAAGCCCCAAAACTCCTTTTTTCAGCCCATTTTTGGGGCCTTCGGGCGCAGCTGCTGCTCTCGGGGAGGGGCCAGGAGCTCTCTGCTTCGTTAGAGCTAATAATCTGTCTGATTAGGGCTCATAATGTAACTATTAGGGCTAATTAGGGACCCCTTAGGTGTCATAATTAGGATATTAGAACTTCACATTAAGGCTCGTACCCAACTCCTTCAATTAGAGGCAATAATTAAGCGTCTCAGGGCTAATAAGGGACCTCTTGGGGCTAATAATTAGTTCTCTCAGGGCTTATAATCTAATTAATCCAGCCCAGGCCCTAAACGAGGTGTAATAATTATGTCTATTAGGGCTTTAGGGCTAATAAGTGAGTTGTGGAGAGGCCTTTGGAGGCTCTAAGCTGCTCCTCGAAGGGTCTTGGTGGCCCTAGAGGGGCCCTTGGAGGCCCTAAAGGAGTCCCCGGGAGCTCCAGGAGGGGTCCTGGTGGCCCTAGAGGTGTCCTGAGGGTTGTGGAGGAGAACCTGGTGGCCTCGAGAGGGGACCCTCCAGGGGCCACGAGGCCTCCAGAGCCACCCAGGAGCCCTTTGGGGCCTTTCAGGAGCCCTTAGGACACTCCAACCCTCTCTAGAGCCACCCAGGACCCCTCTGGAGCTCCTCAGGGCCTTGACGGGAACCAAAGTCCTCTTGAAGTCGATGTCCTGGTGGTGTCTGGAGCTGCCTCGTGTCCCCTGGAGGGTCCCTGACCCTCGTCTGCAAGGGCTCCGGCTTCACCTTCAGCAGCTTCCAGATTAACTGGGTCCATCAGGCACCCGAGAAGGGCCTCGAATACGTCGCAGGGATCTGGAGCAATGGTGGTGCCACCTACTACTCGCCATCGGTCAAGGGCCGATTCACCATCTCCAGGGACAACAACCAGGCCACGGTCACCCTGCGGATGACGGGGCTGAAGGCCGAGGACACAGGGACCTACTTCTGCGCCAAATCTGCTTATAGTGGTCGTGATTATGGGGTTGGTTCCACCTCCCACACTCCAGGAGCCTCAGGACCAACCTGGAGCCCCCCAGGACTCTCCTGGGACCCCCAGAAACCCCTCAAGAGCCACCTGAGACCATTCTAGGATCCTTCAGACGCACTAGAGCCACCCAGGACCTCCTTAGAGACCCCCAGGACCTCATTAGAGTCACCTAGGTCCTCGTTAGAGCCCCCAAGGACTCCTGAAGGGATCCTAGAGCCCTGGGGAGTCCCTAGAGGGTCCTGGGGGTCTCTAGAAGGGTCCTAGGAGGGTGCTGTGTTCCCCAGAGACCCTCGAAAGCCCTAAAGGTGTCCCAGGGGCTTCTGAGGGACCCAGATGGGTCTTTGGGGGCTCTCCAGGTGCTCCCAGAAGGGTCCTGGTTGGCTCTAGGGCTGTCCTGAGGGTCCTGGGCAGGTCCAGGGTGGCTCTCGAGGGCTTCTGAAGGTCCTACATGGGTCCTTGGTAACCCTAGAGGAGTCCCAATGGGTCTGGAGGGGCCTGGTGGCCTCAAGAGGGGTCCTGGGTGGTCCCAGAGGGGTCCTGGGGGGTTCTCTAGGGTTTCTTCATGTTCTCTCTTTTGGAGTCCTGAAGGCCCTAGCTAGATCCTGGGGGGTCTCCAGACAGGTCTGGGGTTCTCCAGAGAGATCCTGGGACTCCCTAGAGGGTCCTGGATGCTCCTAAATGGGTCCCAGTGGCATCGAGAGACCCCAAGGCCTTCCTGGGGCTCCTGAGCTCCATCTGAGAGGGTTTAGGTTCCCCTGGAAGGCTCTGGGAGCCCTGGAGATGCCCCAAGGAGCCCTCTGGGGCCACCCAGGAGCCTCCTGGAGCCACCTAGAGCCCTTCTAGGGCCACCAGGACCTCTCGAGAGGCTCCCAGAGCTCCTGAAGAGGCTCCCGGGACCCACTTAGGATGCCCAAGACCCACCTAGAGCCCCTTAGGACCCATCTAGGACCCTCAAAGCCTCTCAAGATCCAGTCAGGACCCTTCTAGGAGACCCAGGAGCCGCCTGGGAGCCCTTTGGGGCCTTCCAGGAGCCCTAGAGCCCCCCCCAGGACCCCTCTGCAGACCCATCAGCATCCCCCAGGTCCTTCAGGTAGGTTCTTCTCCCCCCGAGAAGGTCCTGGAGGGGTTGGAGGCTGCTGGGATGAGGGCTTCACCTCCACAACGTCTTCTCCTGCAGGTCTGCGAGCGGCTGTGTCCCTGGTGGAGACGGGAGGAGGCCTCGTGTCCCCTGGAGGGTCCCTGACCCTCGTCTGCAAGGCCTCCGGCTTCACCTTCAGCAGCTTCGGGATGGGCTGGATGCGTCAGGCGCCCGAGAAGGGCCTCGAGTTCGTTTCGAGGATCAGCAACCCCAGTGGCAGCAGCACCTGGTACTCTCTGTCGGTCAAGGGCCGATTCACCATCTCCAGGGACAACAACCACAGCTCAGGGACCTTGTGGGTGACCAGCGTGAAGCTGGAGACACCAAACCTTCTGCACCAAAGAAGCTGCTGCTGGTGGTTATGCTCCTGGTGCTGATTGGAATGTTGCTGGTTCCTCCTCCCACACTCCAGGAGCCTGAGAACCAACCTGGAGCCCCCCAGGACCTCTTAGACACCCCCAGGAGCCTCCTAGGACCTTGAGGAATCAGCTCTGGCCTCAGCAACCCTCTCAGACCCTTGAAGGACTCCTTAAGAGACTCCGAGGAGCCCTCCAGGACCCCCAGGACCCCTCTGGAGTCCTCCAGACCCTTTCAGACCCATGGGGACGACTCCAGGAGCTGCCCTAAGGAGCCCGTGGGGCTTCCAGAAGGTTCCAGGGGCTCCTGGAAGGTGGCAGAGGATGGAGAAGGTGGGAGGGGCCTGGGCTGGTCTCCTCCATCCATCCCACCTGCTCCATTGGACCTATTAGGGCTCATAAGGGACCTCTTGAGGCTGATAAGGGGCCAATTATGGCTAATGAGGAGCCTATTAGGGCTCCTAATGAGGAGAACTGGGCTTGGAATCCAATCCCTCCCCCCAAGGCCCTAAATGAGACCCAAGAGAGGACTTGGAAGAGCCTGAAGGGGCTCCAGGGGCATCTTGAAGGCTTCTGGGGGCTCCTTGAGGGGTCGAGGGAGGCCTCGAAGGGCTCCTGGAGGGTCCTGGGTGGGTCTAGGAGAGACCTGGTGCTCCTAGAAGGGTCCTGGGTGGCCCCAGAGGGCTCCTTGTTGGCTCCAGAGGGGCTCTGGGGGGGTTCTCAAGGGGTTCTTCATGATCCCAGGGGGGTCCAGGGGCCTCTTGTGGAGTCCTGAAGGTCCTGTGTGGATGCTGAGGGGTCTCCTGAGGGGTTCTGGGGTTCCAGAGTTCCTGGAGGTCTCCTTAGAGTCTCTTAAGGAGTCCTTGAAGGGTCTGAGAGAGTTGCTGAGGCCAGAGCTGGTTCCTCAAGGTCCTAGGAGGCTCCTGAGGGTGTGTAAGAGGTCCTGGGGGGGCTCCAGGTTGGTCCTGAGGCTGTGGTTGTTGTCCCTGGAGATGGTGAATTGGCCCTTGACCGACAGCAAGTAGAAGGTGTAACCAGCATTGAAGTTGATCCCTGCGACGACCTCAAGGCCCTTCTCGGATGCCTGACGCATCCAGCCCATCCCATAGTCGCTGAAGGCAGCTCCAGACACCACCAGGACATGGACGTCAAGAGGACTTTGGTTCACATGAAGGTCCTGAGGAGCTCCAGAGGGGTCCTGGGTGGCTCCAGAGAGGGTTTGAGTGTCCCTAAGGGCTCCTGAAAGGCCCCAAAGGGCTCCTGGTTGGCTCTGGAGGCCTCGTGTCCCCACGAGGGTCCCTGAGCCTCGTCTGCAAGGGCTCCGGCTTCACCTTCAGCAGCTACGAGATGATGTGGGTCCGTCAGGCACCCGAGAAGGGCCTCGAGTTCGTTGCATACATCAATGCTGGTGGTGGCACCTTGTACTCGCCATCGGTCAAGGGCCGATTCCCCATCTCCAGGGACAACAACCAGGCCACGGTCACCCTGCGGATGACGGGGCTGAAGGCCGAGGACACGGGGACCTACTTCTGTGCCAAAGAAGCTGCTGCTGGTTCTCAGCTCTGTGAGGGTTCGAGCTCACAGCTCCATAGAGCACAGAGCAACAACTCCAGGTCTTCCAAAGAAAAGTTCCCAGTGAGAAACAAGAGAAGCATCAGAGCTGAACAATCGCTTCATGTTGTAAAAGAAACTGTGAGCCTGTCTAGGCCTTTGTGTTCATGGCTCTGTATTCATTCTTAAGCAACTAACCCTTCTTTCTCTACCACCAGGTTTTAAGATTTCTTGTAACTTTAAAACTACTACATACATTTAAATCATTTCTTTGCTTGATTTACAACTAATTCAAAGTGCTGTGGATAAGAAAGTTTTAGATTCTTGCTCGAACACTGCGACACTCAAACCCTCTCAGGAGCCGCCCAGGACCCCTCTGGAGCTCCTCAGGGCCTTGACGGGAACCAAAGTCCTCTTGAAGTCGATGTCCTGGTGGTGTCTGGAGCAACCCTCAGGGACCCCATGAAGGTCCTATAGAGCTTCAGGTGGGTCCTGAGGCTCCTGGAGTGTGGGAGGAGGAACCAGCATCAATACGACCAGGATCAGCAGAATAACCATCAGTATCTTTGGCGCAGAAGTAGGTCCCCGTGTCCTCGGCCTTCAGCCCCGTCATCCGCAGGGTGACCGTGGCCTGGTTGTTGTCCCTGGAGAGGGTGAATCGGCCCTTGACCGACGGAGAGTAGTATGTGTCATCACCATCATAGCTGATCCATGCGACGAACTCGAGGCCCTCCTCGGGCGCCTGATGGACCCAGAACATGTTGTAGCTGCTGAAGGTGAAGCCGGAGGCCTTGCAGACGAGGGTCAGGGACCCTCCAGGGGACACGAGGCCTCCTCCCGTCTCCACCAGGGACACGGCCGCTCGCAGACCTGCAGTAGAAGACGTTGTGGAGGTGAAGCCCTCATCCCAGCAGCCTCCAACCCCTCCAGGACCTGCTCGGGGAGAGAAGAACCTACCTGGCAGGGTCACCACGAGCCTCCTGGAGCCACCAAGAGCCCTTCTAGGGCGACCAGAACCCCTCTGGGACCCTCAGAGCCTCTCCAGGGCCCCCCAGGAGGCTCCAAGGACCTTTAGGGTTCCTCTAGACCCACCCAGAGCCATTGGGACAGCTCCAGAGCCACCCAGGACCCTCCTAGAGCCCCATGGGACCCCTTTAGGGCCTTTCAGGACCTTTCTAGGGCCACCAGGGCTCCTCTGGAAGCCCAAAGGGCTCCTCAAGCACCACTAGGACCCATCTGGGGCCACCCAGGACCTCTTGGGAGCCTCCTGGGACCTCCTCCAAGCCTTCCAGGAGCCTTCCAGGACCCAAAAGGAGCCCTCAGGGTCCCCAGGAAGGTCCTATAAAGCTTCAGGTGAGTCCTGGGGGTCCTACAAGGGACACGAGGCCTCCAGAGCCACCCAGGAGCCCTTTGGGGCCTTTCAGGAGCCCTTAGGGACACTCAAACCCTCTCTGGAGCCACCCAGGACCCCTCTGGAGCTCCTCAGGACCTTCATGTGAACCAAAGTCCTCTTGAAGTCGATGTCCTGGTGGTGTCTGGAGCTGCCTTGTGTCCCCTGGAGGGTCCCTGAGCCTCGTCTGCAAGGGCTCCGGCTTCACCTTCAGCAGCTACAACATGCTCTGGGTCCGTCAGGCAACTGAGAAGGACCTCGAGTGGGTTGCGGGGATCTACCCTGGTGGTACCACCTGGTACTCGCCATCGGTCAAGGGCCGATTCACCATCTCCAGGGACAACAACCAGGCCACGGTCACCCTGCGGATGACGGGGCTGAAGGCCGAGGACACGGGGACCTACTTCTGCGCCAAAGATGCTGGTGGTGCTGCTGCTTATGCTGGTGGTTCCACCTCCCACACTCCAGGAGCCTCAGGCCCAACCTGGAGCCCCCCAGGACCCTTCTAGGAGCCCCCGAGGACCCCCTGAGAGCCTTTGAGGGCCTTCCAGGAGCCCTAGAGCCCCCCAGAACCCCTCTGCAGACCCCCCAGGACCCATCCAGGACCTTCAGGACCCCCAAAGAGACCCCACAAGTCCCTCAGGAAGCAGCTGGAGATTCCTGGGACCCCTGAGAGACCTCCAGGCACCAGCTCTGGCCTCAGGAACCTCCTCTGACCCCTCCGAGGACTCCTGAAGGGCCTCCCAGCAGTCCCCCCGGACCCCTCGGGAGCTCCTCGGGCCCTTCCCGGGGAAGCCCAGAGCTCCCTGGGGCCCCCAAGGGCTCCTGGGGAAGGAGATGGGACGAAGGGGGATGGAGGAGAGGAGGTTGGAGCAGGAGAAGAGAGGCTGGGGAGGACATGGCCTCCAGGTAGAGCCACCCAGATCCTCACCAGCACCAGCAGCTTCGTCCTGGGGCTCCAGGAGCCCTGGAAGTCTCTCCAGGAGCCCTCTGGGACCCCCCAGGACACGTCTAGATCCCCCTAGGACCCTGCTGGGGCCTCCATGACCCCTGGAGCCTCCTTCAAGCCTTCCAGGAACCTTCTGGGAGCCTCAGGATCCTCCTAAAAGACAAAAGGAGACCTCTAAGGAGGTCCTGGGAGGCTCTAGTGGATCCTGAGGCTCCTGGAGTGTGGGAGGTGGAACCAGCATCAATATTACCAGCACCTGCACCACCATCAGCACTTTTGGTGCAGAAGTAGGTCCCCGTGTCCCTATGGCCTCCTCCACCCTCTCCCCTCTCCTCCTCCTCCTCCTGCTGGTGACCCTGCCAGGTAGGTTCTTCTCCCCCCGAGAAGGTCCTGGAGGGGTTGGAGGCTGCTAGGATGAGGCCTTCACCTCCACAACGTCTTCTCCTGCAGGTCTGCGAGCGGCCGTGTCCCTGGTGGAGACGGGAGGAGGCCTCGTGTCCCCTGGAGGGTCCCTGAGCCTCGTCTGCAAGGCCTCCGGCTTCACCTTCAGCGACTTCGAGATGGGCTGGAAGCGTCAGGCACCCGAGAAGGGCCTCGAATACGTCGCAGGGATCTGGAGCACTGGTGGTACCACCTACTACTCTCCGTCGGTCGAGGGCCAATTCACCATCTCCAGGGACAACAACCAGGCCATGGTCACCCTGCGGATGACGGGGCTGAAGGCCGAGGACACAGGGACCTACTTCTGCGCCAAAGAAGCTGGTACTGGTGCTGGTGGTGCTAATGCTGCTGGTTGGATTGATGCTGGTTCCACTTCCCACAGTCCAGGAGCCTCAGGACCAACCTGGAGCCCCCCAGGACCCTTCTAGGAGACCCACAAATCCCTCAAGAGCCACCTGAGACCCTTCTAGGATCCTCAGGACCCACTAGAGCCAGCCAGGACCTCGTTAGGGTCACTCAGAACCTCGTTAGAGCCACCCAGGACCTCTTCAGAGACCCCAAAGCCCCTTCTGGGGTCACCAGGATCCCCCTAGAGCTCCTCAAGCACCTTCAAGGGGAACCTGAGGTCTCCTCTTGGGCTCCTGGAAAGCTTTGAGGAGCTGAATTAGCCCTTCTAGGCCCTTAAGTAGCCCTCAAAGCCCCTTAATTACCCCTCACAGGCTTCTAATTATCCCTCACAGGCCTTAATTAGCCCTCACAGGCTTCTAATTAGCCTTCACAGGCCCTAATTAGCCCTCACAGGGCCCCAATTAGCCCTCACAGGGCCCCAATTAGCCCTCACAGGGCCCCAGTTAGCCCTCACAGGGCCCCAGTTAGCCCCCACGAGTCTCCTAAATTAGCTCTTTCCCTTCCCCAATTGGCCTCAATGCATCCTCCTATTGCCCTGCAATTCCCCAAACTCCCAGAGCCCCTGGGACCACTTGAGGCCCTTCCAGGAGCCCTCTGAGCCCCCCAGGACCTCTCTGGAGACCCTCAGACCAATCTAGAGCCACCCAGGACTCTTTTAAGGCCTTTTTAAAGCCTTGGAGTAGCCTTATGGGTCACGAATTACTCCCAAGAGGTCCCTTCTTAGCCCCAATAAGCCCCATCAGGGCCATGATGGTCCTTGGGGCTCCTTGGGGGCTCCAGAGGGGTCCTGGGGGTCTCTAAGGAGGTCCTGGGTGGCTCTAGTGGGTCCTGAGGATCCTAGAAGGGTCTCAGGTGGCTCTTGAGGGGTTTGTGGGGCTCCTAGAAGGGTCCTGGGGGGCTCCAGGTTGGGCCTGAGGCTCCTGGAGTGTGGGAGGTGGAACCAGCATCGATATATCCAGCACCATTAGCAGCACCATAACCACCATCAGCACCTTTGGCGCAGAAGTAGGTCCCTGTGTCCTCGGCCTTCAGCCCCGTCATCCGCAGGGTGACCGTGGCCTGGTTGTTGTCCCTGGAGATGGGGAATCGGCCCTTGACCCACGGAGAGTACCTGGTGGTACCACCAGTGCTCCAGATCCCTGCGACGTATTCGAGGCCCTTCTCGGGTGCCTGACGCATCCAGCCCATGGAGAAGCTGCTGAAGGTGAAGCCGGAGGCCTTGCAGACGAGGGTCAGGGACCCTCCAGGGGACACGAGGCCTCCTCCCATCTCCACCAGGGACACGGCCGCTCGCAGACCTGCAGGAGAAGACGTTGTGGAGGTGAAGCCCTCATCCCAGCAGCCTCCAACCCCTCCAGGTCCTTCTCGGGGGGAGAAGAACCTACCTGGCAGGGTCACCAGCAGGAGGAGGAGAGGGTGGAGGTGGCCATGGGGGAGACCTGGAGCTCTGCAGAGCCCAGGACCCAGGAGAACCTTCCGGGAGCACCTGCTGCTGCCCTAAAGGTGCTGGTGCTGCTCCTCCAGGAGCCTCAGGACCAACCTGGAGCCCCCCAGGACACTTCGAGGAGCCCCCAAGTACCCCCTGGGAGTCCTTTGGGGCCTTCCAGGAGGCCTAGAGCCCCCCAAGAACCCCTCTGGAGACCCCCCAGCATCCACCCAGCACCTTCAGGACCCCAAAAGAGGCCCCTGGACCCCCCTGCGACATGAAGAACCCCTTGAGAACCCCCCCAGGACCCCTCTGGGACCACCCAGGACCCCTCTTGAGGCCATCAGGCCCCCTCCAGACCCATTGGGACTCCTCTAGGGCTACCAGGGATCCATGTAGGACCTTCAGGAGCCCTCGAGAGCCACCCTGGACCTGCCCAGGACCCTCAGGACACCCCTAGAGTCAACCAGGACCCTTCTGGGAGCACCTGGAGAGCCCCCAAAGACCCATAAGGGTCACTCAGAAGCCCCTGGGACACCTTTAGGGCTTTCGAGGGTCATTCTGGGGACCACAGGACACTCCTAGGAGCCTTCTAGAGACCCCAAGGACCCATCTGGGACCCTCAGAGCCCTTCACGACCCACCCAGGACCCTCTAGGGACTCCACAGGGCTCTAGGAGTCACTTCAGGAGGCCTTGGGGGCTCTAGAGGGAACCTGGGGGTCTCTAAGGAGGTCCTGGGCGGCTCTAGTGGGTCCTGAGGATCCTAGAAGGGTCTCATGTGGCTCTTGAGGGGTATGTGGGGGTCCCAGAAGGGTCCTGGGGGTTTCCCAGGACCCCTCTGGAGCCCCTAAGGAGCCCCAAGGACCATCACGGTCCCGATGGGGCTTATTGGGGCTAAGAAGGGACCTCTTGGGAGTAATTTGTGACCCATAAGGCTACTCCAAGGCTATAAAAAGGCCTTAAAAGAGTCCTGGGTGGCTCTAGATTGGTCTGAGGGTCTCCAGAGAGGTCCTGGGGGGCTCAGAGGGCTCCTGGAAGGGCCTCAAGTGGTCCCAGGGGCTCTGGGAGTTTGGGGAATTGCAGGGCAATAGGAGGATGCATTGAGGCCAATTGGGGAAGTGAAAGAGCTAATTAGGAGCCTCGTGGGGGCTAATTGGGGCCCTGTGAGGGCTAACTGGGGCCATGTGAGGGCTAATTGGGGCCTGTGAAGGCTAATTAGAAGCCTGTGAGGGCTAATTAAGGCCTGTGAGGGATAATTAGAAGCCTGTGAGGGGTAATTAAGGGGCTTTGAGGGCTACTTAAGGGCCTAGAAGGGCTAATTCAGCTCCTCAAAGCTTTCCAGGAGCCCAAGAGGAGACCTCAGGTTCCCCTTGAAGGTGCTTGAGGAGCTCTAGGGGGATCCTGGTGGTCCCAGAAGGGGCTTTGGGGTCTCTGATGAGGTCCTGGGTGACTCTAGATGGCCCTGAGGATCCCAGAAGGGTCTCAGGTGGCTCTTGAGAGGTTCATAGAGGTCCAAGATGGGTCCTGGGTGGCTCTGGAGGCCTCGTGTCCCCTGGAGGGTCCCTGAGCCTCGTCTGCAAGGGCTCCGGCTTCACCTTCAGCAGCTTCTTCATGCAGTGGGTCCGTCAGGCGCCCGAGAAGGGCCTCGAGTGGGTCGCGTACATCAATGCTGGTGGTGGCACCTGGTACTCTCCGTCGGTCAAGGGCCGATTCACCATCTCCAGGGACAACAACCAGGCCACGGTCACCCTGCGGATGACGGGGCTGAAGGCCGAGGACACAGGGACCTACTTCTGCGTCAAACCTGCTGGTGGTGCTGCTGCTTATGCTGATGGTTCCACCTCCCACATTCCAGGGGCTTCAGGCCCAACCTGGAGCCCCCCAGGACCCTTCTAGGACCCTCCAGACTCCTCTAGAGCCAACCAGGGCACCTCTTAAGGCCATCAAGTGCTTTCTGGGACCTCCAAGACCCCTTGAGAGACCCCTAGGACCTCTCTGGAGACCCCAGGATGCCTTGAAGGAGCCTTGGGGGAATCACCAGAGCAGATCTGGGGTTCCTGGAGGTCTCCTCGGAGTCTCTTAAGGAGTCCTTGAAGGGTCTGAGAGGGTTGCTGAGGCCAGAGCTGGTTCCTCAAGGTCCCAGGAGGCTCCTGGGGGTGTGTAAGAGGTCCTGGGGGGCTCCAGGTTGGTCCTGAGGCTCCTGGAGTGTGGGAGGAGGAACCAGCAACATTCCAATCAGCACCAGGAGCATAACCACCAGCAGCAGCTTCTTTGGTGCAGAAGGTTTGGTGTCTCCAGCTTCAGGCTGGTCACCCACAAGGTCCCTGAGCTGTGGTTGTTGTCCCTGGAGATGGTGAATCAGCCCTTGACCGACGGAGAGTACCAGGTGTTGCTGCCACTGGGGTTGCTGATCCTCGCAACGAACTCGAGGCCCTTCTCGGGTGCCTGACGCATCCAGCCCATGTAGAAGCTGTTGAAGGTGAAGCCGGAGGCCTTGCAGACGAGGGTCAGGGACCCTCCAGGGGACGCGAGGCCTCCAGAGCCACCCAGGAGCCCTTTGGGGCCTTTCAGGAGCCCTTAGGGACACTCAGACCCTCTCTGGAGCCACCCAGGACCCCTCTGGAGCTCCTCAGGACCTTGACAGGAACCAAAGTCGTCTTGAAGTCGATGTCCTGGTGGTGTCTGGAGCTGCCTCGTGTCCCCTGGAGGGTCCCTGAGCCTCGTCTGCAAGGGCTCTGGCTTCACCTTCAGCGATTTCTCCATGAGTTGGATCCGTCAGGCACCCGAGAAGGACCTCGAGTTCATCGCAGGGATCAGTGCCCCCAGTGGCAGCAACACCGGCTACTCACCATCGGTCAAGGGCCGATTCACCATCTCCAGGGACAACAACCAGGCCACGGTCACCCTGCGGATGACGGGGCTGAAGGCCGAGGACACGGGGACCTACTTCTGTGCCAAAGCTGCTTATAGTGGTCGTGATTGTGGGGCTGGTTCCAGCTCCCACACTCCAGGAGCCTCAGGACCAACCTGGAGCCCCCCAGGACCCTCCTGGGACCCCCACAGACCCCTCAAGAGCCACCTGAGACCCTTCTACGATCCTGAGGACCCACTAGAGCCACCCAGGACATCCTTAGAGACCCCCAGGTTCCCTCTAGAGCCCCCAAGGCCTCTTGAAGTGACTCCTAGATCCCTGGGGAGTTCCTAGAGGGTCCTGGGTGTGTCTTTAACGACTCTGAGGGTCCCAGATGGGTCCTTGGGGTCTCTAGAAGGCTCCTAGGAGTGTCCTGTGGTCCCCAGAGTGACCCTCGAAAGCCCTAAAGGTGTCCCAGGGGGTTGTGAGGGACCCAGATGGGTCTTTGGGGGCTCTCCAGGTGCTCCCAGAAGGGTCCTGGTTGGCTCTAGGGGTGTCCTGAGGGTCCTGGGCAGGTCCAGGGTGGCTCTTGAGGGCTCCTGAAGGTCCTACATGGGTCCTTGGGAAGCCTAGAGGAGTCCCAATGGGTCTGGAGGGGGCTTGGTGGCCTCCAGAGGGGTCCTGGGGGGCTCAGAGGGCTCCTGGAAGGGCTTCAAGAGGTCCCAGGGGCTCTAGGGGAGTCCTGGGGGTCCCAGAAGGGTCCTGGGGAGCTCCAGGTTGGGCCTGAGGCTCCTGGAGTGTGGGAGGAGGAACCAGCATCAATATAATTAGCACCAGGAGCATAACCATCAGCAACAGCACGTTTGGCGCAGAAGTAGGTCCCTGTGTCCTCGGCCTTCAGCCCCGTCATCCGCAGGGTGACCGTGGCCTGGTTGTTGTCCCTGGAGATGGTGAATCGGCCCTTGACCGACGGAGAGTAGTAGGTGGTACCACCACTACTGCTGATCTCCGCGACGTATTCGAGGCCCTTCTCAGGTGCCTGACGCATCCAGCCCATCCCGTTGTTGCTGAAGGTGAAGCCGGAGGCCTTGCAGACGAGGGTCAGGGACCCTCCAGGGGACACGAGGCCTCCTCCCGTCTCCACCAGGGACACGGCCGCTCGCAGACCTGCAGGAGAAGACGTTGTGGAGGTGAAGCCCTCATCCCAGCAGCCTCCAACCCCTCCAGGACCTTCTCGGGGGGAGAAGAACCTACCTGGCAGGGTCACCAGCAGGAGGAGGAGGAGAGGGGAGAGGGTGGAGGTGGCCATGGGGGAGACCTGGACCTCTGCAGAGCCCCCGAGGAGCCACCCAGGACCCTCAGGGTCCCTCTGGAGCCACCCAGGACCCAGGAGAACCTTCCGGGAGCACCTGCTGCTGCCCCAAAGGAGCTGGTGCTGCTGCTTGGGGTGAGGCTCGTTCCACCTCCCACACTCCAGGAGCCTCAGGCCCAACCTAGAGCCTCCCAGGACCCTTCAGGGACCCCCAGACACCTTCCAGAGCCAACCAGGGCCCCTCTCGAGGCCACCAGGTTCTCCTCCACAACCCTCAGGACACCTCTAGGGCCACCAGGACCCCTCCTGGAGCTCCCGGGGACTCCTTTAGGGCCTCCAAGGGCCCCTCTAGGGCCACCAAGACCCTTCGAGGAGCAGCTTAGAGCCTCCCAGGGCCTCTCTAGGACTCCCTTATTAGCCCTAGTGCCCTAATAGACTTAATTATTAGCCTTCATTTCGAGCCTGGGCTGGATTAATTAGATAATAAGCCCTGAGAGACCTAATTATTAGCCCCAAGAGGTCCCTTATTAGCCCCAAGAGACTTCATTATTGCCTCTAAGTGAAGGGACTGGGAAGAAGCCTTAATGCGAAGCCCTAATATCCTCATTATGAGCCCTAAGGGGTCCCTGATTAGCCCTAATAGTTACGCTATTATACCTAATTGGAGTAATTATTAGCCCTAACGAAGCAGAGAGCTCCTGGCCCCTCCCCGAGAGCAGCAGCTGTGCCCGAAGGCCCCAAAAATGGGCTTAAAAAAGGAGTTTTGGAGCTTTCGGGAACAGTTTTGATTTTTTATCTACAATGAAAAAGCCAAATGAGTAAAAAAAAGGGGGAGGGGGTTAAGGAGGCCATAATTAGGTCCTTAATGAATGGGCTGGATGAAGCTGAGCTTCAGAAAGGAGGATTTGGGAGCCCCAGGAAGGCTCTGGGAGCCCTGGAGATGCCCCAAGGAGCCCTCTGGGGCCACCCAGGAGCCTCCTAGAGCCCCAGGGCTCCTCTGGAAGCCCAAAGGGCTCCTCAAGCACCACTAGGATCCATCTGGGGCCACCCAGGACCTCTCGGGAGCCTCCTGGGACCTCCTCAAAGCCTTCCAGGAGCCTTCCAGGACCCAAAAGGAACCCTCAGGGTCCCCAGGAAGGTCCTATAGAGCTTCAGGAGGGTCCTGGGGGTCACAGGAGGGTCCTGGGGGGCTCCAGGTTGGGCCTGAGGCTCCTGGAGTGTGGGAGGAGGAACCAGCATCAATCCAACCAGCAGCATAAGCAGCACCAGCACCACCACTAGCACCCCTGGTGCAGAAGTAGGTCCCTGTGTCCTCGGCCTTCAGCCCCGTCATCCGCAGGGTGACCGTGGCCTGGTTGTTGTCCCTGGAGATGGGGAATCGGCCCCGACAGCAAGTAGTAGGTGTCACCACCCCAGCCAATACTCGTGACCCACTCGAGGCCCTTCTCAGGTGCCTGACAGACCCAGTTCATCCTGAAGTCACTGAAGGTGAAGCCGGAGGCCTTGCAGACGAGGCTCAGGGACCCTCCAGGGGACATGAGGCCTCCTCCCGTCTCCCCCAGGGACTGAAGGTGGCCCCAGGGAGCTCCCGGGAGGTGCTGAGGGACCTAAATGGCTCCTGGGTGGCTCCTGAGTGTCCCTGAGGGGTCCTGGGAGGGATCTAGAGAGGTCCTGGGTGGCTCTTGAGATGCTGTGAAGGTCCCAGAGGGGCTCTGGAAAGGCTTCAGGGGCTTCTGGGTTGATCTGGAGGCCTCGTGTCCCCCGGAGGGTCCCTGATCCTCATCTGCAAGGGCTCCGGCTTCTCCTTCAGCAGCTTCGCAATGGACTGGATGCGTCAGGCACCCGAGAAGGGCCTCGAGTGGGTTGCGAGTATCAGCAAGAGTGGTGCTTACACCTACTACTCAGCTTCGGTCAAGGGCCGATTCCCCATCTCCAGGGACAACAACCAGGCCACGGTCACCCTGCGGATGACGGGGCTGAAGGCCGAGGACACAGGGACCTACTTCTGCACCAAACCTGCTGATGGTTATGGTGCTTATGCTGCTGATCCTGGTTATATTGATGCTGGTTCCACCTCCCACACTCCAGGAGCCTCAGGACCAACCTGGAGCCCCCCAGGACCCTTCTGGGACCCCCAGGACCCACCTGAAGCTCTATAGGACCTTCCTGGGGACCCTGAGGGCTCCATTTGGGTCCTGGAAGGCTCCTGGAAGGCTTGGAGGAGGTCCCAGGAGGCTCCAGAGAGGTCCTGGGTGGTCCCAGATGGGTCCTAGTGGTGCTTGAGGAGCCCTTTGGGCTTCCAGAGGAGCCCTGGGGGTCCCAGAATGGTCCTGGGAGGCCCTAAAGGGGTCCCAGGAGGCTCTGGAGGGGCTCTGGGGGTTCTAGGACCATTCAAGGTGACCACAGGATCCCTCTGGATCCTGTCTAGGACCCTCAGGAAGCAGCTGGAGATTCCTGGGACCCCTGAGAGACCTCCAGGCACCAGCTCTGGCCTCGGGAACCTCCTCTGACCCCTCCGAGGACTCCTGAAGGGCCTCCCAGCAGTCCTCCCGGACCCCTCAGGAGCTCCTCGGACCCTTCCCGGGGAAGCCCAGAGCTCCCTGGGGCCCCCGAGGGCTCCTGGGGAAGGAGATGGGACGAAGGGGGATGGAGGAGAGGAGTTTGGAGCAGGAGAAGAGAGGCTGGGGAGGACATGGCCTCCAGGTAGAGCCACCCAGATCCTCACCAGCACCAGCAGCTTCGTCCTGGGGCTCCAGGAGCCCTGGAAGTCTCTCCAGGAGCCCTCTGGGACCCCCCAGGACACGTCTAGATCCCCCTAGGACCCTGCTGGGGCCTCCATGACCCCTGGAGCCTCCTTCAAGCCTTCCAGGAACCTTCTGGGAGCCTCAGGATCCTCCTAAAAGACAAAAGGAGACCTCTAAGGAGGTCCTGGGAGGCTCTAGTGGGTCCTGAGGCTCCTGGAGTGTGGGAGGAGGAACCAGCATCAATATTACCAGCACCTGCACCACCATAAGCAGATTTGGCACAGAAGTAGGTCCCCGTGTCCTCGGCCTTCAGCCCCGTCATCCGCAGGGTGACCGTGGCCTGGTTGTTGTCCCTGGAGATGGTGAATCAGCCCTCAACTGACGGCGAGTACTCGGTGTAATCACCATCATCATTGATATCTGCGACCCACTCGAGGCCCTTCTCAGGTGCCTGACGCATCCAGCCCATGTTGAAGCTGCCGAAGGTGAAGCCGGAGCCCTTGCAGACGAGGCTCAGGGACCCTCCAGGGGACACGAGGCAGCTCCAGACACCACCAGGACATCGACTTCAAGAGGACTTTGGTTCCCGTCAAGGCCCTGAGGAGCTCCAGAGGGGTCCTGGGTGGCTCCACAGAGGGTCTGAGTGTCCCTAAGGGCTCCTGAAAGGCCCCAAAGGGCTCCTGGGTGGCTCTGGAGGCCTCATGTCCCTTCTAGGACCCCCAGGACCCACCTGAAGCTCTATAGGACCTTCCTGGGGACCCTGAGGGCTCCTTTTGGGTCCTGGAAGGCTTGGAGGAGGTCCCAGGAGGCTCCCGAGAGGTCCTGGGTGGCCCCAGATGGGTCCTAGTGGTGCTTGAGGAGCCCTTTGGGCTTCCAGAGGAGCCCTGGGGGTCCTGGAAAGGTCCTGGATGGGCCTAAAGGGCTCCCATGGGGCTCTAGGAGGGTCCTGGGTAGCTCTGGAGGTGTCCCAATGGCTCTGGGTGGGTCTAGAGGAGCCCTGAAGGTCGTTGAAGCCTCCTGGGGGGGCCCTGGTGAGGCTCTGAAGGTCCCAGAGGGGTCCTGGACGCTTCTCAGGGAATCCTGGTGTGTTCTCAAGGGGTTGTGTGTGTCCTAGGGGTTCCAGGGAGCCTCTAAAGGAGTCCTGGTGGCTCTAGAGAGGTCTTGGATGGTTCTAGAGAGCTCCTGGAGGTCCTGGGAGTCTCCTGGGAGGCTCTGAATGGGTCCCAGGGGGTCTGGAGGGGTCCCAGAGCCTTGTGGGGGAAGCCAAGTCCTCTGGGCTGGAGCCTGGATGGGGGAGAAAGTGGGAGGGGAGAGGATGAAGACGGCCCAGAAGGAGTCCTGGGGGTCTCTGAGGGACCTTGGGGGATGTAGGAGGATCCTGGAGGACCTAGGAGGGTCCTGGGGGGCTCCAGCTTGGTCCTGAGGCTCCTGGAGTGTGGGAGGTGGAACCATCGTCACTCCAAACAGCAGCACCAGCACCACCACTATCAGCTTTGGCGCAGAAGTAGGTCCCTGTGTCGTCGGCCTTCAGCCCCGTCATCCGCAGGGTGACCGTGGCCTGGTTGTTGTCCCTGGAGATGGTGAATCGGCCCTTGACTGACGGAGAGCACCAGGTGTAACCATCATTTCTGATCCCTGCGACGAACTCGAGGCCCTTCTCGGGCACCTGATGGATCCAACTCATGGGGAAGCTGCTGAAGGTGAAGCCGGAGGCCTTGCAGACGAGGCTCAGGGACCCTCGTGGGGACTCGAGGCCTCCAGAGCCACCCAGGAGCCCTTTGGGGCCTTTCAGGAGCCCTTAGAGACACTCAAACCCCCTCTAGAGCCACCCAGGACCCCTCTGGAGCTCCTCAGGGCCTTGACAGGAACCAAAGTCCTCTTGAAGTTGATGTCCTGGTGGTGTCTGGAGCTGCCTCGTGTCCCCTGGAGGGTCCCTGACCCTCGTCTGCAAGGGCTCCGGCCTCACCTTCAGCAGCTTCAACATGGGCTGGATGTGTCAGGCGCCTGAGAATGGCCTCGAGTTCGTCGCACAGATCAGCAGTGGTGGTAGTTACACCTACTACTCCCCATCGGTCAAGGGCCAATTCACCATCTCCAGGGACAACAACCAGGCCACGGTCACCCTGCGGATGACGGGGCTGAAGGCCGAGGACACGGGGACCTACTTCTGCACCAAAGGTGCTGATGGTGGTTATGGTGCTGCTAATGGTGCTGGATATATCGATGCTGGTTCCACCTCCCACAGTCCAGGAGCCTCAGGCCCAACCTGGAGCCCCCCAGGACCCTTCTAGGAGCCCCACAAACCCCTCAAGAGCCACCTGAGACCCTTTTAGGATCCTCAGGACCCACTAGAGCCACCCAGGACCTCCTCAGAGACCCCCAGGACCCTTCTAGGACCCTCCTGACTCCTCTAGAGCCAACCAGGGCACTTCTTGAGGCCATCAAGTGCTTTCTAGGACCTCCAAGACCCCTGGAGAGACCCCTAGGACCTACCTGGAGACCCCAGGATGCCTTGAAGGACCCTTGGGGGGGTCTCCAGAGCGGATCTGGGGTTCCTGGAGTTCTCCTCAGAGTCTCTTAAGGAGTCCTTGAAGGGTCTGAGAGGGTTGCTGAGGCCAGAGCTGGTTCCTCAAGGTGCTAGGAAGCTCCTGGGGGTGTCTAAGAGGTCCTGGGGGGCTCCAGGTTGGGCGTGAGGCTCCTGGAGGAGCAGCAACAGCTCCTTTGGGGCAGCAGCAGGAGCTCCCGGAAGGTTCTCCTGGGTCCTGGGTGGCTCCAGAAGGACCCTGAGGGTCCTGGGTGGCTCCTCGGGGGCTCTCCAGAGGTCCAGGTCTCCCCCATGGCCACCTCCACCCTCTCCCCTCTCCTCTTCCTCCTCCTCCTGGTGACCCTGCCAGGTAGGTTCTTCTCCCCCCGAGAAGGTCCTGGAGGGGTTGGAGGCTGCTGGGATGAGGGCTTCACCTCCACAACGTCTTCTCCTGCAGGTCTGCGAGCGGCCGTGTCCCTGGTGGAGACGGGAGGAGGCCTCGTGTCCCCTGGAGGGTCCCTGACCCTCGTCTGCAAGGCCTCTGGCTTCACCTTCAGCAGCTACGACATGTTCTGGGTCCGTCAGGCGCCTGAGAAGGGCCTCGAATACGTCGCAGGGATCTGGAGCACTGGTGGTACCACCTACTACTCTCCGTGGGTCGAGGGTCGATTCACCATCTCCAGGGACAACAACCAGGCCACGGTCACCCTGCGGATGACGGGGCTGAAGGCCGAGGACACGGGGACCTACTTCTGCGCCAAACGTGCTGGTGGTGATGGTTATGCTCCTGGTGCTAATTATATTGATGCTGGTTCCTCCTCCCACACTCCAGGAGCCTCAGGCCCAACCTGGAGCCCCCCAGGACCCTTCTGGGACCCCCAAGACCCCCCTAGAGCCCCTGGGACCACTTGAAGCCCTTCCAGGAGCCCTCTGAGCCCCCCAGGACCCCTCTGGAGGCCACCAGACCCCTCCAGACCCATTGGGACTCCTCTAGGGTTCCCAAGGACCCATGTAGGACCTTCAGGAGCCCTCGAGAGCCACCCTGGACCTGCCCAGGACCCTCAGGACACCCCTAGAGCCAACCTGGACCCTTCTGGGAGCACCTGGAGAGCCCCCAAAGACCCATCTGGGTCCCTCACAACCCCCTGGGACACCTTTAGGGCTTTCGAGGGTCTCTCTGGGGACCACAGGACACTCCTAGGACCCTTCTAGAGACCTCTTAGGACCTATCTGGGACCCTCAGAGTCGTTCAAGACCCACCCAGGACCCTCTAGGAACTCCCCAGGGCTGTAGGAGTCACTTCAGGAGTCCTTGGGGGCTCTAGAGGGAACCTGGGGGTCTCTAAGGATGTCCTGGGTGGCTCTAGTGGGTCTTCAGGATTGTAGAAGGGTCTCAGGTGGCTCTTGAGGGGTTTGTGGGGGTCCCAGGAGGGTCCTGGGGGGCTCCAGGTTGGGCCTGAGGCTCCTGGAGTGTGGGAGGAGGAACCAGCAACATTCCAATCAGCACCAGGAGCATAACCACCAGCAGCAGCTTCTTTGGTGCAGAAGGTTTGGTGTCTCCAGCTTGAGGCTGGTCACCCACAAGGTCCCTGAGCTGTGGTTGTTGTCCCTGGAGATGGTGAATCGGCCCTTGACTGACGGAGAGTACCAGGTGTTGCTGCCACTGGGGCTGCTGATCCTCGCAACGAACTCGAGGCCCTTCTCAGGCGCCTGACACATCCAGCCCATCTCGAAGTCGCTGAAGGTGAAGCCGGAGGCCTTGCAGACGAGGGTCAGGGACCCTCCAGGGGACACGAGGCCTCCTCCCGTCTCCACCAGGGACACGGCCGCTCGCAGACCTGCAGGAGAAGACGTTGTGGAGGTGAAGGCCTCATCCCAGCAGCCTCCAACCCCTCCAGGACCTGCTCGGAGGGAGAAGAACCTACCTGGCAGGGTCACCACGAGCCTCCTGGAGCCACCCAGAGCCCTTCTAGGGCCACCAGGACCTCTCAGGGACCCTCAGAGCCAATCCAGGGCCCTCCAGGAGGCTTCCAGAACCTTCAGGGCTCCTCTAGACCCACCCTGAGCCATTGGGACACCTCCAGAGCCACCCAAGACCCTCCTAGAGCCCCATGGGAGCCCTTGAGCTCTGTCCAGGACCCTTCTAGGACCCTCAGGGCTTATCTGGAAGCCCAAAGGGCTCCTCAAGCACCACTAGGACCCATCTGGGGCCACCCAGGACCTCTCTGGAGCCTCCTGGGACCTCCTCAAAGCCATCCAGGAGCCTTCCAGGACCCAAAAGCAGCCCTCAGGGTCCCCAGAAAGGTGTTATAGAGCTTCAGGTGGGTCCTGGGGGGTCCAAGAAGGGTCCTGGGGGGCTCTGGGTTGGTCCTGAGGCTCAGGATCAACCTGGAGCCCCCTGGGACCCTTCTAGGACCCCCACAAACCCCTCAAGAGTCACCTGAGACCCTTTAAAGATCCTCAGGACCCACTAGAGCCACCCAGGACCTCCTCAGAGACCCCCAGGACCCCCCTGGAGCCCCCAAGGAGCCCCAAGGACCATCATGGCCCTGATGGGGCTTATTGGGGCTAAGAAGGGACCTCTTGGGACTAATTCGTGACCCATAAGGCTACTCCAAGGCTATAAAAAGGCCTTAAAAGAGTCCTGGGTGGCTCTAGATTGGTCTGAGGGTCTCCAGAGAGGTCCTGGGGGGCCCAGAGGGCTCCTGGAAGGGCCTCAAGTGGTCCCAGGGGCTCTGGGAGTTTGGGGAATTGCAGGGCAATAGGAGGATGCATTGAGGCCAATTGGGGAAGTGAAAGAGCTAATTAGGAGCCTCGTGGGGGCTAATTGGGGCCCTGTGAGGGCTAACTGGGGCCCTGTGAGGGCTAATTAAGGCTTCTGAAGGCTAATTAGAAGCCTGTGAGGGCTAATTAAGGCCTGTGAGGGATAATTAGAAGCCTGTGAGGGGTAATTAAGGGGCTTTGAGGGCTACTTAAGGGCCTAGAAGGGCTAATTCAGCTCCTCAAAGCTTTCCAGGAGCCCAAGAGGAGACCTCAGGTTCCCCTTGAAGGTGCTTGAGGAGCTCTAGGGGGATCCTGGTGGCCCCAGAAGGGGCTTTGGGGTCTCTGATGAGGTCCCGGGTGACTCTAGATGGTCCTGAGGATCCCAGAAGGGTCTCAGGTGGCTCTTGAGAGGTTCATAGAGGTCCAAGATGGGTCCTGGGTGGCTCTGGAGGCCTCGCGTCCCCTGGAGGTTCCCTGAGCCTCGTCTGCAAGGGCTCCGGCTTCACCTTCAGCAGCTTCTTCATGCAGTGGGTCCGTCAGGCGCCCGAGAAGGGCCTCGAGTGGGTCGCGTACATCAATGCTGGTGGTGGAACCTGGTACTCTCCGTCGGTCAAGGGCCGATTCACCATCTCCAGGGACAACAACCAGGCCACGGTCACCCTGCGGATGACGGGGCTGAAGGCCGAGGACACAGGGACCTACTTCTGTGCCAAAGCTGCTTATAGTGGTCGTGATTATGGGGCTGGTTCCACCTCCCACACTCCAGGAGCCTCAGGCCCAACCTGGAGCCTCCCAGGACCCTTCTAGGTGCCCCACAAACCCCTCAAGAGCCACCTGAGACCCTTCTAGGATCCTCAGGACCCACTAGAGCCACCCAGGACCTCCTTAGAGACCCCCAGGACCCTTCTAGGACCATCAGGACTCCTCTAGAGCCAACCAGGGCACTTCTTGAGGCCATCAAGTGCTTTCTAGGACCTCCAAGACCCCTGGAGAGACCCCCTAGGACCTCTCTGGAGACCCCAGGATGCCTTGAAGGAGCCTTGGGGAAATCTCCAGAGCAGATCTGGGGTTCCTGGAGGTCTCCTCGGAGTCGCTTAAGGAGTCCTTGAAGGGTCTGAGAGGGTTGCTGAGGCCAGAGCTGGTTCCTCAAGGTCCTAGGAGGCTCCTGGGGGTGTCTAAGAGGTCCTGGGGGGCTCCAGGTTGGTCCTGAGGCTCCTGGAGTGTGGCAGGTGGAACCAGCATCAATCCAACCACCAGCAGCACCAGCAGCAGCTTCTCTCGTGCAGAAGGTTTGGTGTTTCTAGCTTCAGGCTGGTCACCCACAAGGTCCCTGAGCTGTGGTTGTTGTCCCTGGAGATGGTGAATCGGCCCTTGACTGACGGAGAGTACCAGGTGCTGCTGCCACTGGGGCTGCTGATCCTCGCAACGAACTCGAGGCCCTTCTCGGGCGCCAGACGCATCCAGCCCATGGTGAAGTTGCTGAAGGTGAAGCCGGAGGCCTTGCAGACGAGGCTCAGAGACCCTCCAGGGGACACGAGGCCTCCAGAGCCACCCAGGAGCCCTTTAGGACCTTCCAGGAGCCCTTGAAGCCTTTCCAGCCTAGGTGGACCTCTAGGTGGCCTCTGGGAGTCTCCGTAGGAGTCCTGGAGCTTCTGGAGGGCTCTGGGAGGGCTCTCCAAGGGGCCTGGAAGGGTCCTGGGGCTCCTCGAAGGGTCCTGAGAGGCTGGGAAGGGGTCTCTGAGGGCTCTATAGGACTTGTGGGGTCTCTTTGGGGGTCCTGAAGGTCCTGGATGGGTCCTGGGGGGTCTGCAGAGGGGTTCTGGGGGGCTCTAGGGCTCCTGGAGGACCCTCAAGGGCTCTCAGTGGCTTCTCGGGGCCTCCTAGAAGGGTCCTGGGGGGCTCCAGGTTGGGCCTGAGGCTCCTGGAGTGTGGGAGGTGGAATCACCAGCATAAGCAGCAGCACCACCAGCAGCTTTGGCGCAGAAGTAGGTCCCCGTGTCCTCGGCCTTCAGCCCCGTCATCCGCAGGGTGACCGTGGCCTGGTTGTTGTCCCTGGAGATGGTGAATCGGCCCTTGACCGACGGCGAGTAGCCAGTCCAACCACTATCATCCCAGATCCCTGCGACCCACTCGAGGCCCTTCTCGGGCGCCTGACGGACCCACTGCATGAAGAAGCTGCTGAAGGTGAAGCCGGAGCCCTTGCAGACGAGGCTCAGGGACCCTCCAGGGGACACAAGGCAGCTCCAGACACCACCAGGACATCGACTTCAAGAGGACTTTGGTTCCCGTCAAGGCCCTGAGGAGCTCCAGAGGGGTCCTGGGTGGCTCTAGAGAGGGTTGGAGTGTCCCTAAGGGCTCCTGAAAGGCCCCAAAGGGCTCCTGGGTGGCTCTGGAGGCCTCATGTCCCCACGAGGGTCCCTGAGCCTCGTCTGCAAGGGCTCCGGCTTCTCCTTCAGCAGCTACGACATGAGTTGGGTCCGTCAGGCGCCCGAGAAGGACCTCGAGTGGGTCGCGGGGATCTACCCTGGTGGTACCACCTACTACTCTCCGTGGGTCAAGGGCCGATTCACCATCTCCAGGGACAACAACCAGGCCACGGTCACCCTGCGGATGACGGGGCTGAAGGCCGAGGACACGGGGTCCTACTTCTGCGCCAAAGCTGCTGGTGGTGCTGCTGCTTATGCTGGTGATTCCACCTCCCACACTCCAGGAGCCTCAGGCCCAACCTGGAGCCCCCCAGGACCCTTCTAGGAGCCCCACAAACCCCTCAAGAGCCACCTGAGACCCTTCTAGGATCCTCAGGACCCACTAGAGCCACCCAGAAGCCCTTTAGGACCTTCTTAGCCCCCTCAGGACTCCACTCAAGCCACTGGGACCACTTGAGGCCCTTCCAGGAGCCCTCTGAGCCCCCCAGGACCTCTCTGGAGACCCTCAGACCAATCTAGAGCCACCCAGGACCCTCTTAAGCCCTTTTTAAAGCCTCGGAGTAGCCTCATGGGTCACTAATTAGACCCAAGAGGTCCCTTCTTAGCCCCAATAAGCCCCATCAGGACCGTGATGGTCCTTGGGGCTCCTTGGGGGCTCCAGAGGGGTCCTGGGGGTCTCTAAGGAGGTCCTGGGTGGCTCTAGTGGGTCCTGAGGCTCCTGGAGTGTGGGAGAGGAACCAGCCCCATAATCACTACCACTATAAGCATCTTTGGCGCAGAAGTAGGTCCCCGTGTCCTCGGCATTCAGCCCCGTCATCCGCAGGGTGACCTCCCGAAACCCCTCAAGATCCACCTGAGACCCTTCTAGGATCCTCAGGACCCACTACAGCCACCCAGGACCTCGTTAGGGGCACCCAGGACCTCATCAGAGACCCCAAAGCCCCTTCTGGGGCCACCAGGATCGTCCTAGAGCTCCTCAAGTACCTTCAAGGGGAACCTGAGGTCTCCTCTTGAGCTCCTGGAAGGTTTTTAGGAGCTGAATTAGCCCTTATAGGCCCTTAAGTAGCCCTCAAAGCCCCTTAATTAGCCCTCATAGGCTTCTAATTAGCCCTCACAGGCCTTAATTAGCCCTCACAGGGCCCCAATTAGCCCCCATGAGGCTCCTAATTAGCTCTTTCCCTTCCCCAATTGGCCTCAATGCATCCTCCTATTGCCCTGCAATACCCCAAACTCCCAGAGCCCCTGGGACCACTTGAGGCCCTTCCAGGAGCCCTCTGAGCCCCCCAGGACCTCTCTGGAGACCCTCAGACCAATCTAGAGCCACCCAGGACTCTTTTAAGGCCTTTTTATAGCCTTGGAGTAGCCTTATGGGTCACGAATTAGTCCCAAGAGGTCCCTTCTTAGCCCCAATAAGCCCCATCAGGGCCATGATGGTCCTTGGGGCTCCTTGGGGGCTCCAGAGGGGTCCTGGGTGGCTCTAGAGAGGGTTGGAGTGTCCCTAAGGGCTCCTGAAAGGCCCCAAAGGGCTCCTGGGTGGCTCTGGAGGCCTCATGTCCCTTCTAGGACACCCAGGACCCACCTGAAGCTCTATAGGTCCTTTATGGGGACCCTGAGGGCTCCTTTTGGGTCCTGGAAGGCTCCTAGAAGGCTTTGAGGAGGTCCCAGGAGGCTCCAGAGAGGTCCTGGGTGGCCCCAGATGGGTCCTAGTGGTGCTTGAGGAGCCCTTTGGACTTCCAGAGGAGCCCTGAGGGTCCTAGAAGGGTCCTGGATGGGCCTAAAGGGGTCCCATGGGGCTCTAGGAGGGTCCTGGGTGGCTCTTGACGAGTCCCAATGGCTCTGGGTGGGTCTAGAGGAGCCCTGAAGGTCGTTGAAGCCTCCTGGAGGGCCCTGGAGAGGCTCTGAGGGTCCCAGAGGGGTCCTGGGGGTTTCTCAGGGAATCCTGGTGTGTTCTCAAGGGGTTGTGTGTGTCCTAGGGGTTCCAGGGAGCCTCTAAAGAGTCCTGGTGGCTCTAGAGAGGTCTTGGATGGTTCTAGAGAGCTCCTGGAGGTCCTGGGAGGCTCCTGGGAGGCTCTGAATGGGTCCCAGGGGGTCTGGAGGGGCCCCAGAGCCTTGTGGGGGAAGCCAAGTCCTCTGGGCTGGAGCCTGGATGGGGGAGAAGGTGGGAGGGGAGGGGATGAAGAAGGCCCTGAAGGAGTCCTGGGGGTCTCTGAGGGACCTTGGGGGTTCTAGAAGGATCCTGGAGGACCTAGGAGGGTCCTGGGTTGCTCCAGGTTGGTCCTGAGGCTCCTGGAGTGTGGGAGGTGGAACCAGCGTCACTCCAACCACCAGCACCAGCAGCTTTGGCACAGAAGGTTTGGTGTCTCCAGCTTCAGGCTGGTCACCCACGAGGTTCCTGAGCTCTGGTTGTTGTCCCTGGAGATGGTGAATCAGCCCTTGACCGACGGAGAGTAGTAGGTGTTACCACCACTACTGCTGATCTCCGCGACGTATTCGAGGCTCTTCTCGGGTGCCTGACGCATCCAGCCCATCTCGAAGTCGCTGAAGGTGAAGCCGGAGGCCTTGCAGACGAGGCTCAGGGACCCTCCAGGGGACACGAGGCCTCCTCCCGTCTCCACCAGGGACACGGCCGCTCGCAGACCTGCAGGAGAAGACGTTTTGTGGAGGTGAAGCCCTCATCCCAGCAGCCTCCAACCCCTCCAGGACCTGCTCAGGCTCCTTGGGGCATCTCCAGGGCTCCCAGAGCCTTCCTGGGGCTCCCAAATCCTCCTTCGGGCGGCTCAGCTTCATCCAGCCCATTCATTAAGGCCCTAATTAAAGCCTCCTTAACCCCCTCCCCCTTTATTTTTACTCATTTGGCTTTTCCTTCGTAGATAAAACCTCCAAACTGGCCCCGAAAGCCCCAAAACTCCTTTTTAAGCCCATTTTCGGGGCCTTCGGGCGCAGCTGCTGCTCTCGGGGAGGGGCCAGGAGCTCTCTGCTTCGTTAGAGCTAATAATCTGTCTGATTATGGCTCATAATGTAACTATTAGGGCTAATCAGGGACCCCTTAGGGCTCATAATGAGGATATTAGGGCTTCACATTAAGGCTCCTGCCCAACCCCTTCAGAAGGGTCCTGGGGGGCTCCAGGTTGGTCCTGAGGCTCCTGGAGTGTGGGAGGTGGAACCAGCATCAACCCAAGCAGCAGCACCAGCTCCTTTGGGGCAGCAGCAGGTGCTCCCGGAAGGTTCTCCTGGGTCCTGGTTGGCTCCAGAGGGACCCTAAGGGTCCTGGGTGGCTCCTCGGGGGCTCTGCAGAGGTCCAGGTCTCCCCCATGGCCACCTCCACCTTCTCCCCTCTCCTCCTCCTCCTGGTGACCCTGCCAGGTAGGTTCTTCTCCCCCCGAGAAGGTCCTGGAGGGGTTGGAGGCTGCTGGGATGAGGGCTTCACCTCCACAACGTCTTCTCCTGCAGGTCTGCGAGCGGCCGTGTCCCTGGTGGAGACGGGAGGAGGCCTCGTGTCCCCTGGAGGGTCCCTGACCCTCGTCTGCAAGGGCTCTGGCTTCACCTTCAGCAGCTACGTGATGGGCTGGATGCGTCAGGCACCCGAGAAGGGCCTCGAATACGTCGCGGAGATCAGCAGTAGTGGTGGTAACACCTACTACTCACCGTCGGTCAAGGGCCGATTCACCATCTCCAGGGACAACAACCACAGCTCAGGGACCTTGTGGGTGACCAGCCTCAAGCTGCAGACACCAAACCTTCTGTGCCAAAGCTGCTGGTGCTGGTGGTTGGAGTGACGATGGTTCCTCCTCCCACACTCCAGGAGCCTCAGGACCAACCTGGAGCCCCCCAGGACCCTTCAGGGACCCCCAGACACCTTCCAGAGCCAACCAGGGCCCCTCTTGAGGCCACAAGGTCTCCTCCACAACCCTCAGGACACCTCTAGGGCCACCAGGACCCCTCCTGGAGCTCCCGGGGACTCCTTTAGGGCCTCCAAGGGCCCCTCTAGGGCCACCAAGACCCTTCGAGGAGCAGCTTAGAGCCTCCCAGGACCTCTCTAGGACTCCCTTATTAGCCCTAGTGCCCTAATAGACTTAATTATTAGCCTTCATTTAGGGCCTGGGCTGGATTAATTAGGTTATAAGCCCTGAGAGACCTAATTATTAGCCCCAAAAGGTCCCTTATTAGCCCCAAGAGGCTTCATTATTGCCTCTAATTGAAGGAGGTGGGAAGAAGCCTTAATGTGAAGCCCTAATATCCTCATTATGAGCCCTAAGAGGTCCCTGATTAGCCCTAATATTCACCTTCTCAGCCCTAATCAGACAGATTATTAGCTCTAACGAAGCAGAGAGCTCCTGGCCCCTCCCCGAGAGCAGCAGCTGCGCCCGAAGGCCCAGAAAATGAGGTTAAAAAGGGAGTTTTGGTGCTTTCGGGGCCAGTTTGGAGGTTTTAGCTACGAATGGAAAAGCCAAATGAGTAAAGAAAAAGGGGAGGGGGTTAACGAGGCCTTAATTAGGGCCTTAATTAATGGGATTGATTAATGTGAGCTTCAGGAAGGAGGATTTGGGAGCCCCAGGAAGGCTCTGGGAGCCCTGGAGATGCCCCAAGGAGCCCTCTGGGGCCACTCAGGAGCCTCCTGGGACCCCTTTAGGCCCTTCCAGGAGCCTTCTAGGACCCCAGGTCTCCTCTGGAAGCCCAAAGGGCTCCTCAAGCACCACTAGGACCCATCTGGGGCCACCCAGGACCTCTCGGGAGCCTCCTGGGACCTCCTCAAAGCCTTCCAGGAGCCTTCCAGGACCCAAATGGAGCCCTCAGGGTCCCCATAAAGGACCTATAGAGCTTCAGGTGGGTCCTGGGGGTCCTAGAAGGGACCTGAGGCCTCCAGAGCCACCCAGGAGCCCTTTGGGGCCTTTCAGGAGCCCTTAGGGACACTCCAACCCCTACTAGAGCCACCCAGGACCCCTCTGGAGCTCCTCAGGGCCTTGACGGGAACCAAAGTCCTCTTGAAGTCGATGTCCTGGTGGTGTCTGGAGCTGCCTCGTGTCCCCTGGAGGGTCCCTGAGCCTCGTCTGCAAGGGCTCCGGCCTCACCTTCGGCAGCTTCTCCATGCAGTGGGTCCATCAGGCACCTGAGAAGGGCCTCGAGTGGGTCGCGTACATCAGAAATGATGGTTACACCTACTAATCTCCATCGGTCAAGGGCCGATTCACCATCTCCAGGGACAACAACCAGGCCACGGTCACCCTGCGGATGACGGGGCTGAAGGCCGAGGACACGGGGACCTACTTCTGTGCCAAAGATGCTGGTACTGGTGGTGCTTATGCTGTTGGTTCCACCTCCCACACTCCAGGAGCCTCAGGACCAACCTAGAGCCACCCAGGACCCTTCTGGGACCTCCCCAAACCCCTCAAGAGCCACCTGAGACCCTTCTAGGATCCTTAGGACCCAGCAGAGGCCCCCAGAAGCCCTTTAGGACCTTCTTAGCACCCTCAGGACTCCACTCGAGCCCCTGGGACAACATGAAACCCTTCCAGGATCTCTCTGAGCCCCTCAGGACCTCTCTGGAGACCCTCAGAACAATCTAGAGCCACCCAGGACACTCTTAAGGCCTTTTTAAAGCCTTGTAGGAACCTTATGGGTCACTAATTACTCCCAAGAGGTCCTTTATTAGCCCAAATAAGCCCCATCAGGACATCAGGGCGCTCCAGAGGGGTCCTGGGGGTCTCTAAGGAGGTCCTGGGTGGCTCTAGTGGGTCCTGAGGCTCCTGGAGTGTGGGAGGAGAAACCAGCCCCATAATCACTATCACTATAAGCATCTTTGGCGCAGAAGTAGGTCCCCGTGTCCTCGGCCTTCAGCCCCGTCATCCGCAGGGTGACCGTGGCCTGGTTGTTGTCCCTGGAGATGGGGAATCGGCCCTTGACCGACGGCGAGTACCAGGTGCCACCACCAGCGTTGATGTACGCGACCCACTCGAGGCCCTTCTCGGGCGCCTGACGGACCCACTGCATGAAGAAGCTGCTGAAAGTGACGACGGAGCCCTTGCAGACGAGGCTCAGGGACCCTCCAGGGGACACGAGGCCTCCAGAGCCACCCAGGACCCTTCTAGGACCTGCACGAACCCCTCAAGATCCACCTGAGACCCTTCTAGGATCCTCAGGACCCACTAGAGCTACTCAGGACTTCGTTAGAGCCACCCAAGACCTCATTAGAGTCACTCAGGACCTCATCGGAGACCCCAAAGCCCCTTCTGGGGCCACCAGATCCCCCTAGAGCTCCTCAAGTACCTTCAAGGGGAAACTGAGGTCTCCTCTTGGGCTCCTGGAACTCTTTGAGGAGCTTAATTAGCCCTTATAGGCCCTTAAGTAGCCCTCAAATCCCCTTAATTAGCCCTCTCATGCCCTTAATTACCCCTCACAGGCTTCTAATTAGCCTTCACAGGCCTTAATTAGCCCTCACTGGGCCCCAATTAGCCCCCACGAGTCTCCTAAATTAGCTCTTTCACTTCCCCAATTGGCCTCAATGCATCCTCCTATTGCCCTGCAATTCCCCCAAGTCGCCACCAGGGGGCGCTGCTAATTGATAGTTTCTTAATTAACCTCCTCCCCATGCGGTTGTGGCTAATTAATTCCTTCTCACGAGTCGTTAAGGAGCTGTTTTAATTAATTTATTGTTGATTGAGGCGCCGAGGAGGCTCCAATTAGTCAATTCTGGGGCTACAAGTCGTTAAAGGGCTGATCTAATTAATAAATTCAGTGTCTAAGAGTCAATAAAGAGCTGTGGAAATTAATTATTTCTGTGTCTATAGTTCATTAAGGGACGGAGGAGACTCTAATTAATTAATTCTGTGTCTATAAGTCATTAAAGAGCTCTGGAAATTAATTATTTTGGTGTCTATGAGTCATTAAGGGACTGAAAAGGCTCCAATTAATTAATCAATTCAGTGTCTATGAGTCAATAAGGAACTGCTCTAATTAATTAATTGAGTCTCTCTGAGTCATTAAGTGACTGAGGAGACTCCAATTAATCAATTCAGTGTCTACAAGTCATTAAGGAGCTGCTCTAATTAACTAATTGAGTCTCTAGGAGTCATTAAGGGACTGAGGAGGCTCCAATTAATTAATTCTGTGTCTATAAATGATTGAGGAGCTGCTCTAATTAATTAATTCCGCCTCTCAAAGCGCAAGGAGGGTCCCAAGAGGCCGATTAACGCTTCGTTAATTAGAGAAAAACAACTCGTTAACTCCCCAGGGGGGAAACCTGATTAATTAACTCGAGAAAAACAACTCATTAAGCCTCTAGGGAGACTCCAATTAATTAATTCCGAGTCATAAGTCCTTAATTACGACCTCAATGGGGAATTAATTAATTCCAAGCGGCTTCAAGTCATTAATTCCCTGTCAAGGGTTTAATTAATTGGCTCTATGAGTCGTAATTAATTAATTCCGAGTCGGTAAGTGATGAGGTCCCTGTCCAGGTGGTAATTAACTCCCTAGAGAGGTTGGAATTAATTAATTGCAAGGAGGTAAGAGGCTTTAATTAATTCCTATTTGAGGCTTTAATTCATTCCTATTAGAAACTTGAATTAATTCCTATTTGTATCTTTAATTAATTCCTATCAAATCCTTTATTTAACTCCTATAAGAGACTTTAATTAATTCCTATAGGTCTTTAATTAAGTCCTACGAGGCTTTAATTAATCCTTATTAGAGACTTTATTTAATTCCTATGAGAGACTTTAATTAATTCCTATAAGAGACTTTAATTACTTGCTATTTGAGGGTTTAATTAATTCCTTTAAGGCTTTAATTAATTCCTATTAGACCCTTTAATTAATTCCTATAACAGACTTTAATCAATTCCTATTAGACCCTTTAATTAATTCCTATTAGACCCTTTAATCAATTCCTCTTAGAGCCTTTAATTAATTCCTATAAGAGACTTTAATAAATTCCTCTTAGATTCTTTAATTAATTCCTATAAGAGACTTTCATTACTTCCTATTCGAGTCTTTAATTAATTCCTACTCGAGGCTTTAATTAATTCCCATAAGAAGCTTTAATTAATTCCTATAAGAGACTTTTATTACTTCCTATTTGAGGCTTTAATTGATTCCTTTAAGTCTTTAATTAATTCCTATTAGACACTTTATTTAATTCCTCTTAGATCCTTTAATTAATTCCTCTTAGAGTCTTTAATTAACTCCCATGAGTCTTTAATTGATCCCTATTTGATCCTTTAATTAATTCCTATTAGAGTCTTCAATTAATTTCCTATAAGAGACTTCAATTAAGTCCTCTTAGATTCTTTAATTAATTCCTATTAGAGCCATTAATTAATTCCTATTAGACGCTTTTATGAGTTCCTATAAGAGACTTTAATTACTTCCTATTTGAGGCTTTAATTTATTCCTTTAAGTCTTTAATTAAATACTATTCGAGGCTTTAATTAATCCCTATGAGGCTTTAATTAATCACCATAAGAACCTTTAATCAATTCCTACTTGAGGCTTTAATTAATTCCTCTTAGAGACTTTAATTTATTCCTATGAGACACTTTAATTAATTCCTATAAGAGACTTCAATTAATTCCCTTTAGTCCTTAATTCCTATTAGAGGCTTTAATTAATTCCTATAAGAACCTTTAATTAATTCCTATAAGAGACTTTAATAAATTCCTCTTAGATTCTTTAATTAATTCCTATTAGATCCTTTAATTAATTCCTATTAGATCCTTTAATTAATTCCTATGAGTCTTTAATTAATTCCTATTAGAGGCTTTAATTAATTCCTATAAGAACCTTTAATTAATTCCTATTAGACACTTTTATTAATTCCTATAAGAGACTTTATTTACTTCCTACTTGAGGCTTTAATTAATTCCTTTAAGTAGTTAATTAATTCCTATAAGAGACTTTAATTACTTCCTATTCGAGGCTTTAATCAATTCCTTTAAGTCTTTAATTAATTCCTATTAGAAGCTTCAATTCGTTCCTATAAGTAACTTCAATTAATTCCTGTAAGAGACTTTAATCAATTCCTATTTGATCCTTTAATCAATTCCTCTTAGACCCTTTAATTAATTCCTCTTAGACCCTTTAATTAATCCCTCTCCCAGGCCCCAATCAACCCCTCGGCCCCAATCAACCCCTTAATTAATTAACCCCCAATTAACCCCAGAGAACCTCAACCCCCTTGAGATTCACACCCCACACCCACCCTGGGGCCTCTTAATTAACGAGTCGGCTCCTAACGAAGGAGCCGGAGACGCTCTCCGGATGCAGCTCCAGCCTCGCCGGGAGCTCTAATTAACGAGGAGGCGCTTAACGAGGCTCGAGGGGGTGGAGGGAGCCTCGAGATGCAAATCTGGGTCCTCCGTGAGCTCCAATTAACGATTACGGAGCTTAACGAAGCTTGAGGAGGGGTCAGGGCAGCTCAAGGGGGTCTAGAAGGCCTCAAACTGCTAATCCAGGCCCTCCAGGGCCTCTAATTAATTAATTGGAGCTTAATGAAGCTTGAGGAGGGGTTGGAGGCACCTCAAGGGGGTCTAGAAGGCCTCAAACTGCTAATCCAGGTCCTCCAGGGCCTCTAATTAATTAATTGGAGCTTAATGAAGCTTGAGGAGGGGTCGGAGGCACCTCAAGGGGGTCTAGAAGGCCTCAAGATGCTAATCCAGGTCCTCCACGAGCCCCAATTAACGATTATGGAGCTTAACGAAGCATTAGGTGGGGGGGAGGGGGTCTAGAAGGCCTCAAGATGCTAATCCAGCTCCTCCAAGGCCTCTAATTAACTAATTGGTGCCTAACGAAGGGGGTTGGGAGGGTCAGAGGCAGCTCAAGGGCACCTAGAAGGCCTCAAGATGCAAATCCAGGTCCTCCACGAGCCCCAATTAACGATTATGGAGCTTAACGAAGCATTAGGTGGGGGGGAGGGGGGGTCTAGAAGGCCTCAAGATGCTAATCCAGCTCCTCCAAGGCCTCTAATTAACTAATTGGTGCCTAACGAAGGGGGTTGGGAGGGTCAGAGGCAGCTCAAGGGCACCTAGAAGGCCTCAAGATACAAATCCATGTTCTCCATTACTTC
Organism: Coccyzus lansbergi; assembly: GCA_033558105.1. Lineage (NCBI taxonomy): Eukaryota > Metazoa > Chordata > Aves > Cuculiformes > Coccyzidae > Coccyzus > Coccyzus lansbergi. Next base: position 117,276 of record JAUMJK010001038.1, read on the forward strand.
TAATTAATTAATTGGAGCCTAATGAAGCCTGAGGAGGGGTCGGGGTCACCTCAAGGGGGTTTGAGATGCAAGTCCAGCTCCTCCACGACCTCCAATTAACAATTAAGGAGCTTAACGAAGCTTGAGGAGGGGTCAGGGTCACCTCAAGGGGGTTTGAGATGCAAATCCAGCTCCTCCACGACCTCCAATTAACAATTAAGGAGCTTAACGAAGCATGAGGAGGGGGTCGGAGAGGGTGTTGGTGGCCTCAAGATGCAAATCCAGCTCCTCCACGACCTCCAACGATTAATCAAGGAGCTTAACGAAGCCGGAGGAGGAGCTGGAGACGCCTGAAGTGGCTGGAGATGCAAATCCAGCTCCTCCATGGCCTCCAATTAACACTCGGGAAGCCCTAACGAAGCCGGAGTTGTGGGGCGGGGCCTCCCCCGGGATGCAAATCCAGGTCCCTCCAGCGGGTTCAAAAGGCCCCGAGGAGCCCCAAAGAGGCACCGAGCGTGGTCTCCACCACCATGGCCACCACCAGCCTCCCCCAGCTCCTCCTCCTCCTCCTGGTGACCCTGCCAGGTAGGTTCTTCTCCTCCCCGAGAAGGTCCTGGAGGGGTCGGAGGTTGATGGGATGAGGGCTTCACCTCCACGACGTCTTCTCCTGCAGGTCTGCGAGCGGCCGTGTCCCTGGTGGAGACGGGAGGAGGCCTCGTGGCCCCCGGAGGGTCCCTGAGCCTCGTCTGCAAGGCCTCCGGCTTCACCTTCGGCAGCTACGCCATGAGCTGGATGCGTCAGGACCCCCGGGAGGACCTCGAGGGGGTCGCGGGGATCAGCGGTGGTGGCGCCACCTACTACTCGCCGTCGGTCGAGGGCCGATTCACCATCTCCAGGGACAACAACCAGGCCACGGTCACCCTGCGGATGACGGGGCTGAAGGCCGAGGACACGGGGACCTACTTCTGCGCCAAAGCTGCTGCTCACGGTGGCTCCGGGGGGTCCCGCGGCTGGAGGAATACTCAAGCGGAACCTTCCGGAGGCCAATTAGAACCTCCTCGAGCCCATTAGGACCTCCTCAGCTCGAGCAGGAGCGACTCAAGTCAGGCAGAACCTTCTTAACTCAACCGTGAGATGTTCAGGTTGAGCTCCGGTGGCTCCGAGTGAAGCTCTGGTGGCTTCAGGCTCCACCGGGACCTCCTCCGGCTCCACTGGGACCTTCTCAAGGTCAATTAGAACCTTCTCAAGGTCAATTAGAACCTTCTCAAGCCAATTAGAACCTTCTCAAGGTCAATTAGAACCTTCTCAAGGTCAATTAGAACCTTCTCAAGGTCAATTAGAACCTTCTCAAGCCAATTAGAAGCTCCTCAAGCCAATTAGAAGCTCCTCAAGCCAATTAGAAGCTCCTCAAGCCAATTAGAACCTTCTTGAGCTCAATTAGAACCTTCTGAAGGCAACTCTGAGCTCTTCAAGTTGAGCTCTGGTGGCTCCAAGTGAAGCTCTGGAGGCTTCGAGCTCAACCAGGAGCTCCTGGAGCTCAATTAGAAGCTTCTAAAGACCAATTAGAAGCTTCTCGAGGCCAATTAGAACCTTCTCGAGTCACTTAGAAGCTTCTCAAGTCAACCAGGAGCTCCTCAAGTTGAGCTCTGGAGGCTTCGAGCTCAACCAGGAGCTCCTTGAGCTCAATTAGAAACTTAACGAGGCCAATTAGAACCTTCTGAGGCCAATTAGAACCTTCTCGAGGTCAATTAGAACCTTCTCAAGGTCAATTAGAAGCTTCTCAAGGTCAATTAGAAGCTTCTCGAGTCAATTAGAACCTTCTCGAGTCAATTAGAAGCTTCTCAGCTCAACCAGGAGCTCCTCAGGTCGAGCTCTGGTGGCTCCAAGTGAAGCTCTGGTGGCTTCAGGCTCCACTGGGACCTTCTCAAGCTCAACCAGGAGCTCCTCGAGTCAAGCGGAAGCTTCTCAAGTCAACTGGAACCTTCTCAACTCAACCCTGAGCTCCTCAGGTCGAGCTCTGGTGGCTCCGAGTGAAGCTCTGGAGGCTTCGAGCTCAAGCAGGAGCTCCTGGAGCTCAATTAGAAGCTTCTAGAGGCCAATTAGAAGCTTCTCAAGGTCAATTAGAACCTTCTCGAGGCCAATTAGAACCTTCTCGAGGCCAATTAGAACCTTCTCGAGTCAACCAGGAGCTCCTCAAGTTGAGCTCTGGAGGCTTCGAGCTCAACCAGGAGCTCCTTGAGCTCAATTAGAAGCTTCTAGAGGCCAATTAGAACCTTCTGAGGCCAATTAGAACCTTCTCAGCTCAAGCAGGAGCTCCTTGAGCTCAATTAGAAGCTTCTCGAGGCCAATTAGAACCTTCTCGAGTCAATTAGAAGCTTCTCAGCTCAACCAGGAGCTCCTCAGGTCGAGCTCTGGTGGCTCCAAGTGAAGCTCTGGAGGCTTCAAGCTCAAGCAGGAGCTCCTTGGGCTCAATTAGAACCTTAACGAGGCCAATTAGAAGCTTCTCGAGTCAATTAGAAGCTTCTCATCTCAACCAGGAGCTCCTCAAGTCAACCCTGAGCTCCTCAAGTCGAGCTCTGGTGGCTCCAAGTGAAGCTCTGGAGGCTTCGAGCTCAACCAGGAGCTCCTGGAGCTCAATTAGAAGCTTCTAAAGACCAATTAGAAGCTTCTCGAGGCCAATTAGAACCTTCTCGAGTCACTTAGAAGCTTCTCAAGTCAACCAGGAGCTCCTCAAGTTGAGCTCTGGAGGCTTCGAGCTCAACCAGGAGCTCCTGGAGCTCAATTAGAACCTTAACGAGGCCAATTAGAACCTTCTGAGGCCAATTAGAACCTTCTGAGGCCAATTAGAACCTTCTCAGCTCAAGCAGGAGCTCCTTGAGCTCAATTAGAAGCTTCTGGAGGCCAATTAGAACCTTCTCGAGTCACTTAGAAGCTTCTCAGCTCAACCAGGAGCTCCTCAGGTCGAGCTCTGGTGGCTTCAAGTGAAGCTCTGGAGGCTTCAAGTTCAAGCAGGAGCTCCTTGGGCTCAATTAGAACCTTAACGAGGCCAATTAGAATCTTCTCGAGTCAATTAGAAGCTTCTCAGCTCAACCAGGAGCTCCTCAAGTCAACCCTGAGCTCCTCAAGTCAAGCTCTGGTGGCTCCAAGTGAAGCTCTGGAGGCTTCGAGCTCAACCAGGAGCTCCTTGAGCTCAATTAGAACCTTAACGAGGCCAATTAGAAGCTTCTCAAGGTCAATTAGAACCTTCTCAAGACAATTAGAAGCTTCTCGAGGCCAATTAGAACATTCTCGAGGCCAATTAGAACCTTCTCGAGGCCAATTAGAAGCTTCTCAAGTCAACCAGGAGCTCCTCAAGTGAAGCTCTGGAGGCTTCGAGCTCAACCAGGAGCTCCCGGAGCTCAATTAGAACCTTAACGAGGCCAATTAGAACCTTCTGAGGCCAATTAGAACCTTCTCAGCTCAAGCAGGAGCTCCTTGAGCTCAATTAGAAGCTTCTCGAGGCCAATTAGAACCTTCTCGAGTCAATTAGAAGCTTCTCAGCTCAACCAGGAGCTCCTCAGGTCGAGCTCTGGTGGCTCCAAGTGAAGCTCTGGAGGCTTCAAGTTCAAGCAGGAGCTCCTTGGGCTCAATTAGAACCTTAACGAGGCCAATTAGAAGCTTCTCGAGTCAATTAGAAGCTTCTCATCTCAACCAGGAGCTCCTCAAGTCAACCCTGAGCTCCTCAAGTCGAGCTCTGGTGGCTCCAAGTGAAGCTCTGGAGGCTTCGAGCTCAAGCAGGAGCTCCTTGAGCTCAATTAGAAGCTTCTAGAGGCCAATTAGAACCTTCTCGAGGCCAATTAGAAGCTTCTCAAGTCAATTAGAACCTTCTCGAGGCCAATTAGAACCTTCTCGAGGCCAATTAGAACCTTCTCGAGGCCAATTAGAAGCTTCTCGAGGCCAATTAGAAGCTTCTCGAGGCCAATTAGAAGCTTCTCAAGTCAACCAGGAGCTCCTCAAGTTGAGCTCTGGAGGCTTCGAGCTCAACCAGGAGCTCCTTGAGCTCAATTAGAACCTTAACGAGGCCAATTAGAACCTTCTGAGGCCAATTAGAACCTTCTGAGGCCAATTAGAACCTTCTCAAGGTCAATTAGAAGCTTCTCAAGGTCAATTAGAACCTTCTCGAGTCAATTAGAACCTTCTCGAGTCAATTAGAAGCTTCTCAGCTCAACCAGGAGCTCCTCAGGTCGAGCTCTGGTGGCTCCAAGTGAAGCTCTGGTGGCTTCAGGCTCCACTGGGACCTTCTCAAGCTCAACCAGGAGCTCCTCGAGTCAAGCGGAAGCTTCTCAAGTCAACTGGAACCTTCTCAACTCAACCCTGAGCTCCTCAGGTCAAGCTCTGGTGGCTCCGAGTGAAGCTCTGGAGGCTTCGAGCTCCACTGGGACCTTCTTGAGCTTAACCAGGAGCTTCTTGAGGCAACCGGAACCTTCTCAACTCAACCGTGAGCTCCTCAAGTCGAGCTCTGGTGGCTTCAGGCTCCACTGGGACCCCCTCAGGCTCCACTGGGACCTTCTCAAGTCAATTAGAAGCTCCTCAGCTCAACCAGGAGCTCCTCAAGTCAACCACGAGCTCCTCAGGTCAAGCTCCGGTGGCTCCAAGTGAAGCTCCGGTGGCTTCAGGCTCCTCTGGGGCCTCCTCAACCCGACCGCAACCTCCTCCAGCCCAAGGTTGAGGTCCCCCCCCCAACCCAGGTCCTTCCGGAGGATTTTGAGCCCCGAGGAGTCACCGTGGGACCTGGTGCTGGTGCTGCTGCTACTCATGGTGCTTCAGGAGGCACCAAAAACACCTTCTGGGCAGGTTCCTCTCTCCCTCAGGAGCTTCTCGGCTCGACCAGGAGCTCCTCGAGTCGCCTGGGAGGCCCTCAAGTCGAGCTCTGGTGGCTTCAGGCTCCACTGGGACCCCCTCAGGCTCCACTGGGACCTTCTCAAGTCATTTAGAAGCTTCTCAGCTCAACCAGGAGCTCCTCGAGTCAAGCGGAAGCTTCTCAAGTCAACTGGAGCCTTCTCAAGTCAACCCTGAGCTCCTCAGGTCGAGCTCTGGTGGCTCCGAGTGAAGCTCTGGAGGCTTCGAGCTCAACCAGGATCTCCCGGAGCTCAATTAGAAGCTTCTAGAGGCCAATTAGAAGCTTCTCGAGTCAATTAGAAGCTTCTCAGCTCAACCAGGAGCTCCTCAAGTCAACCCTGAGCTCCTCAGGTCGAGCTCTGGTGGCTCCGAGTGAAGCTCTGGAGGCTTCAAGCTCAACCAGGAGCTCCTGGAGCTCAATTAGAAGCTTCTAGAGGCCAATTAGAAGCTCCTCAAGGCCAATTAGAACCTTCTCGAGCCAATTAGAAGCTTCTCAAGGCAACTCTGAGCTCTTCAAGTCGAGCTCTGGTGGCTCCAAGTGAAGCTCTGGAGGCTTCGAGCTCAATTAGAAGCTTCTAGAGGCCAATTAGAAGCTTCTCGAGTCAATTAGAAGCTTCTCAGCTCAACCCTGACCTCCTCAAGTCAAGCTCTGGTGGCTCCAAGTGAAGCTCTGGAGGCTTCGAGCTCAAGCAGGAGCTCCTTGGGCTCAATTAGAACCTTAACGAGGCCAATTAGAACCTTCTGAGGCCAATTAGAACCTTCTCAGCTCAACCAGGAGCTCCTGGAGCTCAATTAGAACCTTCTCAAGGCCAATTAGAACCTTCTCAAGCCAATTAGAACCTCCTCAAGCCAATTAGAACCTCCTCAGCTCAACCAGGAGCTCCTCAAGTCAACTATGAGCTCTTCAAGTTGAACTCTGGAGGCTTCAAGCTCAACCAGGAGCTCCTTGGGCTCAATTAGAACCTTAACGAGGCCAATTAGAAGCTTCTCAAGCCAATTAGAAGCTTCTCGAGTCAATTAGAAGCTTCTCAGCTCAACCCGGAGCTCCTCAGGTCGAGCTCTGGTGGCTCCGAGTGAAGCTCTGGAGGCTTCGAGCTCAACCAGGAGCTCCTTGGGCTCAATTAGAAGCTTCTTGAGGCCAATTAGAACATTCTGAGGCCAATTAGAACCTTCTCAGGTCAACCAGGAGCTCCTGGAGCTCAATTAGAAGCTTAACGAGGCCAATTAGAAGCTTCTGAGGCCAATTAGAACCTCCTCAAGCCAATTAGAAGCTCCTCAGCTCAACCAGGAGCTCCTCAAGTCAACTATGAGCTCCTCAAGTTGAGCTCTGGAGGCTTCGAGCTCAACCAGGAGCTCCTTGGGCTCAATTAGAACCTTAACGAGGCCAATTAGAACATTCTGAGGCCAATTAGAACCTTCTCAGCTCAACCAGGAGCTCCTGGAGCTCAATTAGAACCTTCTCAAGGCCAATTAGAACCTTCTCAAGGCCAATTAGAAGCTTCTCAAGCCAATTAGAAGCTTCTCAAGCCAATTAGAAGCTTCTCAGCTCAACCCTGAGCTCCTCAAGTCAAACTCTGGACTCAAAACTCTTGATTTTCCCTCAAGTTGGACTCAAATCTCTTGATTTTCCCTCAAGTTGGACTCAAATCTCTGAATTTTCCCTCAACTCGGACCCAAATCTAGGAATTTTCCTTGAAACCCTCAAGAATTTGGAGGAAAAACGGTTGCGAAACCTCAAAAGAGTCAAAGATTTGGAGGAAAATTTGGGCTAAAGTGGAGAAAATTGAAGGAAAATTGAGAGATTTCAGGCCAAGTTGAAGGAAAATCAAGAGTTTTGAGTCCAAATTGAGGGAAAATCAAGAGATTTGGATCCAAATTGAAGGAAAATTAACAGTTTTGGATCCAACTTGAAGGAAAATCAAGAGTTTTGAGTCCAAATTGAGGGAAAATCAAGAGATTTGAGTCCAAATTGAAGGAAAATCAAGACATTTGGGTCCAAGTTGGTGAAAAATTCAGAGATTTGGGTCCAAAATGACCAAAAAATCAGAGATTTGAGTCCAAGTTGAGGAAAAATCAAGAGATTTGGATCCAAATTGAATGAAAATTAACAGTTTTGGATCCAACTTGAAGGAAAATCAAGAGCTTTGAGACCAAATTGAGGGAAAATCAAGAGATTTGGATCCAAATTGAAGGAAAAACAACAGATTTGAGTCCAACTTGAAGGAAAATCAAGAGATTTGAGTCCAACTTGAAGGAAAATCAAAAGATTTGAGTCCAAAATGAAGGAAAATCAAGAGATTTGAATCCAACTTGAAGGAAAATCAAGAGATTTGAGTCCAACTTGAGGGAAAATGAAGAGTTTTGAGTCCAACTTGAGGGAAAATCAAGAGCTTTGAGTCCAACTTGAAGGAAAATCAAGAGCTTTGAGTCCAACTTGAAGGAAAATCAAGAGATTTTAGTTCAAAATGACCAAAAATCAAGAGATTTGAGTCCAAATTGAAGGAAAAATAAGAGTTTTGAGTCCAAATTTAAGGAAAATGAAGAGATTTGAGTCCAACTTGAGGGAAAATCAAGAGCTTTGAGTCCAACTTGAGGGAAAATGAAGATATTTGAGTCCAACTTGAAGGAAAAATCAAGAGATTTGAGTCCAACTTGAAGGAAAATCAAGAGATTTTAGTTCAAAATGACCAAAAATCAAGAGATTTGAATCCAACTTGAAGGAAAATCAAGAGATTTGAGTCCAACTTGAGGGAAAATCAACAGTTTTGAATCCAACTTGAGAGAAAATCAAGAGATTTGAGTCCAACTTGAACGAAAATCAAGAGTTTTGAGTCCAACTTGAAGGAAAAATCAAGAGATTTGAGTCCAACTTGAAGGAAAATCAAGAGTTTTGAGTCCAAATTGAAGGAAAATCAAGAGATTTGAGTCCAACTTGAGGGAAAATCAACAGTTTTGAATCCAAGTTGAGGGAAAATCAAGAGATTTGAGTCCAACCAGGACCAGTTGGGTCCTCGAGTCGACCGGAACCTCCTCAACTCAACCCTGAGCTCCTCAGGTCGAGCTCTGGTGGCTCCGAGTGAAGCTCTGGCGGCTTCGAGCTCCACCGGGACCTCCTCCAGCTCCACCGGGACCTTCGCGAGTCAACCGGGACCTCCTCAACTCAACCGGAACCTCCTCCAGCCCCAGTTTGAGGTCCCCCCAGGTCCCTCCGGAGGATTTTGAGCCTCAAGGAGTCACCGTGGGACCTACTGGTAGTGCTTGGGGTGCTGCTTATGGGGCTCACGGTGCTCCAGGGGCCTCCAAAAACCTCCTTCGGGGCCTCCAGGACCTCAAAGGTGGAGGTTGCTCCTCCAGTTGGGGCCAAAGGGCTGGATTTGCCACCAAGTCGGACCCAAAGCTCTTGATTTTCCCTCAAGTTGGACTCAAAACTCTTGATTTTTCTTCAACTTGGACTCAAATCTCTTGATTTTCCCTCAAGTTGGACTCAAAGCTCTTGATTTTCCTTCAAGTTGGACTCAAATCTCTTGATTTTCCCTCAAGTTGGACTCAAATCTCTTGATTTTCTCTCAAGTTGGACTCAAAACTCTTGATTTTCCCTCAAGTTGGACTCAAATCTCTTGATTTTCCCTCAAGTTGGACTCAAATCTCTTGAATTTTGGTCATTTTGGACCCAAATGTCTTGATTTTCCTTTAATTTGGACTCAAATCTCTTGATTTTCCCTCAATTTGGACTCAAAGCTCTTGATTTTCCTTCAAGTTGGATCCAAAACTGTTAATTTTCATTCAATTTGGATCCAAAACTGTTAATTTTCATTCAATTTGGATCCAAATCTCTTGATTTTCCCTCAACTTGGACTCAAATCTCTGATTTTTTTGGTCATTTTGGACCCAAATCTCTGATTTTTTCACAAATTTGGACTCAAATCTCTTGATTTTCCTTCAAGTTGGACCCAAATCTCTTGATTTTCCCTCAACTTGGACTCAAATCTCTTGATTTTCTCTCAAGTTGGACTCAAATCTCTTGACTTTCCTTCAAGTTGGACTCAAATCTCTTGATTTTCCCTCAAGTTGGACTCAAATCTCTTGATTTTTGGTCATTTTGGACCCAAATGTCTTGACTTTCCTTCAAGTTGGACTCAAATCTCTTGATTTTCCTTCATTTTGGACTCAAATCTCTTGATTTTCCTTCAAGTTGGAATCAAAGCTCTTGATTTTCCTTCAAGTTGGACTCAAATCTCTTGATTTTCCCTCAAGTTGGACTCAAATCTCCTGATTTTCCCTCAATTTGGACTCAAATCTCTTGATTTTCCTTCAAGTTGGACTCAAAGCTCTTGATTTTCCCTCAAGTGGGACTCAAATCTCTTGAATTTTGGTCATTTTGGACCCAAATGTCTTAATTTTCCTTCAATTTGGATCCAAATCTCTTGATTTTCCCTCAATTTGGTCTCAAAGCTCTTGATTTTCCTTCAAGTTGGATCCAAAACTGTTAATTTTCCTTCAATTTGGATCCAAATCTCTTGATTTTCCCTCAATTTGGACTCAAAACTCTTGATTTTCCTTCAACTTGGCCTCAAATCTGTCAATTTTCCTTCAATTTTCTCCACTTTAGCCCAAATTTTCCTCCAAATCTTTGACTCTTTTGAGGTTTCGCAACCACTTTTCCTCCAAATTCTCGAGGGTTTGAAGGAAAATTCCTAGATTTGGGTCCGAGTTGAGGGAAAATCAAGAGTTTTGAGTCCAAAATGAGGGAAAATCAAGAGATTTGAGTCCAAATTGAAGGAAAATGAAGAGATTTGAGTCCAACTTGAGGGAAAATCAAGAGATTTGAGTCCAACTTGAGGGAAAATCAAGAGATTTGAGTCCAACTTGAGGGAAAATCAAGAGATTTGAGTCCAACTTGAAGGAAAATCAAGAGATTTGAGTCCAACTTGAGAGAAAATCAAGAGATTTGAGTCCAACTTGAAGGAAAATCAAGAGCTTTGAGTCCAACTTGAGGGAAAATGAAGAGATTTGAGTCCAACTTGAGGGAAAATCAAGAGATTTGAGTCCAACTTGAGGGAAAATCAAGAGATTTGAGTCCAACTTGAAGGAAAATCAAGAGATTTGAGTCCAAGTTGAGGGAAAATCAAGAGATTTGAGTCCAACTTGAGGGAAAATCAAGAGATTTGAGTCCAAAATGAAGCAAAATCAAGCGATTTGGATCCAGATTGAAGGAGAGTTTGGGGTTTGGCCCCAGAATGAGGAAGAGGAGGAGTTTTCGCACGAGGATGAGTGGGGTTTGGGTCACGGTGGCTCCTGCTGGTGCTATCGATTTCTGGGGAGCAGGAACCGTCGTCACCGTCTCCTCCGGTGAGTCCCGACCCTTTCGATTTCGCCTCAGTTTCCCCATTTCGGGTCTTTTCGCCGCCAAATTCCGACTCGGAGGGTCCAAAATGGCCGTTTTGGGGCCCAAAACGGCCACTCTGGGGGGTGAAAATGGCCACTTTGGGGCCCAAAATGGCCACTTTGGGGGTGAAAATGTCGATTTTAGGTCTTTATTTTGGGGACTTTGGGCCATTTTGAGGTCCAAAGGGCCCTTTTGAGGGTGAGTCGAGGGTTAAGGTGGAGGTTTTAGGGGGAGAAATGGTTGAAAAATGGAGAATTTGGGGGTTTGGAGGGAGAATTTGAGAGGTTGGAGGAGGAGGTCAGGTCAGAATTTGGTGAATTTATGGGAAAATTGGCAAATTTATGTTAAAAAAGAGGGAAATTGGGGTCAAAAGTAGGGAAGTTTAGGTTAAAAATTGGGGAATTTGGTCAAAAAAAGAGGGAAATTTAGGTAAAAAAATAGGGAAATTTGGGTAAAAAAGAAGGGAATTTAGGTCAAAAAATTGGGACATTTGGGTTGAAAATTGGGGAATTTGGGTCAAAAAAAGGGGAAATTTAGGTTGAAAAATGGGGAAATTTAGGTCAAAAAATAGGGAAATTTGGGGCAAAAAAGAGGGAAATTTAGGTTAAAAATTAGGAGATTTAGGTCAGAAATTGGGGAATTTAGCTCAAAAATTGGGGACTTTGGGTCAAAAATAGGGAAATTTAGGTTGAAAAATCGGGTAATTTAGGTTGAAAAATTGGAAAATTTAGGTCAGAAAAAAAGGAAGTTTAGGTCAAAATTTAGGAAATTTAGGTCAAAAACTGGTAAATTAAGTGGAAATTTTGTTAAATTTTATATTAAAAATATGGAAATTTAGGTCCAAAAAATAGCAAAAATTTAGGTCTAAAATAGGGAAATTTAGGTCAAAAATTAGGAAATTTAGGTAAAAAATTGGTGAATTAAGTGGACATTTTGTTAAATTTTATATTAAAAATAAGGAAATTTAGGTCCAAAAAAATAGAGAAAATTTAGGTCAAAAAATAGGGAAATTTAGGTCTAAAATAGGGAAATTAAGTAGAAAAAATGGTGAATTAAGTGGAAAATTTGGTAAATTTTATATCAAAAATTGGGAAATTTAAGTCAAAATTGGGAGATTTATGTCAAAAATGATTAAATTTAGGTCAGAAAGAGGTGAGTTGAGGTCAAAAAAATGGGAAATTTAGGGTCTGAGGTCTTGATTAGAAAATTGGTTAAAATCTCTAATTGGAGAGAAAAGTTGAGAGAGGAAGAAGTTAAAGGGTTAAAATGTGGAGGGAAAAGCAGAGAAAATGGGTTAAAATGTTGAAATTGAGTGAAAATTTGGGGGAAAATGAGGGAAAATGAGGGAAAATGAGGGAAAATGAGAGAATGGAGGAAAATGAGAGAAAAATGGAGGAAAATTATTAGAAAATAGGTGAAAAGATCAAAGTATAAAGGAAAATGGATTAAAAATTAGTCTAAATATCAAAATATGGAGCAAAAAGAGGTATAAAGGTCAAAATTGATAGAAAATTGATAGAAAATTGATAGAAAATTGATAGAAAACAGAGAAAAATAGAGAAAATTGAGAGAAAATAGAGAAAAAGAGAGAAAAATTGAGAGAAAACGGAGAGAAAAGAGATTTAAATAGAGAAAAATGGAGAGAAAAGAGGTTTAAATGGAGAAAAATGGAGGGAATTGAGAAAAATAGAGAAAATAGAGAAGAAATTATATAAATGGATATAAAACAGAGAAAAGTTGATATAAAATAGAGAAAAATAGAGGAAAATAGAGAAAAGTTGATATAAAATAGAGGAAATTGAGATAAAATAGAGAAAAATAGAGAAAATTGATATAAAATTGATATAAAATAGAGAAAAATTGATGTAAAATAGAGGAAAATTATAGAAAATAGAGAAAAATGAGAGAAAATTGAGATAAAATAGAGAAAATTGATATAAAATAGAGAAAAATTGATGTAAAATAGAGGAAAATGATAGAAAATAGAGAAAAATGAGAGAAAAATTGATATAAATTGGTTAAAAGATAGAAAAGTAGAGAAAATTGATAGAAAATAGAGAAAATTGATAGAAAAATGTAGAAAAATAGGTTAAAATAGCAAAATATGAAGAAAAGTTGATTAAAACTGAGGTTTAAACATCAAGAATTAGGTTAAAATATCAAAAGATGAAGAAAAGTTGATTAAACACGAGGTTGAAATCTCAAGAAATGAGATAAAATCTCAAAATAAAGAGAAAAATGATGAAAAATCTCAAAATAAAGAGAAAAAATGGTGAAAAATTGGTTAAAACATCAAAATATGAAGAAAGTTCGATTAGAATTTAGGTTGAAATCTCAAAATAAAGAGAAAAAAATGATTAAAAATCGGTGAAAATGTCAAAAAATGAAGAAAATTGGATTAAAATTTAGGTTTTAAACCTCCAAATAACAAAATAGGAAGAAAATTGGATTAAAATTTTGGTTTAAGCCTCAAAATAACAAAATAGGAAGAAAATTGATTAAAATTTTGGTCAAAATCTCAAAACAAAGAAAATAAATGAGAGAAAAATCTCTTAAAAATCACAAAAATTGATTCAAACATTGAACTTCATCATCACTAATCAGGATTAATTAATCAATAATAAGAGAATTAATATCATTTAATCCTTTTTTTTCTCTCGAAATTTCTCACTTTTCGGCCTCAAATCCCTCAAATTCGTCCAAAAAGTCTTCGATTTTGGGTCTCGAACCTTTTAAAATCTTAATTTTTTTAATCAGTTTTGGGCTTCAATTGGTCGATAATTAAATTTTGAGGCTCAAATTACTCAAGAATTAAAAAATTTGGAGTTAAAATTGATTAAAAATATGAGAATTAGAGGCAGAAGTCGAAAACGAGGCTGGCAAGATGGCCGCCGAGCCAGGTGCTTCCTGTGGGGGTTTCAGGGGCCTCAAGTAACGAACTTCGTTAATTTTAAGCCTGAAACGAGTTTCGAAAACAACAACAAAAGGAGAAGTTGGAGGGTTTTGAGCTAAATTTACTCTTTTTTTTTTAACCAAATTTCCTCTTTTTTTAAGCAAATTTCCTGTTTTTTGGAGCTTTTCTCGGTTTTAATTAGCTCCGAGTTCATTAATTTTCGCCTCGAGACACTTAACGAGGCTGAAAGTTGATCAACCGGCTCCGAAAAACGAGAATTTTGGAGCTAAATTTGAGGGATTTGAAGAGATTTTGGTCTCGATGTTGTTAATTAAAATTGAGGTTTTAAGCTCGACCTTAATTAAGAGTCAGTTTGAGCCACTTTTCGCTTCGAGTTTTGGGTTTTCTGTGAATTGATTTGGTTCATTTGAGGGTTTTTAACGACGTTTGAGGAGAATTTATTGGAGTTTAAGAGAATTGATTGGAACTTAATGAGAGTTGATTAGAATTAAAGAGAATTGATTAGAATTTAATGAGAATTTATTGGATTTTAAGAGAATTGATTAGATTTAAGAGACTTTATTAGAATTTAAGAGACTTTATTAGAATTTAATGAGAGTTTATTAGAATTAAATGAGAATTTATTAGAGTTTAATGAGAATTGAATAGAATTTAAGAGAATTGATTAGAATTGAAGAGAATTTAATGGAATTAAAGAGAATTAATTAGAACTAAAGAGAATTGATTAGAACTTAATGAGAATTTATTAGAATTTAATGAGAATTGATTAGAATTTAAGAGAATTGATTGGAATTAAAGAGAATTTATTGGACTTTAAGAGAATTAATTAGATTTAAGAGAATTGATTAGAACTTAATAAGAATTTATTTGAATTTAATGATAATTTATTGGAATTTAAGAGAATTGATTAGAACTTAAGAGAATTTATTGGAATTTAAGAGAATTTATTGGAATTTAAGATAACTTATTAGAATTTAATGAGAATTTATTAGAATTTAATGAGAACTTATTTGAATTAAAGAGAATTGATTAGAATTTATTGGAATTTAAGAGAATTGATTAGAATTTAATGAGAATTTATTAGAATTTAAGAGGATTTATTGGAATTTAAGAGAATTTATTAGAACTTAAGAGAATTTATTAGAATTTAATAAGAATTTATTAGACTTTAATGAGAATTTAATAGAATTTAATGAGAATTTATTAGAATTTAAGAGATTTTATTGGAGTTTAAGAGAATTTATTAGAATTAAAGAGAATTGATTAGAATTAAAGAGAATTGATTAGAATTTAATGAGAATTTAATAGAATTTAATGAGAATTTATTAGAATTTAAGGGAATTTATTGGAGTTTAAGAGAATTTATTGGAGTTTCACGAGAATTGATCAGGATTTAATAGAATTTATTGCAACTTAAGGAGAATTAATAGAATTTGGGGCAATTCGAGAAGAATTAATCGAATTTATTGCAGTTTAATGAGAACTAATAGAATTTGGCAACAATTTCAGGAGAATTAATAGATTTTAGTGCCTTTTAATAAGAATTCGTAGCATTTACCAAAAATTTAATAAGAATTTCATAGAGTTTCTCAGAGTTTAATAAGAATTAAGGGAATTTATTAGGATTTAACGGGACTTGGGGCAATTTAATCGAATTTAATCGCATTTATTAGGCTTTAATGGGGATTTATTAGAATTTAATGCGAATTTATCAGCATTTAAGAGGATTTATGAGGATTTATTAGTATTTAATGAGGATTAATGAGGATTTATTAGTATTTAATGAGGATTAATGAGGATTTATTAGACTTTAAGATGATTTATGAGGATTTATTCAACTTTAATAAGAACTTATTAGACTTTAAGACAATTTACGAGGATTTATTCGACTTTAATAAGAATTTATTAGACTTTAAGAGGATTTAATGGGATTTACTGAGATTTATTAGGGTTTAATGAGGTTTTATTCGCATTTAATTGGGTTTTATTCGCATTTAATTGGGTTTTATTAGCATTTAATTGGGTTTTATTCACATTTAATTGGGTTTTATTAGACTTCAATGAGGTTTAATTAGGGTTTAATTGAGTTTTATTCGCATTTAATTGGGTTTGATTGGAATTGAAAGGGTTTGATTAGAATTTAATGAGGTTAATTCCACTTGAATTGAGTTTTATTAGAACTTAATGAGGTTTTACTAGAACTTAATGAGGTTTTATAAGAACTTAATGAAGTTTTACTTGAACTTAATGAAGTTTTATTAGAACTTAATGAGGTTTTATAAGAACTTAATGAAGTTTTACTTGAACTTAATGAAGTTTTATTAGAACTTAATGAGGTTTTATAAGAACTTAATGAAGTTTTACTTGAACTTAATGAGGTTTTATTAGAACTTAATGAGGTTTTATTAGGATTTAATTAGTTTTATTAGAATTTCTTATGATTTCGAGGGGTTGATTAGGGATTTAATTGGACTTAAGAGGAATTAATGAGGTTTATTGGGATTTAATTGGGTTTATTGGGATTTTATTGGGTTTATTGGGATTTAATTGAGTTTATTGGGATTTTAATTGGGTTTTATTAGAATTTGTTAGGATTTAATGGTTTATACTGGTTGGGACTGGTCCCTACTGGTCCCTACTGGTTGGTACTGGTCGGCTAGTGGTCCCTACTGGTTGGTACTGGTCCAGTACTGGCTCCTACTGGTTGCTACTGGTCCAGTACTGGCTCCTACTGGTCCCTACTGGTTGCCTACTGGTTGGTACTGGTCCAGTACTGGTCCAGTACTGGTCTGTACTGGTCCCTACTGGTTGGTGCTGGTTGGCTAGTGGTCCCTACTGGTTGGTACTGGTCCCTAATGGTCCAATACTGGTCCCTACTGGTTGGTACTGGTCGGCTAGTGGTCCAGTACTGGTCCCTACTGGTCCCTACTGGTCCCTACTGGTTGCCTACTGGTTGGTACTGGTCCAGTACTGGTCTGTACTGGTCCCTACTGGTTGGTACTGGTTGGCTAGTGGTCCCTACTGGTTGGTACTGGTCCCTACTGGTCCAATACTGGTCCCTACTGGTCCCTACTGGTTGGTACTGGTCGGCTAGTGGTCCAGTACTGGTCCCTACTGGGCAGCTACTGGTCCAGTACTGGTCCCTATTGGTGCCTACTGGTCCCTACTGGTTGGTACTGGTCGGCTACTGGCCCAGTACTGGTCCCTACTAGTCGGTACTGGTTGGCTACTGGTCTGGTACTGGTCCCTACTGGTCAGCTACTGGTCCAGTACTGGTCCTTACTAGTCGGTACTGGTCAGCTACTGGTCTGTACTGGTTGGTACTGGTCCAGTACTGGCTCCTGCTGGTCCCTACTGGTTGACTACTGGTCCCTATTGGTCCCTACTGGTCTCTACTGGTTGGTACTGGTTGGCTAGAGGTCCAGTACTGGTCCCTACTGGTCTGTACTGGTCCCTACTGGTCTGTACTGGTCCCTACTGGTCCAGTACTGGTCCCTACTGGTTGGTACTGGTCGGCTACTGTCCAGTACTGGTCTCTACTGGTTCCTACTGGTTTATACTGGTTGGTACTGGTTGGCTACTAGTTGGTACTGGTCCCTACTGGTCCCTACTGGTTGGTACTGGTTGGCTAGAGATCCAGTACTGGTCCCAACTGGTTGGTACTGGTCCCTACTGGTCTGTACTGGTCCCAACTGGTTGGTACTGGTCGGCTACTGGTCCAGTACTGGTCCCTACTGGTTGGTACTGGTCGGTTAGTGGTCCAGTACTGGTCCCTACTGATCCCTCCTGGTTTATACTGGTTGGTACTGGTCCCTACTGGTCCCTACTGGCTGGTACTGGTTGGTACTGTTGGCTACTGGTCCAGTACTGGTCAGCTATGGGTCCAGTACTGGTCGGTACTGGTCGGCTACTGGTCCGTACTGGCCTATACTGGCTAGTACTGGTTGGCTACTGGTTGGTACTGGTCTGTACTGGTTGGTACTGGTCCAGTAGTGGCCCCTACTGGTCTGTACTGGTTGGTACTGGTCCAGTAGTGGCCCCTACTGGTCTGTACTGGTTGGTACTGGTCCAGTAGTGGTCCCTACTGGTTCCTACTGGTCTGTACCAGTCGGGTACTGGTCCCTACTGGTCTGTACTGTTCGGTACAGGTCGGCTACTGGTCCCTACTGGTCCATACTGGTCTGGGGCAGCCGGTACTGGTCGGCTACTGGTCCCTACTGGTCTGTACTGGTTGGTACTGGTCGGGTACTGGTCCCTAGTGGCCTGTACTGGTCGGGTACTGGGCTGGTGCTGGCCCGTTCTGGTTGGCTACTGGTCCCTATGGTCCCTACTGGTCTGTACTGGTCAGTACTGGTCAGCTACTGGTCCCTATGGTCCCTACTGGTCTGTACTGGTCCCTACTGGTCTGTATTAATTGGCTACTGGTTCCTGCAGGTTGATACTGGTCCCTACCTGTTGGCTACAGGTCCCTACTGGTCTCTACTGGTTGGTACTGGTTGGGTACTGGGCTCGTACTGCTCTCTACTGGTCTGAGGCAGCCAGTACTGGTCCCTACTGGTTGCTACTAGTCCAGTACTGATCTGTACTGGTCAGTTACTGGTCCATACTGGTCCGTGCAGGCTGGTACTGGTTGGTACTGGTCAGGTACTGACCCCTACTGGCCCCTACTGGTCTGTCCTGGTTGGCTACTGGTCTGGTTCTGGTCCCTACTGGTCTGTACTGGTCGGCACTGGTTGGTACTGGTCCCTACTAGCTGATACTGGTCTGGTACTGGCCCCTACTGGTCCCTACTGGTTCCTATTGGTCTGTACTGGTTGGGTACTTGCCTGTGCTGGACCCTACTGGTCTGTACTGGCCCATACTGGCTGGTACTGATTGGTTACTGGTCCCTACTGGTCCCTACTGGTCGGTTACTGGTGCCTACTGGTCCCTACTGGTTGGTACTGGTCAGCTAGTGGTCCAGTACTGGTCCAGTACTGGTCGCTTACTGGTGCCTACTGGTCCCTACTGGTTGGTACTGGTCAGCTAGTGGTCCAGTACTGGTCCAGTACTGGTCGCTTACTGGTGCCTACTGGTCCCTACTGGTTGGTACTGGTCAGCTAGTGGTCCAGTACTGGTCCCTACTGGTCCCTACTGGTTGGGTACTGGCCTGTACTGGTCCCTGCTGCTCTGTACTGGTCGGTACTGGTTGGCTACTGCTCCAGTACTGGTCCCTACTGATCCATAGTGGTTGGCACTGATTGGCTACTGGTCCTTACTGGTCCCAATGGGTCCCTACTGGTCAGTTACTGGTGCCTACTGGTCCCTACTGGTTGGTACTGGTCAGCTAGTGGTCCAGTACTGGTCGCTTACTGGTGCCTACTGGTCCCTACTGGTTGGTACTGGTCAGCTAGTGGTCCAGTCCTGGTCCAGTACTGGTCGCTTACTGGTGCCTACTGGTCCCTACTGGTTGGTTACTGGTGCCTACTGGTCCCTACTGGTTGGTACTGGTCAGCTAGTGGTCCAGTACTGGTCACTTACTGGTGCCTACTGGTCCCTACTGGTTGGTACTGGTCAGCTAGTGGTCCAGTACTGGTCCAGTACTGGTCGGTTACTGGTGCCTACTAGTCCCTACTGGTTGGTACTGGTCAGCTAGTGGTCCAGTACTGGTCCCTACTGGTCCCTACTGGTTGGGTACTGGCCTGTACTGGTCCCTGCTGCTCTGTACTGGTCGGTACTGGTTGGCTACTGCTCCAGTACTGGTCCCTACTGATCCATAGTGGTTGGCACTGATTGGCTACTGGTCCTTACTGGTCCCAATGGGTCCCTACTGGTCTGTACTGGCTGGTACTGGTCCCTACTGGTCCCTACTGGCCTGTCCTGGCTGGTACTGGTCCCTACTGGCTGGTACTGGTCCCTACTGGTCCCTACTGGTCGCTACTAGCCCAGTACTGGTCTGTACTGCCCCCTACTGGTCCCTACTGGTCGGTACTGAACCTTCGATGTTGGTTTCTTGATCTTCCACGATGTTTCTTGACCTTTAACAATGATTTTTTTGACCTTGAACAATGATTCTTGACCCTTAACGATGCTTTCTTGACCCTTAACGATGCTTTCTTGACCTTCCATGACCTTTCTTGACCCTTCATGATGATTTCTTGACCCTTAATGATGTTTCTTGACCTTTAACGATGATTTCTTGACCCTTAATGATGTTTCTTGACCCTTAATGATGATTTCTTGACCTTTAACGATGATTTCTTGACCTTTTCTGACGGTTTCTTGACCCTTCACGATGTTTCTTGACCTTTCATGACCTTTCATGACCTTTCATGATGCCTCCTTGACCCTTCATGACGTTTCCTTGACCTTTCATGACGTTTTCTTAACCTCTAGCGATGACTTCTTGACCCTTAATGACATTTCTTGACCTTTCCTGATGTTTTCTTCACCTTCTATGACTTTTCTTGACCTTTAATGATGATTTCCTGACCCTTAGTGACATTTCTTGACCTTTTCTGATGGTTTCTTGACCTTTTCTGACGGTTTCTTAACCTCTAACAATGATTTCTTGACCTTTCATGATGGTTTCTTGACCCTTAACAATGGTTTCTTGACCTTCCATGACCTCTCTTGACCTTTTCTGATGGTTTCTTAACCTCTAATGACATTTTCTTGACCTTTCGCGACGTCTCCTTGACCTTTTCTGACCATTTCTTAACCTTCCATGATGCTTCCTTGACCTCTAACGATGACTTCTTTACCTTCCGTGATGGTTCCTTGACCTTTAATGATGGTTCCTTGACCTCTAACGATGGTTTCTTGACCTCTAATGATGCTTTCTTGACCTTTAACGATGTTTCCTTGAGGTTCAATGTCATTTCTTGACCTTTAACGATGTTTCCTTGATGTTCAATGTCATTTCTTGACCTTTCATGATGTTTCCTTGATGTTTAATGTCATTTCTTGACCTTTCATGGTGGATCCTTGACCTCTCACGATGATTTTTTGACCTTTCATGATGCTTCCTTGACCTTTCATGACGTTTCCTTGATGTTTAACGTCATTTCTTGACCTTTCATGACAGGTTTTGACCTTTCATGATGGTTCCTTGACCTCTAACGATGTTTTTTTTGACCTTTCATGACGTTTCCTTGATGTTTAACGTCATTTCTTGACCTTTCATGACAGTTTTTGACCTTTCATGATGGTTCCTTGACCTCTAACGATGTGTTTTTTTTGACCTTTCATGACGTTTCCTTGATGTTTAACGTCATTTCTTGACCTTTCATGACGGCTCCTCGACCCTTAACAATGGTCTTTTTGACCTTTCCTGACGGTTCCTCGACCCTTAGTGATGTTCCTTGACCTGTAATGATGGTTCCTTGACCTCGAACGACCGTTTCATGACCTTCCGTCTTGTCTCTCTCTCTCTCTCTCTCCCCCTTCCAGCCAATCCCCGACCTCCTCGCCTCTTCTCCTTGGTCCCTTGCCCTCCCTCCACCTCCTCTTCCTCCCTCTCCTCGTCCCCTCCGACCTTCTCCGTGGGCTGCTTGGCCTCCGACTTCGTCCCCGAGCACGTCACCTTCGCCTGGCGCGACGCCAGCAACGGCAGCCTCCCTCCCCCGGCCGGGGCGGTGGCCACCTTCAAGGCCGCCAAGATGGCCGCCGGGGCCGGAGTGGCCGCCAGCCGCCTGAGGTTGCCCTTCGCCGAAGGCAAGAGCCGGCAGCCTTTCCTCTGCCAAGTGGGACACCCGCAAGGAGGAGACGTCGTGGAGGTCTCCAACCCGGGTGAGTCTGGCTTCGGCCTCGACCGTCGCCTTCATCGCAAACCTTCGCCCTGAACCTCCTCCTCAAACCTTCGACCTCGTCCTTCAGCCTCGAGCGTCAACCTTGTTCTTCAGCCTCAACCTTCATCCTCGAGCTTCTCCTCAAACCCTTGAGCTTCAGCCTTGTTCTTCAACCTTGTTCTTCAACCTTATTCATCAACCTAAACCTTCATCCTCAACCTTCTCCTCAAACCTTCAACCTAAACCTTCTCCTCAAACCTTGAGCTTCAACCTAATTCTTCAATCTCCAGCTCAGACCTTGAGGTTCAACCTTGAGCTCAAACCTTGAGCCTCAACCTCATTCTTCAACCTCAAACCTTCTCAACCTTCTCCTCAAACCTTCTCAACCTTCTCCTCAAACCTTCAACTTGATGCTTCAACCTTGAGCTTCAACCTCAGCCTTGATCCTAAACCTTCTCCTCAAACCTTGAGCTTCAACCTCCTTCTTCAGCCTCAAACCTCCTCTTCAAACCTTCAACCTTGAGCTCAAACCTTGAGCTTCAACCTGATTCTTCAACCTTGAGCTCAAACCTTGAGCTTCAACCTCAAACCTTCTCCTCAAACCTCATTCTTCAACCTCAACCTTCATCCTCAACCTTCTCCTCAAACCTCCTTCTTCAACCTCCTTCTTCAAACTCAACCTTCTCCTCTAAACCTTCAACCTGATTCTTCAACCTTGAGCTCAAACCTTGAGCTTCAACCTCGTTCTTCAACCTCAAACCTTCTCCTCAACCTTCATCCTCAAACCTTCATCCTCAAACCTTCATCCTCAAACCTTCAACCTGATTCTTCAACCTTGAGCTCAAACCTGATTCTTCAACCTTGAGCTCAAACCTCATTCTTCAACCTTGAGCTTCAACCTCGACCTCAGACCTTGAGCTTCAACCTCGTTCTTCAACCTCAACCTTCATCCTAATCCTTCTCCTCAGATCTTGAGCTTCAACCTTGTTCTTCAACCTTGTTCATCAACCTAAACCTTCATCCTCAACCTTCTCCTCAAACCTTCAACCTAAACCTTCTCCTCAGACTTTGAGCTTCAACCTAATTCTTCAATCTCCAGCTCAGACCTTGAGGTTCAACCTTGAGCTCGAACCTTGAGCCTCAACCTCGTTCTTCAACCTCAAACCTTCTCAACCTTCTCCTCAAACCTTCAACTTGATGCTTCAACCTCGACCTTGATCCTAAACCTTCTCCTCAAACCTTGAGCTTCAACCTCCTTCTTCAGCCTCAAACCTCCTCTTCAAACCTTCAACCTTGAGCTCAAACCTTGAGCTTCAACCTGATTCTTCAACCTTGAGCTCAAACCTCAAGCTTCAACCTCATTCCTTCTCCTCAACCTTCTCTTCAAACCTTCATCCTAAACCTTCTCCTAGAAGCTTGAGCTTCAACCTCGTTCTTCAACCTCAAACCTTCTCCTCAACCTTCATCCTCAAACCTTCATCCTCAAACCTTCATCCTCAAACCTTCAACCTGATTCTTCAACCTTGAGCTCAAACCTGATTCTTCAACCTTGAGCTCAAACCTCATTCTTCAACCTTGAGCTTCAACCTCGACCTCAGACCTTGAGCTTCAACCTCGTTCTTCAACCTCAACCTTCATCCTAATCCTTCTCCTCAAATCTTGAGCTTCAACCTTGTTCTTCAACCTTGTTCATCAACCTAAACCTTCATCCTCAACCTTCTCCTCAAACCTTCAACCTGATTCTTCAACCTTGAGCTTCAACCTTAAGCTTCAACCTCGACCTCAGACCTTGAGCTCAAACCTCATTCTTCAACCTTGAGGTTCGTCTTTGAGCTTCGACTTGAGCTTCAACCAACCTTGTTCTTCAACCTAAACCTTCTCCTCAAACCTTTGACCTGATTCTTCAACCTTGAGCTTCAACCTTGAGCTCAAACTTCGTTCTCCAACCTGATTCTTCAACCTTGAGCTCAAACCTTGAGCTTCAACCTCATTCTTCAACCTCAACCTTCTCCTCAAACCTCCTTCTTCAACCTCAACCTTCATCCTCAACCTTCTCCTCAAACCTCCTTCTTCAACCTCCTTCTTCAAGCTCAACCTTCTCCTCAAACCTTCAACCTGATTCTTCAACCTTGAGCTCAAACCTTGAGTTCTTCATCCTAAACCTTCTCCTCAAACCTTGAGCTTCAACCTTGAGCTCAAACCTGGTTGTTCAACCTTGAGCTTCAACCTCGTTCCTCAACCTTGAGTTTCAACCTTGAGGTTCAACCTTGAGCTCAGACCTGGAGCTTCAACCTCGTTCTTCAACCTCAAACCTTCTCCTCAACCTTCATCCTAAACTTTCTCCTCAAACCCGGAGCTTCAACCTCGTTCGTCAACCTCAAACCTTCTCCTCTAAACCTTCAACCTGACTCCTCAACCTTGAGCTCAAACCTTGTTCCTCAACCTTCTCCTCAAACCTTGAGCTTCAACCTCAGTCTTCAACCTTGTCCTTCAGCCTCCCTCTTCCCCCCCATCTCCTCCCTAACGACCCCTAACGACCTTCTCCTCCTCTTCCTCCCTCCTCCAGGCTCCTCCACCCTCCCTCCTCCTCCTCCTCCGGTCGTCTCCACCCCCGAGGTCACCCTCCACCCTCCCTCCCAGGAGGACTTCGAGGGGCCTTTCCGCAACTCCAGCCTCCTCTGCCAGGTCCGCTCGGGCCTCCCCCTGGAGCCTCGGTGGCTGAAGGACGGGAAGCTTCTAGAAGCCGGGATCTCCACCGAGAAGCTGCTGGAAGCTTCCGGAAGGTCCTCGGTCGTCGTCAACAGCCGCCTGAGCGTCACCCAAGCCGAGTGGGACTCGGGAGCCGTCTTCTCCTGCTTGGCAGGAGAGGAGGTCCGCAACAGCAGCAAAGGGCTGGAGTGTAGCTGTGAGTCCTCCAAAATGGCCTCGGAACCTTCTAGAAGTTCGGAAAATGGAGGTGGAAGCAGCTCAGAAGTCACTAGTTTGGCTCGAAAGGGTCTGGAGGTTGAGAAAATGGAGGTGGAAGCAGCTCAAAAGTCATTAGTTTGGCTCGAAAGGCTCTAAAAGTTGAGAAAATGGAGGTGGAAGCAGCTCAAAAGTCATTGATTTGGCCTCAGAACCTTCTCAAAGGTCATAAAATGGAGGTGGAAGCAGCTCAGAAGTCATTAGTTTGGCTCGAAAGGCTCTAAAAGTTGAGAAAATGGAGGTGGAAGCAGCTCAAAAGTCATTAGTTTGGCCTCAGAACCTTCTAGAAGTTCAGAAAATGGAAGTGGAAGCAGCTCAAAAGTCATTAGTTTGGCCTCAGAACCTTCTCAAAGGTCATAAAATGGAGGTGGAAGCAGCTCAAAAGTCATTAGTTTGGCTCGAAAGGCTCTAAAAGTTGAGAAAATGGAGGTGGAAGCAGCTCAAAGTCAAGAAATTGGAGCTGGAAACACCTTAAAGTCGAGAAATTGGAGCTGGAACCAGCTCAAAGTTCAGAAATTGGAGCTGGAACCACCTTAAAGTCGAGAAATTGGAGCTGGAACCAGCTCAAAGTTCAGAAATTGGAGCTCGAACCTTCTCAAAGTTCATGAAATGGAGGTGGAAGCAGCTCAAAAGTCATTGATTTGGCCTCAGAACCTTCTCAAAGGTCATAAAATGGAGGTGGAAGTAGCTCAAAAGTCATTAATTTGGCCTCAGAACCTTCTAGAAGTTCAGAAAATGGAGGTGGAAGCAGCTCAAAAGTCATTAATTTGGCTGAAAAGGTTCCAAAAGTTGAGAAAATGGAGCTGGAACCACCTTAAAGTCAAGAAATTGGAGCTGGAGACATCTTAAAGTTCAGAAATTGGAGCTGGAACCAGGTCAAAGTCCAGAAATTGGAGCTGGAACCACCTTAAAGTCGAGAAATTGGAGCTGGAACCAGCTCAAAGTTCAGAAATTGGAGCTGGAACCATCTTAAAGTTCACAAATTGGAGCTGGAACCAGCTCAAAAGTCATGGATTTGGCTCGAAAGGGTCTGGAAGTTGAGAAAATGGAGGTGGAAGCAGCTCAAAAGTCATTGATTTGGCCTCAGAACCTTCTCCAAGAGCAAAAAATTGAGGTAGAACCAGCTCCAAACTCAAAGATTTGGCTCGAAAGGTTCTAAAAGTTAAGAAAATGGAGGAGGAACCAGCTCAAACCTCAAAGATTTGGCTCGAAAGGTTCTAAAAGTTCGGAAGTTGGAACTGGAACCAGTTCAAAGTCCAGAAGTTGGAGCTGGAACCAGCTCAAAGTCAAGAAATTGGAGCTGGAACCATCTTAAAGTTCACAAATTGGAGCTGGAACCTCCTCCAGATCCTGAAGTTTGAGGTTTAACCTTCTCCAGATCCAGAAATTGGAGCTGGAACCAGCTCAAAGTCCAGAAATTGGAGCTGGAACCAGCTCAAAGTCCAGAAATTGGAGCTGGAACCAGCTCAAAGTCCAGAAATTGGAGCTGGAACCAGCTCAAAGTCCAGAAATTGGAGCTGGAACCATCTTGAAATCCACAAGTTTGACCTTTAACCACCTCCAAACCCCAAAAATTTGAGGTTTAACCTTCTCCAAATCGAAAACTTTAAGGTTTAACCTTCTCCAAACCCCAAATATTTGACCTTTAACCACCTCCAAAGCCCCAAATTGGAGCCGGAGCCGTCTTGAAATCCCCATTTTTGATCAGGAACCATCTTGAAATCCACAAATTTGACCTTTAACCACCTCCAAACCCCAAAACTTTGAGGTTTAACCTTCTCCAAACCCAAAACTTTGACCTTTAACCACCTCCAAAGCTCCAAATTGGAGCTGGAGCCATCTTGAAATCCCATTTTTGATCAGGAACCATCTTGAAATCCACAAATTTCACCTTTAACCACTTCCAAACCCCAAAAATTTGACCTTTAACCACCTCCAAACCCAAAACTTTGACCTTTAACCACCTCCAAACCCCAAAACTTTGACCTTTAACCACCTCCAACCCCAAAACTTTGACCTTTAACCACCTCCAAACCCCAAAACTTTGACCTTTAACCACCTCCAACCCCAAAACTTTGACCTTTAACCACCTCCAAACCCCAAACTTTGACCTTTAACCACCTCCAAACCCCCAAAACTTTGACCTTTAACCACCTCCAACCCCAAAACTTTGACCTTTAACCACCTCCAAACCCAAATATTTGACCTTTAACCATCTTGAAACCAAAATATTTGACCTTTAACCACCTCCAAACCCCAAAACTTTGACCTTTAACCACCTCCAACCCCAAAACTTTGACCTTTAACCACCTCCAAACCCCAAACTTTGACCTTTAACCACCTCCAAACCCCAAAACTTTGAGGTTTAACCTTCTCCAAACCCCAAATATTTGACCTTTAACCACCTCCAAAGCTCCAAATTGGAGCTGGAGCCATCTTGAAATCCCATTTTTGATCAGGAACCATCTTGAAATCCACAAATTTCACCTTTAACCACTTCCAAACCCCAAAACTTTGACCTTTAACCACCTCCAAACCCCAAAAATTTGAGGTTTAACCTTCTCCAAATCCAAAACTTTAAGGTTTAACCTTCTCCAAACCCCAAATATTTGACCTTTAACCACCTCCAAAGCCCCAAATTGGAGCCGGAGCCATCTTGAAATCCCCATTTTTGATCAGGAACCATCTTGGAATCCAAAAAATTGGAGCCGGAGCCATCTTGAAACCCACAAATTTGACCTTTAACCACCTCCAAGTCCAGAAATTGGAGCAGGAGCCATCTTGAAATCCCCATTTTGAGCCCAAACTCCCTTCAATCTTCTCCGAGAGGTCCCGACTTGTCCCTTTAACCCATTTTTTTTGGTCTTTTTTTTTTTTTTTTTGAAGACGATGGTTCCTCGTCCCCCTCGGAGGTCTCGGTCCAGGCCCTTCCCCCGCTCTTCGCCGACCTCCTGGAGACCAAAGCGGCCAAGTTGACCTGCAAAGTCTCCAACCTGCCCGGCCTGGAAGGGCTGGAGGTCACGTGGCGGAAGGAAGGCGGCGGCGGCGAGAGGCTGGAGACCAAGATGGCCGCCCCGACCCTCCAGCCCAACGGGCTGCTGGCCGTGGAGGCCGTGGCCTCCGTCTGCGCCGAGGAGTGGGAGGCGGGAGGGGCCTTCGTCTGCCGCGTGGCCCACCCCGAGCTCCTCTTCCCCACCGAGGTCACCCTCAAGAGGACCAACCGTAAGTTTTTCTAGACTTTTCTACCGTTTTCTATGATTCTCCGCGAAGTTTTGGGAGGAAATTGGGGTTTTATGTGATTTTCCGGGAAGTTTTTTGGGGGAAAATTGGGGTTTTTTTGTGATTTTTCTGGGAGTTTTTTTGGGGAAATTGGGATTTTTTTGATTTTTCTGGGAGTTTTTTGGGGGAAATTGGGATTTTCTGTGATTTTCTGGGAGTTTTTTTGGGGAAAATTGGGGTTTTCTGTGATTATCTGGGAAGTTTTGGGGGAAATTGGGGTTTTATGTGATTTTCTGGGAGTTTTTGGGGGGAAATTGGGGTTTTATGTGATTTTCTGGGAGTTTTTTTGGGGGAAATTGGGATTTTCTAGGATTTTTCTGGGACGTTTTGGGGGAAATTGGGGTTTTCTGTGATTTTCTGGGAGTTTTTTTGGGGAAATTGGGGTCTTTTGTGATTATCTGGGGAGTTTTTTGGGGAAAATTGGGGTTTTCTGTGATTTTTCGGGAAGTTTTTTGGGGGAAATTGGGTTTTTTTGTGATTATCTGGGAAGTTTTGGGGGAAAATTGGGATTTTCTAGGATTTTTCTGGGAGTTTTTTGGGGGAAAATTGGGATTTTCTAGGATTTTTCTGGGAGTTTTTTGGGGGAAAATTGGGATTTTCTGGGAGTTTTTTTGGGGAAATTGGGGTTTTCTGTGATTTTCTGGGAGTTTTTTGGGGGGAAATTGGGATTTTATGTGATTTTCTGGGAGTTTTTTGGGGGGAAAATTGGGGTTTTCTGTGATTTTTCTGGGAGTTTTTTGGGGGGAAAATTGGGGTTTTCTGTGATTTTTCTGGGAGTTTTTTGGGGGGAAAATTGGGGTTTTCTGTGATTTTTCTGGGAGTTTTTTGGGGGAAAATTGGGATTTTATGTGATTTTTCTGGGAAGTTTTTTTGGGGAAATTGGGATTTTCTGTGATTTTTCGGGAAGTTTTTTGGGGGAAATTGGGTTTTTTTGTGATTATCTGGGAAGTTTTGGGGGAAAATTGGGATTTTCTAGGATTTTTCTGGGAGTTTTTTGGGGGAAATTGGGATTTTCTAGGATTTTTCTGGGATGTTTTGGGGGAAAATTGGGATTTTCTGGGAGTTTTTTTGGGGAAATTGGGGTTTTCTGTGATTTTCTGGGAGTTTTTTTGGGGAAATTGGGGTTTTTTGTGATTATCTGGGGAGTTTTTTGGGGGAAAATTGGGGTTTTCTGTGATTTTTCGGGAAGTTTTTTGGGGGAAATTGGGTTTTTTTGTGATTATCTGGGAAGTTTTGGGGGAAAATTGGGATTTTCTAGGATTTTTCTGGGAGTTTTTTGGGGGGAAATTGGGATTTTCTGTGATTTTCCAGGAAGTTTTTTTGGGGAAAATTGGGGTTTTATGTGATTTTTCTGGGAGTTTTTTTGGGGAAAATTGGGATTTTATGTGATTTTCTGGGAGTTTTTTGGGGGGAAAATTGGGGTTTTCTGTGATTTTTCTGGGAGTTTTTTTGGGGGAAATTGGGGTTTTTTGTGATTTTCCGGGAAGTTTTGGGGGAAATTGGGGTTTTATGTGATTTTCTAGGATTTTTCTGGGGAGTTTTTTGGGGGAAATTGGGATTTTCTAGGATTTTCCGGGAAGTTTTTTGGGGAAAATTGGGGTTTTCTGTGATTTTTCTGGGAGTTTTTTGGGGAAATTTGGGGTTTTCTATGATTTTCTAGGATTTTTCTGGGACATTTTGGGGGGAAATTGGGGTTTTCTGTGATTTTCCGGGAAGTTTTGGGGGAAAAATGGAAAACCTTGGGGGGTTTGGGGGTGAACTTGAGCACTCAAAGCACTTAAAATCCACCTCGACCTCCTCCAAATCCACCTCCAACCCCTCAAACCCCTTGAGATCAACCTCAGCCTCCTCCAAATCCACCTAAAACCCTCAAAATTCACCTCAAAGCCCTTGAGATCCACCTCAAAGCCTAAAGATTCACCTCAAACCTCCTCCAAACCCTCAAGATCCACCTAAAACCCTCAAAATTCACCTCCGAACCCTAAAGATTCACCTCGAACCCCTCAAGATTCACCTCAAAGGCCTTGAGATTCACCTAAAACCCTCAAAATCCACCTAAAACCCTCAAAACTGACCTAAAACCCTTCAAGATTCACCTCAAACCCTCAAAACTGACCTCAAACCCTTCAAGATCCACCTAAAACCCTCAAAATTGACCTCAAACCCTTCAAGATCCACCTAAAACCCTCAAAATTCACCTCAAACCCCTTGAGATCAACCTCAAACCATAAAGATTCAACTCAAACCCTTGAGATTCACCTAAAACCCTCAAGATCCACCTAAAACCCTCAAAATTCCCCTCAAACCCCTAAAGATTCAACTCAGACCCTAAAGATTCACCTCCGACCTCCTCCAAACCCTAAAAATCCACCTCCAACCCCTTGAGATCCACCTCAAACCCTAAAAGATTGACCTCAAACCCTTCGAGATCCATCTCAACCTCCTCCAAACCCTCAAGATCCATCTCAAACCCCTTGAGATCCACCTCAAACCCTCAAAATTGACCTCGAACCCCTCAAGATTCACCTCAAAGCCCTTGAGATTCACCTGAAACCCTCAAAATCCACCTCAAACCCTCAAAATTGACCTCAAACCCTTCAAGATCCACCTCAAACCCTAAAGATTCACCTAAAACCCTCAAAATTGACCTCAAACCCTTCAAGATCCACCTCAAACCCTAAAGATTCACCTCAAACCCCTTGAGATTAACCTCAACCACCTCCAGATCCACCTCAACCACCTCCAACCCCTCGAGATCCACCTCCAACCCCTCGAGATCAACCTCAACCACCTCCAGATCCACCTCAACCTCTTCCAACCCCTTTAGATCCACCTCCAACCCCTTTGGATCAACCTGAACCTCCTCCAACCCCTCAAAATCCACCTCCAACCCCTTTAGATCCACCTCAAACCCCTTTGGATCCACCTCAACCTCCCCCGAACCCTCAAGATCCACCTCCAACCCCTAAAACCACTCAAGACCAACCTCAAACCCCTCAAACCACTCAAGATCCACCTCCAGCCTCCTCCAACCCCTTTAGATCCACCTCCAACCCCTTGAGATCCTCCTCAAACCCTCAAAATCCACCTCCAACCCCTCGAGATCCACCTCCACCTCCTCCAAACCCTCAAGATCCTCCTCCAACCACCTCCAGATCCACCTCAACCACCTCCAACCCCTTTAGATCAACCTCAACCTCCTCCAAACCCTAAAAATCCACCTCCAACCCCTCGAGATCCACCTCAACCACCTCCAGATCCACCTCCAACCTCCTCCAACCCCTCAAGATCCACCTCAAACCCTCTCAAGATCCACCTCAACCACTTCCAACCACCTCCAACCCCTTTAGATCCACCTCAAACCCTAAAGATTTACCCCAAACCCCTTTAGATCCACCTCAAACCACTCAAAAGCCACCTAGACCTCCTCCAGACCCTTGAGATCCACCTCAAACCTCCTCCAACCCCTTTAGATCCACCTCTAACCCCTTTAAATCCACCTCAGACCCTCTAGATTCACCTCAACCACCTCCAGATCCTCCTCAACCTCCTCCAACCCCTCGAGATCCACTTAAAATCCTCAAAATTCACCTCAGACCCTAAAGATCCACCTCCAACCACCTCCAGATCCACCTCCAACCCCTCAATATCCACCTCAACCACCTCCAGATCCACCTCCAACCCCTTGAGATCCACCTCAAACCCCTTTAGATCCTCCTCAACCTCCTCCAGATCCACTTCAACCTCCTCCAACCCCTCAAGATCCACTTCCAACCCCTCGAGATCCACCTCAACCTCCTCCGAACCCTCGAGATCCACTTCCAACCCCTTTAGATCCACCTCGACCTCCTCCGAACCCTCGAGATCCACTTCCAACCCCTCGAGATCCACCTCAACCTCCTCCGAACCCTCCAGATCCACTTCCAACCCCTTGAGATCCACCTCAAACCCCTTTAGATCCTCCTCAACCTCCTCCAGATCCACCTCAACCTCCTCCAAACCCTCGAGATCCACCTCCAACCCCTTGAGATCCACCTCGACCTCCTCCGAACCCTCGAGATCCACTTCCAATCCCTTGAGATCCACCTCAACCTCCTCCGAACCCTCGAGATCCACTTCCAACCCCTTGAGATCCACCTCAAACCCCTTTAGATCCTCCTCAACCTCCTCCAGATCCACCTCAACCTCCTCCGAACCCTCGAGATCCACTTCCAACCCCTTTAGATCCACCTCAACCTCCTCCGAACCCTCGGGATCCACTTCCAACCCCTTGAGATCCACCTCAACCTCCTCCGAACCCTCGAGATCCACTTCCAACCCCTTTAGATCCATCTCAACCTCCTCTGAACCCTCGAGATCCACTTCCAACCCCTTGAGATCCACCTCAAACCCCTTTAGATCCTCCTCAACCTCCTCCAGATCCACCTCGACCTCCTCCGAACCCTCGAGATCCACTTCCAACCCCTTTAGGTCAACCTCAACCTCCTCCGAACCCTCGAGATCCACTTCCAACCCCTTTAGATCCACCTCAACCTCCTCCGAACCCTCGAGATCCACTTCCAACCCCTTTAGATCCACCTCAGCCTCCTCCAAACCCTCGAGATCCACTTCCAACCCCTTGAGATCCACCTCAAACCCCTTTAGATCCTCCTCAACCTCCTCCAGATCCACCTCAACCTCCTCCGAACCCTCCAGATCCACCTCCAACCCCTTGAGATCCACCTCGACCTCCTCCGAACCCTCGAGATCCACCTCCAACCCCCCCTTCCAGCTCCGCCTCGACGACCTCCGACGACTAATTTTTCTCTCTCTCTCTCTCCTCTTCTCGTCTCCTTCTTCCCGCTCAGCCCGCGAGGCCAAAGCCCCCTCGGTCTTCGTCTTCCCCCCTCCCTCGGAGCAGCTGTCGGGCCGCGAGGCCCTCACCGTCAGCTGCCTCGTCAGAGGCTTCAACCCCCCCGACCTCCTCCTGCGCTGGCTGCGCAACGGGGAGCCCCTCCCCCCCCGCACCTACGTCACCTCCCAGCCCATCCCGGAGGCCCCGGCCTCCTACGTGGCCTTCAGCTCGTTGAGCGTCGTGTGGGAGGACTGGAGCGGCGGCAACGTCTTCACCTGCGTCGTCGGCCACGAGAGGCTGCCCCTCGGCCTCCTCCAGAAGTCGGTGGACAAGGCCTCGGGTAAAGCCGCCCACGTCAACGTCTCGCTGGTCCTGTCCGAGGCGGCCTCCGCCTG
Source organism: Coccyzus lansbergi (assembly GCA_033558105.1). NCBI lineage: Eukaryota > Metazoa > Chordata > Aves > Cuculiformes > Coccyzidae > Coccyzus > Coccyzus lansbergi. The sequence continues at coordinate 149,674 of JAUMJK010001038.1, forward strand.
CTACTGAAAAAAAAAAAAAAAACACGGGGCGGGAAGGGGGGAAAAATGGGGAATTTTGGGGAAAAATTTGAAAATTTGGGGGAGAAAAAGGCAAACTGGGCGAAGTTGGGGGAGAGGGGGAGGCAAGGAAGGGGTTAAAAGCGGGGGGGGGGGGGCTAAATGGTCCCGAGACGTCGTGAAGTGGTCGCGAAATGGTGTGAAATGGTCACAAAAGCTCATTAAACAGTCCCAAGAGGCGATGAAATGGTCCCGAAGCCTCCTTGAACGGACCCGAAAGCGCGTTAAATGCTCCCAAAAGGCAGCTAAATGGTCCCAAAATGTCATTAAATGGCGCAAAAGTCACATGAAATGGTCCCAAAACCGTCGTGAAACGGCCCCAAAAGCTCATTAAACGGTCCCGAAACAGCATTAAGTGGACTCGAAGGCTCATTAAATGGTCCCAAAAAGTCGTTAAATGGTCCCAAAAAGTCGTTAAATGGCCCTGAAAGCTTATGAAATGACGCAAAATGGCAGGAAATGGTCCCAAAATGCAGTTAAATGATCCCAAAACTCCAGTAAATGATGCAAAACGTCATGAAATGGTCCCGAAACATCAATAAATGGTCTCAGAACTTCACTAAATGGACTCAAAGGCCCATGAAATGGTCCCAAAATGTGCTGAATTGGTCACAAAATGACACGAAACGGTCATAAAATGACATTAAATGGTCCCAAAGCTTCATTAAATGGACTCAAAAGCTCATTAAATGGTCCCCAAAGGGTCATTAAACGACTCAAAAAGCTCTTGAAATGGTCCCAAAGGCTCATTAAATGACCCTAAAGCTTCAATAATGGTCCCAAAATGTCACTAAATGGTCCCAAAATGTCACTAAATGGTCACGAAACTTCGTTAAATGGTCACGAAACTTCGTTAAATGGACCCGAAACGTCACCAAATGGTCCAAAATAGTATTAAATGGTCCCAAAAATCTCAGCAAATGGTCCCGAAACTTCATGAAATGAACCCGAAGGCTCATTAAATGGTCTCAAAATGTCATTAAGTGGTCGCAAAAGCTCATAAAATGGCCCTAAAGCTTCAAAAATGGTCCCAAAACCTCATTAAATGGCCTCAAAGGCTCATGAAATGGTCCCAAAATGTCGTGAAATGGTCCCGAAAGCTGATTAAATGACACTAAAGCTTCACTCATGGTCCCAAAATGTCGCGAAATGGTCCCAAAATGTGTGGCAAATGGTCCCGAAGTGGCCTCAAAAGCTCGTGAAATGGCCCTGAAATGTCATGAAATGACCCCAAAAGCCCATGAAATGATTCCGAAGCTCATTAAATGGTCCCAAAGACGTCCTGAAATGGCCAGGAAGGGACGTTAAATGGTCCCAAAATCTCATCGAACGACTCAAAATGACATGAAAATGTCCCGAAATGCGGTTAAATGGTCACGAAATGCGGTTAAATGGTCCTAAAATGTCATGAAATGACCCCAAAAGCTCATGAAATGGTCCCAAAAGGTCGTCAAATGGTCCCAAAATCTCACTGAATGACTCAAAACGTCACTGAATGATCCCAAAATGTCATTGAATGGACTCAAAGGCTCATTAAATGGTCCCGAAATGTCATGAAATGGTCACGAAATGACCTGAAAGGGTCCCAAAAGGTCGATAAATGGTCCCAAAAGGTCGTGAAATGGCCCCAAAACCTCGGGAAATGATTCAAAATGGTATTCGATGGTCCCAAAATGTCATAAAATGGTCCCAAAATGTCATTGAATGACACAAAATGACACGAAATGTTCCCCAAAATGTCATTAAATGGTCCCAAAAATGTGGTTAAATGGTCCCGAAGCCTCGTTAAATGGTCACAAAATGTCCTTAAATGGTCCCAAAAGGCCGTTAAATGACCCTGATGCTTCAATAATAGTCCCAAAGTCTCGTGAAATGGTAATGAAATTCCGTTAAATAGACTCAAAGGCTCATTAAAAGGTCCCGAAATGTCGTTAAATGGGCCACGAAATGTCATTAAATGGCCCCACGACCTCATGAAATGACTCAAAATTGTATCAAATGGTCCCGAAAGCTCATTAAATGGTCATGAAATGTGGTGAAATGGACTCAAAGGCTTGTTAAATCCTCCCAAAATGTCATGAAATGACTCAACAAGTCAGTGAAATGGTCCAGAAATGCCATGAAATGGTCCCAAAAGCTCCTGAAATGGTCCCAACAGCTCCTGAAATGGTCCCAAAATGTCATGAAAATGGTCCCGAAATGTCACTAAATGGTCACGAAACTTCATCGAACGGACTCAGAGGCTCATGAAATGGTCCCGAAAGCTCGTTAAATGACCCTGAAGCCTCAATAATGGTCCCGAAGTCTCGTTAAGTGGCCCTAAAATGTCAGGAAGTGACCCCCGAACGCTCATTAAATGGTCACGAGATGTCATCAAATGGTCCCAAAGGCTCATTAATGGGCCCCAGAAGCCTCATGAAATTGTTCAGAATCCTATGAAATGCTCTCAAAAATGTCGTTAAACGGTCCCGAAAGCTCGTTAAAGCTTCAAGAATGGTCCCAAACTGTCGTTAACGGATTCGAATCATATTAAACGGTCCCAAAGCCTCGTTAAATGATCCCAAAACGTCGTGAAAGGGTCCCCAAAATCCTGGCAAATGGTCACCAAGTGTCGCTAAAGTGGTCGCGAAAGGTCAACAAACGGTGGTGAAATGACGGGAAATGGTCACAGAATGTCGTGAATTGGCCCCAGACGCTCGCCAAGTGCTCACGAAATGTCGTTAAACGATGCAAAATGTCGTTAAATTGCCCCAGAGCTCATTAAGTGGTGGCAAAACTGTCGTGAAATGGACTCAAAAGCTCACTAAATGGTCCCGAAACCTCATGAAACGGTCGCGAAACTTCATTAAATGGTCTCAAAATGGTCACGAGACTCCATTAAATGGCCCCAAAACCACCTCAAATGATTCGAAATCAGATTAAATGGTCCCAAAAATCTCATTAAACGGCCACAAAACTTCATTAAATGGTCCCAAAAGGTCATTAAATGGTCCCGAAATGTCGTTAAATGGTCACGGAACTTCATTAAATGGACCCAAAAGCTTCTTAAAAGGTCCCAAAATCTCATTAAATGGTCCCAAAAGCTCATTAAATGGTCCCAAAATGTCATTAAATGACCCCAGAAGCTCATTAAATGGTCACGAAATGACGTGAAATGGTCCCAAAAGCTCATGAAATGGTCCCAAAAGCTCATGAAATGGTCACGAAACTTCATTAAATGGTCCCAAGATGTCATTAAATGGTCCCAAGATGTCATTAAATGACCCTAAAGCTCCAACAATGGTCCCAAAACCTCGTTAAATGGACTCAGAGGCTCATGAAATGGTCCCAAAATGTCGTTAAATGGTCCCAAAATGTCATGAAATGGTCCCAAAATGTCGTTAAATGGTCCCAAAATGTCGTTAAATGGTCCCAAAATGTCGTCAAATGGTCCCAAAATGTCATGAAATGACCCCAAGAGCTCATTAAATGCTCACGAAACTTCATTAAATGGACTCAAAGGCTCATTAAATGGTCCCAAAATGTCGTTAAATGGTCCCAAAATGTCGTCAAATGGTCCCAAAATGTCGTCAAATGATTCAAAATCATATTAAATGGTCCCAAAATGACATGAAATGGTCCCAAAATGTCGTTAAATGGTCCCGAAATGTCGTTAAATGGTCACAAAACCTCGTTAAATGGACCCAAAGGTTCATTAAATGGTCCCAAAATGTTGTTAAATGGTCACAAAACCTCGTTAAATGGACCCAAAGGTTCATTAAATGGTCCCAAAATGTCATGAAATGGTCCCAAAATGTCATGAAATGACCCCAAGAGCTCATTAAATGCTCACGAAACTTCACTAAATGGTCCCAAAATGTCATGAAATGGTCCCAAAATGTCGTCAAATGATTCAAAATCATATTAAATGGTCCCAAAATGTCATGAAATGGTCCCAAAATGTCGGGAAATGGTCCCAAAATGACATGAAATGGTCCCAAAATGTCGTTAAATGGTCCCGAAATGTCGTTAAATGGTCACAAAACCTCGTTAAATGGACCCAAAGGTTCATTAAATGGTCCCAAAATGTCATGAAATGGTCCCAAAATGTCATGAAATGACCCCAAGAGCTCATTAAATGCTCACGAAACTTCATTAAATGGACTCAGAGGCTCATTAAATGGTCCCGAAACTTCACTAAATGGTCCCAAAATGTCATGAAATGGTCCCAAAATGACATGAAATGGTCCCAAAATGTCGTTAAATGGTCCCGAAATGTCGTTAAATGGTCACAAAACCTCGTTAAATGGACCCAAAGGTTCATTAAATGGTCCCAAAATGTGATAAATTGGTCCCAAAATGTCAGGAAACGGCCCCAAAAGCGCACGAAATGGTCCCCAAAATGTCACGAAACGATTCAAAATCGTATGAAAAATGTCGTCAAAGGGTCCCAAAAGCTCGTTAAATTGTTCCAAAGTCTCATTAAATGGTCTCAAAACCTCATCGAGTGACCCCAGATTTTTACCCAAAAAACTCAGGATTTGAGGGGAAATTTCAGGATTTGAGGGGAAAATGTCAAGATTTTGAGGGGAAAATTCAGGGTTTAAGGGGAAATTTTCAGGTTTGGAGGGAAATTTTCAGGTTTGGAGGGAAATTTTCAGGTTCTGAGGGAAATTTTCAGGATTTTGGGGGGAAAAATGGGGATTAGAGGGGAAAATTGCGGATTTGAGGGGAAAAATTCAGGATTTGAGGGAAATTTTCAGGGTTTGAGGGGAAAAAATTGAGGCTCTGAGGGAAAATTTCCGGATTTGGGGGTAAAAAGCAGGATTTTGAGGTGAAACTCAGGATTTTGAGGTCAAACCCTCCAATTTTGAGGCTAAATTCCTCTGATTTGGGGTCATTTCCACTGATTTTCGGCTCCAACTTCCAGATTTTAAATTTTATCTCGGATTTGTGGCTAAAACCTCAGATTTTGGCTTCGTTCCCTCAAATTTTGGGCTCTGACCTCCAAATGTTGACATTTTTAGCTCAGATTTGGGACCAAACCCTCAAATTTTCCCCTTTTTTTCCTCAGATTTTGGATCTTTTCCCTCAGACTTTGAGGCAAAACCTTTCAATTTCATGATTTTCGCCTCAATTTTTTGCTCCAAAGCTCGAATTTCGAGCTCAAACCCTCAAATTTTCTCCTTTTTCCCTCAGATTTTGGGGCCAAAACCTCAGATTTCTGCTTCTCTCCCTCAAATTTTGACCTCAAACCCTCAAATTCGAGTCTATTTCCCTCAATTTTCAGCTTCTTTCCCTCAAATTTTGCTGTAAAATCCCAATTTCCCCAAATCTCTCGCCATTTTCCCTCAAATCTTCCCAATTTCCCCCAAATTTTCCCTCAAATCTTCCCAATTTCCCCAAAATTTTCCCTCAAATCTTCCCAATTTACCCAGTTTCCCCCAAATTTTCCCGATTTCCTGAAAATTTCCCCTCAAATCTTCCCAATTTCCCCCAAATTTCCCCTCAAATCTTCCCAATTTCCCCCAAATTCCCCCTCAAACCTTCCCCAATCTCCCCCATTTTCTCCCTTCTTCCCCTCAAATTTTCCTCCGAAACCCTCAATTTTTCGCCGTTTTCGCCCCAAATTCTCCCTCCGACCTCAAAATTTTGATTTCTTTTTCATTTTTTCTTCTTTTTTCCTCGAAATTCTGGGTTTTCAGCCTTTCTCGACGGCTTCACGGAGGCAGAGGAGGAGGATCTGGGCAACCTGTGGGCGACGGCCTCCACCTTCATCGTCCTCTTCATCCTCAGCCTCTTCTACAGTGCGACCGTCACCCTCATCAAGGTAACCCCCAAAAGCCTCTTTTTTTACCCCAAAAGCCACAATTTTGGCCTCAAAATCCACTTTTTTGGGCCCCAAATCCACCATTTTGAGCCCCAAATCCACGTCTTTTACCTGAAAATCCACCATTTTGACCCCAGATCCACACTATTGACCCCAAAATCCACCATTTTGAGCCCCAAATCCAGGTCTTTTACCTGAAAATCCTTCATTTTGACCCCAAATCAACACTATTGACCCCAAAATCCACCATTTTGAGCCCCAAATCCAGGTCTTTTACCTGAAAATCCTTCATTTTGACCCCAAATCAACACTATTGACCCCAAAATCCACACTATCGACCCCAAAATCCACTTTTTGAGTCCCAAATCAACCATTTTGAACCCCAAATCCACGTCTTTTACCTGAAAATCCACCATTTTGACCCCAAATCCACACTATTGACCCCAAAATCCACACTATCGACCCCAAAATCCACTTTTTGAGTCCCAAATCAACCATTTTGAACCCCAAATCCACGTCTTTTACCTGAAAATCCACCATTTTGACCCCAAATCCACACTATTGACCCCAAAATCCACACTATCGACCCCAAAATCCACTTTTTGAGTCCCAAATCCACCATTTTGAGCCCCAAATCCACGTCTTTTACCTGAAAATCCTTCATTTTGACCCCAGATCCACACTAGTGACCCCAAAATCCACTTTTTGAGCCCCAAATCCACCATTTTGAGCCCCAAATCCATGTCTTTTACCTGAAAATCCACCATTTTGACCCCAAATCCACACTATTGACCCCAAAATCCACACTATTGACCCCAAAATCCACACAATTGACCCCAAAATCCACTTTTTGAGTCCCCAAATCCACCATTTTGGGCCCCAAATCCACGTCTTTTACCTGAAAATCCTTCATTTTGACCCCAAATCCACACTATTGACCCCAAAATCCACTTTTTGAGCCCCAAATCCACCATTTTGAGCCCCAAATCCACGTCTTTTACCTGAAAATCCTTCATTTTGACCCTAAATCCACACTATTGACCCCAAAAGCCACACTATTGACCCCAAAATCCACTTTTTGAGTCCCAAATCCACCATTTTGAGCCCCAAATCCACATCTTTTACCTGAAAATCCTTCATTTTGACCCCAAATCCACACTATTGACCCCAAAATCCACCATTTTGAGCCCCAAATCCACCATTTTGAGCCCCAAATCCACATCTTTTACCTGAAAATCCTTCATTTTGGCCCCAAATCCACACTATTGACCCCAAAATCCACTTTTTGAGCCCCAAATCCACCATTTTGAGCCTTAAATCCACCATTTTGAGTCCCAACTCCACCTTCTTAACCACAAAATCCTCCTTTTTGTCCCCTAAATCCACATTTTTTACCTCAAAGTTTCCCCTTTTGGTCCCAAAATCCACCTTTTGAGTCCCAAATCCACATTTTTTTTACCTCAAAATCCACGTTTCTGAGTCCAAAATCCACTTTTTTGAGCCCCAAACGCCTCATTTTTGAGCTCAAAGTCCACATTTTTGACCACAAATTGCACTTTTTGAGCCCCAAATTCACGTCTTTTACCTCAAAAGCCTCATTTTTGACCCTGAAGTTTCCCCTTTTTGTTCCAAAATCCACCTTTTTGACCTCAAAAATCCACATTTTTTTTACCTCAAAAGCCTCATTTTTGATCTCCAGATCCACTTTTTGGGCCCAAAATCCACTTTCATGACCCCAAAATCCTCCATTTTCACCCCAAATCCCTCAATTTCCCCTCCATTTCCCCCAAAATCCTTCAATTTTCACCTTTTTCCACAAAAAAAATCCCAATTTCCCCAAATTCCTCAACTTTTTCCCTCACATTTCCCCAAATTTCTCCTTTTTCTCCCTCAAATCTTCCCAATTTCCTCAACATTTTCTCTCAAATCGTCGCAATTTCACCAATTTCCTCAACCTTTTCCCTCAAATCTTCCCAATCTCTCAATATTTTCCCTCAAATCTTCCCAATTTCCCCAATTTCCTCAACTTTTTCCCTCAAATCTTCCCAATTTCCCCAATTTTCTCCTTTTTCCCCCTCAAATTTTCACCAATTTTCTCAACTTTTTCCCTCAAATCTTCCCAATTTCCTCTTTTTTCCCCTCAATTTTTCCCAATTTCACCATTTTTTTTTTCTCCTTTTTTTCAGGTCAAATAAGGGAAGAATCCAGCTCAGGAAACGCCTTTTCGCCTTCTCCGACCCCAAAAATTCCAATTTCCTCCGATTTCCACCCAAATTTCTTCCTCTCTTCTTGTAAATATTTCCCTTCCCCGAAAAAAAAAATAAAATTTCCCACCATTTTTAACCCTTTTCCTTGAGTTTTTTTATCAAAAATCGCGACAGGGGGAGGGGACTTGGGGCCATTTGCAGGAATATTGAGGAATTTTGAGGAGGTTTTTTTCTCATTTTTAGTCATTTTGATCCATTTTGGATCCATTTTTTTTCTCATATTTTGATCCTTTTTTTCCTCATTTTGATCCATTTTGGATCCACAAGGTCCCAATAAGGTTCAAAAAAATCAACTTCTTCACTTTTTTGGGGTTTTTTTTTCCTCTTTTATTCAGTCTCCGAAGGTCCCATAAGGTCCCAATAAGGTCCCATTAAGATCTCATAAGGTCCCATTAAGACCCTTTAAGGTCCCATAAGGTCCCATTAAGACCCTTTAAGGTCCCATAAGGTCCCATAAGGTCCCAATAAGACCCTTCGAGGTCCCATAAGGTCCCAATAAGGTCCCATTAAGGTCCCATTAAGATCTCATAAGGTCCCATTAAGACACTTTGAGGTCCCAATAAGACCCTTCAAGGTCCCATAAGGTCCCAATAAGACCCTTAGAGGTCCCTCAAGGTCCCAATAAGATCCCGTAAGGTCCCATTAAGATCTCATAAGGTCCCATAAGGTTCCAATAAGATGTCATAAGGTCCAATAAGGTCCCATTAAGGTCCCATAAGGTCCCAATAAGACCCTTTAAGGTCCCATAAGGTCCCATAAGGTCCCATTAAGACCTCATAAGGTCCCATAAGGTCCCAATAAGACCCTTCAAGGTCCTTCAAGGTCCCTCAAGGTTCCCATAAGGTCCCAATAAGGTCTTATAAGGTCCCCTAAAGTCCCATTAAGACCTCATAAGGTCCCAATAAGGTCCCATTAAGGTCCCATAAGGTCCCATTAAGACCCTTTAAGGTCCTATAAGGTCCCATTAAGACCTCATAAGGTCCCATAAGGTCCCAATAAGGTCCCATTAAGGTCCCATAAGGTCCCAATAAGGTCCCATTAAGATCTCATAAGGTCCCATTAAGACCCTTTAAGGTCCCAATAAGGTCCCATTAAGGTCCCATAATGTCCCATAAGGTCCCAATAAGACCCTTCTAGGTCCCATAAGGTCCCAATAAGGTCCCATTAAGATCTCATAAGGTCCCATTAAGACCCTTTGAGGTCCCAATAAGACCCTTCAAGGTCCCATAAGGTCCCAATAAGATCCCATAAGGTCCCATTAAGATCTCATAAGGTCCCAATAAGACCTCATAAGGTCCCATAAGGTCCCAACAAGACCCAATAAGGTCCCATAAGGTCCCTTTAAGGTCCCATAAGGTCCCAATAAGGTCCCATTAAGGTCCCATAAGGTCCCATTAAGACCTCATAAGGTCCCATAAGGTCCCATAAGGTCCCAATAAGGTCCCATTAAGATCTCATAAGGTCCCATTAAGACCCTTTAAGGTCCCATAAGGTCCCAATAAGGTCCCATGAGGTCCCAATAAAGTTCAAAAAAATCAACTTCTTCACTTTTTTGGGTTTTTTTTTCCTCTTTTATTCCATCTCTGAAGGTCCCATAAGGTCCCAATAAGGTCCCATAAGGTCCCATTATGACCTCATAAGGTCCCATAAGGTCTCATAAGGTCCCAATAAGAGCCCATAAGGTCCCATTAAGACCTCATAAGGTCCCATTATGCCCTCATAAGGTCCCAATAAGGTCCCATAAGGTCCCAATAAGGTTCCATAAGGTCCAAATAAGGTCCCATTAAGGTCCCATAAGGTCCCATTAAGAACCCATAAGGTCCCATAAAGACCTCATAAGGTCCCATAAGGTCCCATTAAGATGTCATAAGGTCCCAATAAGACATTATAAGGTCCCATAAGGTCCCATTAAGATCCCTTAAGATCCCAATAAGACCCTTTGAGGTCCCATAAGGTCCCAATAAGACCCTTTGAGGTCCCAATAAGACCCTTCAAGGTCCCATAAGGTCCCATTAAGACCCTTTAAGATCTCATAAGGTCCCATTAAGACCCTTTAAGGTCCCATAAGGTCCCAATAAGGTCCCATTAAGGTCTCATAAGGTCCCATTAAGGCCCTTTAAGGTCCTATAAGGTCCCATTAAGACCTCATAAGGTCCCATAAGGTTCCAATAAGACCCTTTAAGGTCCCATAAGGTCCCAATAAGGTCCCATTAAGATCTCATAAGGTCCCATTAAGACCCTTTAAGGTCCCATAAGGTCCCATTAAGACCTCATAAGGTCCCATTAAGGTCCCATAAGGTCCCAATAAGACCTCATAAGGTCCCAATAAGAACCGATAAGGTCCCATAAGGTCCCATTAAGACCTCATAAGGTCCCATAAGGTCCCATTAAGATCCCATAAAGTCCCATAAGGTCCATTAAGGTCCCATTAAGGTCCTGTAAGGTCCCATAAGGTCCCATAAGGTCCCAATAAGATCCCAATAAGGTCCCATAAGGTTCCAACAAGACCCTTTGAGGTCCCTCAAGGTCCCAATAAGGTCCCATAAGATCCCAATAAGACCCTTTAAGGTCCCATAAGGTCCCATTAAGATGTCATAAGGTCCCAATAAGACCCTTTAAGGTCCCATAAGGACCCATTAAGATGTCATAAGGTCCCAATAAGACCTCATAAGGTCCCATAAGGTCCCAATAAGACCCTTCAAGGTCCTTCAAGGTCCCTCAAGGTTCCCATAAGGTCCCAATAAGGTCCCATTAAGGTCCCAATAAGGTTCAAAAAAATCAACTTCTTCACTTTTTTGGGGGTTTTTTTTCCTCTTTTATTCCGTCTCCGAAGGTCCCATAAGGTCCTACAAGGTCCTAATAAGGTCCCATTAAGGTCCCATAAGGTCCCATTAAGACCTCATAAGGTCCCAATAAGGTCCTATAAGGTCCCATTAAGACCTCATAAGGTCCCAATAAGGTCCTATAAGGTCCCATTAAGACCTCATAAGGTCCCATTATGACCTCATAAGGTCCCATGAGGTCTCATAAGGTCCCATAAGGTCTCATAAGGTCCCAATAAGAGCCCATAAGGTCCCATTAAGACCTCATAAGGTCCCATAAGGTCCCATGATGACCTCATAAGGTCCCCATAAGAGCCCACAAGGTCCCATCGAGACCCCGGGAGGCCCCTTCGGAGCCGCCTCCCTAGTAGCAGGTGACGTCGGCGTCGGCCAAAACCACCGACACGTTGACCGAGGACGGCCTCGAGGAGCCCTTGTCCAGGTTCTTCTGCACGAAGCGCAGGGGGAAAGCCTCGTGGGCCACCAGGCAGGAGAAGACCTCTCCGCTCAGCCACGAGGCGGCCGGGACGCTCAGGAGGGAGGTGACGGCGAAGAGGCCATCGTCGGGGTCGCCGCCGCTTTGGGCTTCGGGGCCCAGGACCACGTAGCTGTCGCGGGGGAGGGGTCGGTCGCCCTGGGTCCAGGCGAGGAAGACGTCGCGGGGGCGGAAGCCGCTGGCCCAGCAGGTCAAGGTGGCCTCTTCCTGCCGGCTCAGCTCCTCGGGGGGAGGGGGGAAGGCGAAGACCATGGGGGCCGCTGGGGAGGAGGCTGGAAGGGGGGGAGGGGAGACCAGGGAGAGGTCAAAAAAAAAAAAAAAAAAAGCCATTTGGAGACGTTCGGAGGAGGTCGGGAGGTCTCGGGAGAGAAGCTCCGAGAAGGGTCGAGAAATGGGACTCGGAGTCGACTTGAAGGCTCTCAAAGGCCTCAAGGAGCTCCGAGAACCTCATGAAGTGGAACTCGGAGTCACCTCGAAGCCTCTCAAAGGCCTCAAGGAGCTCCGAGAACCTCATGAAGTGGAACTCGGAGTCACCTCGAAGCCTCTCAAAGGCCTCAAGGAGCTCCGAGAAGGTCGAGAAAGGGGAGTCGGAGACATCTCGAAGCCTCTTGGAGCTTCTCGGAGGCTTCAAGGAGCTTCTAGGAGGAGCCGAGAAGCTCCGAGAAGCTCCGAGAAGGTCATGAAGTGGAACTCGGAGTCAACTTAAAGGCTCTCAAAGGCCTCAAGGAGCTCGGAGAAGCTCAAGGGCTGAGACTCGGAGCTTCTAGAAGGTTCCGAGAAGCTCCGAGAAGGTCGAGAAAGGGGACTCGGAGTCAACTTAAAGACTCTCGAAGGCCTCAAAGGTCGGAAGGTCTTGGGAGAAGGTCAGGGAGGGACTTGGAGAGGTCAAGGAGGGACTTGGAGAGGTCAAGGAGGGACCTGGAGAGGTCAGAAAAGGGCCTTGGAGACCTTCCCGGGAGCTTCAAAGCTTCTAAGAGACCTCCTCAGGAGCTCAAACCACATCTAGGAGACCTCCAAGCCTCTTCAGAGACCTCAAAAAAAGCTCCTCGGAGACCTCGGAAGCTCCTCGAAGGACTCAAAGAGCTCCTCAGGGACCTTTTCGGGAGCTCGAAGAATCCTCAGAGACTTTCTCAGGAGCCTCGAAAGGTCCCTGGAGACCTCAGAAGGCCCTTGAAGGACTCAACCAGCTCCTCCGAGACCTTCTCAGGAGCTCCAAAGCTTCTGAGAGGCCTTTTCGGGAGCTCCAAAGCTTCTGAGAGGCCTTTTCGGGAGCTCCAAAGCACTTGTAGGTGAGAAAAAAAAAAAAGCTCCTGGAGCCTTTCAAGAGGTTGAGAAGCAGCTCTAGAGGTGGAGAAGAAGCTCTAGAAGTGAAGAAGAAGCTCTGGAAGAGGAGAAGAAGCTCTGGAAGAGGAGAAGAAGCTCCTGGAGCTCCTTTGAGAAGCTCCAGAGGTGGAAAAGAAGCTCAAGAGGTGGAGACGAAGCTCAAGAGGTGGAGAAGAAGCTCCTGGAGCTCCTTTGAGAAGCTCCAGAGGTGGAAAAGAAGCTCAAGAGGTGGAGAAGAAGCTCCGGAAGAGGAGAAGAAGCTCCTGGAGCTCCTTTGAGAAGCTCCAGAGGTGGAAAAGAAGCTCAAGAGGTGGAGACGAAGCTCAAGAGGTGGAGAAGAAGCTCCTGGAGCTCCTTTGAGAAGCTCCAGAGGTAGAAAAGAAGCTCAAGAGGTGGAGACGAAGCTCCGGAAGAGGAGAAGAAGCTCCTGGAGCTCCTTTGAGAAGCTCCAGAGGTGGAAAAGAAGCTCAAGAGGTGGAGACGAAGCTCCGGAAGAGGAGAAGAAGCTCCTGGAGCTCCTTTGAGAAGCTCCAGAGGTAGAAAAGAAGCTCAAGAGGTGGAGAAGAAGCTCCGGAAGAGGAGAAGAAGCTCCTGGAGCTCCTTTGAGAAGCTCCAGAGGTAGAAAAGAAGCTCAAGAGGTGGAGACGAAGCTCCGGAAGAGGAGAAGAAGCTCCTGGAGCTCCTTTGAGAAGCTCCAGAGGTAGAAAAGAAGCTCAAGAGGTGGAGACGAAGCTCCGGAAGAGGAGAAGAAGCTCCTGGAGCTCCTTTGAGAAGCTCCAGAGGTGGAAAAGAAGCTCAAGAGGTGGAGACGAAGCTCAAGAGGTGGAGAAGAAGCTCCTGGAGCTCCTTTGAGAAGCTCCAGAGGTGGAAAAGAAGCTCAAGAGGTGGAGACGAAGCTCAAGAGGTGGAGAAGAAGCTCCTGGAGCTCCTTTGAGAAGCTCCAGAGGTGGAAAAGAAGCTCAAGAGGTGGAGACGAAGCTCCGGAAGAGGAGAAGAAGCTCCTGGAGCTCCTTTGAGAAGCTCCAGAGGTGGAAAAGAAGCTCAAGAGGTGGAGACGAAGCTCAAGAGGTGGAGAAGAAGCTCCTGGAGCTCCTTTGAGAAGCTCCAGAGGTGGAAAAGAAGCTCAAGAGGTGGAGACGAAGCTCCGGAAGAGGAGAAGAAGCTCCTGGAGCTCCTTTGAGAAGCTCCAGAGGTGGAAAAGAAGCTCAAGAGGTGGAGACGAAGCTCCGGAAGAGGAGAAGAAGCTCCTGGAGCTCCTTTGAGAAGCTCCAGAGGTAGAAAAGAAGCTCAAGAGGTAGAAAAGAAGCTCAAGAGGTGGAGACGAAGCTCCGGAAGAGGAGAAGAAGCTCCTGGAGCTCCTTTGAGAAGCTCCAGAGGTGGAAAAGAAGCTCAAGAGGTGGAGAAGAAGCTCCGGAAGAGGAGAAGAAGCTCCTGGAGCTCCTTTGAGAAGCTCCAGAGGTGGAAAAGAAGCTCAAGAGGTGGAGACGAAGCTCCGGAAGAGGAGAAGAAGCTCCTGGAGCTCCTTTGAGAAGCTCCAGAGGTGGAAAAGAAGCTCAAGAGGTGGAGACGAAGCTCCGGAAGAGGAGAAGAAGCTCCTGGAGCTCCTTTGAGAACCTCCAGAGGTAGAAAAGAAGCTCAAGAGGTAGAAAAGAAGCTCAAGAGGTGGAGACGAAGCTCAAGAGGTGGAGAAGAAGCTCCTGGAGCTCCTTTGAGAAGCTCCAGAGGTGGAAAAGAAGCTCAAGAGGTGGAGACGAAGCTCCGGAAGAGGAGAAGAAGCTCCTGGAGCTCCTTTGAGAAGCTCCAGAGGTGGAAAAGAAGCTCAAGAGGTGGAGAAGAAGCTCCGGAAGAGGAGAAGAAGCTCCTGGAGCTCCTTTGAGAAGCTCCAGAGGTGGAAAAGCAGCTCAAGAGGTGGAGATGAAGCTCCGGAAGAGGAGAAGAAGCTCCTGGAGCTCCTTTGAGAAGCTCCAGAGGCGGAAAAGCAGCTCCAGGAGAGCAGGAGCAGCTCCGAAAGGTCCAGAACCAGCTCCGGGAGGTCCTCACCTGCCTCCTTCTTGATGGTCCTGGTGACCACCTCCTGGTCTTCGCCCAGTCGCACTCGGCAGGTGAAGGAGTGGCCCAGTTCCCAGTCCTCGGCGCAGACCCTCAAGGTGCTGGTGACCTCGTAGAGGCCTCCGGGAAGCTCGTGAGGAGCTGAGACGGTGGCGTCTCCCACGTTGCCGCCTCCGTCCGAGCTCCACGTGACGTCCAGGCCCTCGGGGTCGGCCACGTTGGTCACCAGGCAGCGGAGGGAGGCATTCTGGGTGAGGTAGAGCTCCTCCAGGCTCGGGGGGAGGAGCTGGACCTCCAGCCTCTTGGGGTCTGAGGCGGAAAAGGGGTTGGAGGCACTTGAAGGGCCAAGAAGCGGCAGCTGGAGGCATCGTGAGGCCTCTGGGAGGTTCTTAGGGGCTTCAAGGAGCTCCGAGAAGCTCCGAGAAGGTCGAGAAATGGGACTCGGAGGCTGCCCCATAGATCCCTCTCCCTCTGCCCCATAGACCCTTCTTTCTGCCCCATAGATCCTTCTTTCTGCCCCATAGATCCCTCTCCCTCTGCCCCATAGATCCTCCTCCAGCCCCATAGATCCCCTCCCTCTACCCCATAGATCCTCCTCCAGCCCCATAGATCCTTCTCTCTGCCCCATAGATCCCTCCCTCTCTGCCCCATAGATCCCTCTCCCTCTGCCCCATAGATCCCTCCCTCTACCCCATAGATCCTTCTCTCTGCCCCATAGATCCGCTCTCTGCCCCATAGATCTCTCTCCTTCTGCCCCATAGATCCTTCTCTCTGCCCCATAGATCCTTCTTTCTGCCCCATAGATCCCTCTCCCTCTGCCCCATAGATCCTTCTCTCTGCCCCATAGATCCCTCTCTCTCTGCCCCATAGATCCCTCTCCCTGCCCCATAGATCCTTCTTTCTGCCCCATAGATCCTCTCCCTCTGCCCCATAGATTCCTCTCTCTCTACCCCATAGATCCCTCTCCCTCTGCCCCATAGATCCTTCTTTCTGCCCCATAGATCCTTCTCTCTGCCCCATAGATCCTCCTCCAGCCCCATAGATCCCTCTCCCTCTGCCCCATAGATCCTCTCTCTCTGCCCCTCGGCTCCTCCTAGAAGCTCCGAGAAGGCCAAGAAATGGGCCTCGGGGTCAACTTAAAGGCCCTCCAGGAGCTCCAGGAGCTCCCGGAAGGTTCCGGCCTCACCTTCGCAGTCGCTTCGGGCCTCGAGGACCTTGGGCTCCGCCCACCGGGGGTGGGAGACCCGGCAGGAGAAGACCCCGCCCAGGTCCCAGGAGGCCCGGGAGACGTTGAGGCGGCTGGAGAGGAGGCCGGAGCCTCCGTCTGGGCCGCACCGGTCGCAGCCGAAGGTCTCCTCGTCGCTTTCGAGCTCCTCGTCGTGGCCTCCGAACCAGCGGATCTGAGCCCCTCGGGCGCCGGAACCTTCCACCAGGCACAGGAGGAGGACCTGGTGGGGCTGGGCTTGGCTCAGGAGGTCGACTCGGAGCTCGGGGACCACACAGGCGTCTGGGGGAGGCCGGAGACAGAGGGGGAAGGTTCGGAGGTCAAGGAGGGAGACTCGGGGCTTCGCAGAGGGTCGGAGGCCACCGAGAAGGTCACGAAAGGGGGACTCGGGGTCACCTCGAAGCCTCTCGGAGGCCCCGAGAAGCTCCTAGAAGCTCAAGGAGTGAGACTCGGAGTCACTTTAAAGCCTCTTAAAGACCTCAAGGAGCTTCTAGAAGGTTCTGAGGTCACTTGGAAGCTCAAGGAATGAGACTTGGAGTCACTTTAAAGCCTCTTAATGACCTCGAGAAGCTTCTAGAAGCCTCAAGACTCACTTAGGAGCTCAAGGGATGAGACTTGGGGTCACTTAAAGACCTCAAGAAGCTTCTAGAAGCCTCAAGACTCACTTAGGAGCTCAAGGAGTGAGACTTGGAGTCACTTCGAAGCCTCTTAAAGGCCTCAAGGAGCTTCTAGAAGGTTCTGAGGTCACTTGGAAGCTCAAGGAATGAGACTCAAAGCACTTAAGGAGCTTCTAGAAGGTTCTGAGGTCACCGAGAAGCTCAAGGATGAGACTCGGAGTCACTTTAAAGCCTCTTAAAGACCTCAAGGAGCTTCTAGAAGGTTCTGAGGTCACTTAGAGAGTCAAGGAATGAGACTCAAAGCACTTAAGGAGCTTCTAGAAGGTTCTGAGGTCACTTAGAAGCTCAAGGGATGAGACTTGGAGTCACTTCAAAGCCTCTTAATGACCTCAAGAAGCTTCTAGAAGCCTCAAGACTCACTTAGGAAGCTCAAGGGATGAGACTCGGAATCACTTCGAAGCCTCTTAAAGACCTGAAGGAGCTTCTAGAAGGTTCTGAGGTCACTTGGAGAGTCAAGGAATGAGACTCAAAGCACTTAAGGAGCTTCTAGAAGGTTCTGAGGTCACTTAGAGAGTCAAGGAATGAGACTCAGAGTCACTTCGAAGCCTCTTAATGACCTCAAGAAGCTTCTAGAAGCCTCAAGACTCACTTAGGAGCTCAAGGATGAGACTCGGAGTCACTTTAAAGCCTCTTTGAGACCTCAAGGAGCTTCTAGAAGGTTCTGAGGTCACTGAGAAGGTCAAGGGATGAGACTCAGAGTCACTTCAAAGCCTCTTAAAGACCTCGAGAAGCTTCTAGAAGGCTCAAGACTCACTTAGGAGCTCAAGGGATGAGACTCGGAGTCACTTAAAGACCTCAAGAAGCTTCTAGAAGCCTCAAGACTCACTTAGAAGCTCAAGGAATGAGACTCGGAGTCACTTAAAGACCTCAAGAAGCTTCTAGAAGCCTCAAGAGTCACTTAGGAGCTCAAGGGATGAGACTCGGAGTCACTTCGAAGCCTCTTAAAGGCCTCAAGGAGCTTCTAGAAGGTTCTGAGGTCACTTGGAAGCTCAAGGAATGAGACTCAAAGCACTTAAGGAGCTTCTAGAAGGTTCTGAGGTCACCGAGAAGCTCAAGGGATGAGACTCAGAGTCACTTTAAAGCCTCTTAATGACCTCAAGAAGCTTCTAGAAGTTTCAAGAATCACTTAGGAGCTCAAGGGATGAGACTTGGAGTCACTTTAAAGCCTCTTAAAGGCCTCAAGGAGCTTCTAGAAGGTTCTGAGGTCACCAAGAAGGTCAAGGGATGAGACTCGGAGTCACTTCGAAGCCTCTTAAAGACCTCAAGAAGCTTCTAGAAGCCTCAAGACTCACTTAGGAGCTCAAGGGATGAGACTCGGAGTCACTTAAAGACCTCAAGAAGCTTCTAGAAGTTTCAAGACTCACTTAGGAGCTCAAGGAGTGAGACTCGGAGTCACCTCGAAGCCTCTTAAAGACCTCAAGGAGCTTCTAGAAGGTTCTGAGGTCACTTAGAGAGTCAAGGAATGAGACTCAAAGCACTTAAGGAGCTTCTAGAAGGTTCTGAGGTCACTTGGAAGGTCAAGGGATGAGACTCAGAGTCACTTCGAAGCCTCTTAATGACCTCAAGAAGCTTCTAGAAGCCTTAAGACTCACTTAGGAGCTCAAGGGATGAGACTCGGAGTCACTTCGAAGCCTCTTAAAGACCTCAAGGAGCTTCTAGAAGGTTCTGAGGTCACTTGGAAGCTCAAGGGATGAGACTCAGAGTCACTTCGAAGCCTCTTTGAGACCTTAAGGAGCTTCTAGAAGGTTCTGAGGTCACTTAGGAGCTCAAGGAATGAGACTTGGAGTCACTTTAAAGCCTCTTAAAGACCTCAAGGAGCTTCTAGAAGGTTCTGAGGTCACTTAGAGAGTCAAGGGATGAGACTCAGAGTCACTTCGAAGCCTCTTAAAGACCTTAAGGAGCTTCTAGAAGCTTCAAGACTCACTTAGGAGCTCAAGGGATGAGACTTGGAGTCACTTAAAGACCTCAAGGAGCTTCTAGAAGCTTCAAGAGTCACTTAGGAGTTCAAGGAATGAGACTCGGAGTCACTTCGAAGCCTCTTAAAGACCTCAAGGAGCTTCTAGAAGGTTCTGAAGTCACTTGGAGAGTCAAGGAATGAGACTCAAAGCACTTAAGGAGCTTCTAGAAGGTTCTGAGGTCACCGAGAAGGTCAAGGGATGAGACTCAGAGTCACTTCGAAGCCTCTTAAAGACCTCAAGGAGCTTCTAGAAGGTTCTGAGGTCACTTGGAAGCTCAAGGGATGAGACTTGGAGTCACTTCGAAGCCTCTTAAAGACCTCAAGGAGCTTCTAGAAGGTTCTGAGGTCACTTAGAGAGTCAAGGAATGAGACTCAAAGCACTTAAGGAGCTTCTAGAAGGTTCTGAGGTCACCGAGAAGGTCAAGAAATGGGACTCAGAGTCACTTTAAAGCCTCTTAATGACCTCAAGGAGCTTCTAGAAGCCTCAAGACTCACTTAGGAGCTCAAGGAATGAGACTCGGAGTCACTTAAAGACCTCAAGAAGCTTCTAGAAGCCTCAAGACTCACTTAGGAAGCTCAAGGAATGAGACTCGGAGTCACTTCGAAGCCTCTTAAAGACCTTAAGGAGCTTCTAGAAGGTTCTGAGGTCACTTGGAGAGTCAAGGAATGAGACTCAAAGCACTTAAGGAGCTTCTAGAAGGTTCTGAGGTCACCGAGAAGCTCAAGGGATAAGACTCAGAGTCACTTCGAAGCCTCTTAAAGACCTGAAGGAGCTTCTAGAAGCCTCAAGAATCACTTAGGAGCTCAAGGAATGAGACTCAGAGTCACTTTAAAGCCTCTTAAAGACCTCAAGAAGCTTCTAGAAGCTTCAAGACTCACTTAGAAGCTCAAGGGATGAGACTCGGAGTCACTTCGAAGCCTCTTCAAGACCTGAAGGAGCTTCTAGAAGGTTCTGAGGTCACTTAGAGAGTCAAGGAATGAGACTCGGAGTCACTTCGAAGCCTCTTCGAGACCTGAAGGAGCTTCTAGAAGGTTCTGAGGTCACCAAGAAGGTCAAGGGATGAGACTCGGAGTCACTTCGAAGCCTCTTAAAGACCTCAAGAAGCTTCTAGAAGCCTCAAGACTCACTTAGGAGCTCAAGGGATGAGACTCGGAGTCACTTTAAAGACCTCAAGAAGCTTCTAGAAGCCTGAAGACTCACTTAGGAGCTCAAGGAATGAGACTCGGAGTCACTTCAAAGCCTCTTAAAGGCCTCAAGGAGCTTCTAGAAGGTTCTGAGGTCACTTGGAGAGTCAAGGAATGAGACTCAAAGCACTTAAGGAGCTTCTAGAAGGTTCTGAGGTCACTTGGAAACTCAAGGAATGAGACTCAGAGTCACTTCGAAGCCTCTTAAAGGCCTCAAGAAGCTTCTAGAAGCCTCAAGACTCACTTAGGAGCTCAAGGGATGAGACTTGGGGTCACTTCGAAGCCTCTTAAAGGCCTCAAGAAGCTTCTAGAAGCCTCAAGACTCACTTAGGAGCTCAAGGAATGAGACTCGGGGTCACTTAAAGACCTCAAGGAGCTTCTAGAAGGTTCTGAGGTCACCAAGAAGCTCAAGGAATGGGACTCGGAGTGACTTCCGAGCCCTCCCCCCCCTCCCCCCCCCAACCCCAGGACCTCCTGGAAGGTCCCGGCTTCTTCACCTTGGAAGTCGACGGAGCTGCTGGCGCCTCCTTGGAGGAGCTGGCACCGCACTGAGGCTGCCGGGAGCTCCTCCCTCGGGAGGGAGAAGGCGGAGCTGCGCAGGTAGAGGCTTCCGGAGGCTTCCGCCGCCTGCGGGAAGGTCCTGGGGGCGGCTCCGGGCGACCCCGAGCTCCAGGCGAAGTCGGCGGGAGGAGGGAAGAAGTCCAAGGCCAGGCAGCCCAAGGCGACCCGGGGGAGGCCGCAGGAGGCCGGCGAGACCAGGGGGAAGAGGGAGGCCGGGCGGGGCGAGGCTGCGGAGGAAGGGGACGGCGGTCGAGAGGACGGCCGGAGGCTTCCAGAAGCTTCCGGGAGCTCCACGAGCTTCTCGGGCTCCTCCAGGAGCTTCTGAAGGAGCTCAAGGAGCTTCTGAAGGAGCTCAAGGAGCTTCTGAAGGACCTAAAGGAGGTTCTGAACCACCTTTAGGAGAACTAGAAGCTTCTAAATCAGCTCCAGGAGCTTCTAAAGGACCTTTAGGAGCTTCTAAAGGAACTAAAGGAGGTTCTGAAGGACTTAAAGGAGGTTCTAAAGGAGCTAAAGGAGGTTCTGAAGGAGTTAAAGGAGGTTCTGAAGGAGCTAAAGGAGCTCTAGAAGCTTCTAAATCAGCTCCAGGAGCTTCTAAAGGACTTAAAGGAGGTTCTAAAGGACCTAAAGGAGGTTTTAAAGGACCTAAAGGAGGTTCTAAAGGACCTAAAGGAGGTTCTGAAGGACTTAAAGGAGGTTCTGAAGGAGCTAAAGGAGGTTCTGAAGGACCTAAAGGAGGTTCTGAACCACTTTTAGGAGAACTAGAAGCTTCTAAATCAGCTCCAGGAGCTTCTAAAGGAGCTAAAGGAGGTTTTAAAAGAGCTAAAGGAGGTTTTAAAGGAGCTAAAGGAGGTTCTGAAGGAGTTAAAGGAGGTTCTGAAGGAGTTAAAGGAGGTTCTGAAGGAGCTAAAGGAGCTCTAGAAGCTTCTAAATCACTTCCAGGAGGTTCTAAAGGACCTAAAGGAGGTTTTAAAAGAGCTAAAGGAGGTTCTGAAGGAGCTAAAGGAGCTTCTAAAGGACCTAAAGGAGGTTCTGAAGGAGCTAAAGGAGGTTTTCAAGGACTTAAAGGAGGTTCTGAAGGAGCTAAAGGAGCTCTAGAAGCTTCTAAATCACTTCCAGGAGGTTCTAAAGGAGCTAAAGGAGGTTCTGAAGGAGCTAAAGGAGCTCTAGAAGCTTCTAAATCAGCTCCAGGAACTTCTAAAGGACTTAAAGGAGGTTCTGAAGGAGTTAAAGGAGGTTCTGAAGGAGCTAAAGGAGCTCTAGGAGCTTCTAAATCACATCCTGGAGGTTCTAAAGGAGCTAAAGGAGGTTTTAAAAGAGCTAAAGGAGGTTTTAAAGGACCTAAAGGAGGTTCTGAATGAGCTAAAGGAAGTTCTAAAGGACCTAAAGGAGCTTCTCAAACTCCTCCAGGAGCTCTAGAAGCTTCTAAATCAGCTCCAGGAGCTTCTAAAGGACCTAAAGGAGGTTCTGAAGGAGCTAAAGGAGCTCTAGGAGCTTCTAAATCACATCCTGGAGGTTCTAAAGGAGCTAAAGGAGGTTCTGAAGGAGCTAAAGGAGCTCTAGAAGCTTCTAAATCACATCCTGGAGGTTCTAAAGGAGCTAAAGGAGGTTCTGAAGGAGCTCAAGGAGGTTCTGAAGGAGTTAAAGGAGGTTTTAAAGGACCTAAAGGAGCTTCTAAACCACCTTTAGGAGAACTAGAAGCTTCTAAATTAGCTCCAGGAGCTTCTAAAGGAGCTAAAGGAGGTTCTGAAGGAGCTAAAGGAGGTTTTAAAGGACCTAAAGGAGGTTCTGAAGGAGCTAAAGGAGCTCTAGAAGCTTCTAAATCACATCCTGGAGGTTCTAAAGGAGCTAAAGGAGGTTCTGAAGGAGCTAAAGGAGCTCTAGGAGCTTCTAAATCACTTCCAGGAGGTTCTAAAGGAGCTAAAGGAGCTTTGAAAGGACCTAAAGGAGGTTTTCAAGGACCTAAAGGAGGTTCTGAAGGAGTTAAAGGAGGTTCTGAAGGAGCTAAAGGAGGTTTTCAAGGACTTAAAGGAGGTTCTGAAGGAGTTAAAGGAGGTTCTAAAGGAGCTAAAGGAGGTTCTGAAGGAGTTAAAGGAGGTTCTAAAGGAGTTAAAGGAGGTTCTAAAGGAGTTAAAGGAGGTTCTGAAGGAGTTAAAGGAGGTTCTAAAGGAGCTAAAGGAGGTTCTGAAGGAGTTAAAGGAGGTTCTAAAGGAGCTAAAGGAGGTTTTCAAGGACTTAAAGGAGGTTCTGAAGGAGTTAAAGGAGGTTCTAAAGGAGCTAAAGGAGGTTCTGAATGAGCTAAAGGAGGTTCTGAAGGAGCTAAAGGAGGTTCTAAAGGAGCTAAAGGAGGTTCTGAAGGACCTAAAGGAGGTTCTGAAGGAGCTAAAGGAGGTTCTGAAGGAGCTAAAGGAGCTCTAGAAGCTTCTAAATCAGCTCCAGGAGCTTCTAAAGGACCTAAAGGAGGTTCTGAAGGAGCTAAAGGAGGTTTTAAAGGACCTAAAGGAGGTTCTGAAGGAGCTCAAGGAGGTTCTGAAGGAGTTAAAGGAGGTTCTGAAGGAGCTCAAGGAGCTTCTGAAGGACCTAAAGGAGGTTCTGAACCACCTTTAGGAGAACTAGAAGCTTCTAAATCACCTCCAGGAGCTTCTAAAGGAGCTAAAGGAGGTTCTGAAGGACCTAAAGGAGCTCTAGGAGCTTCTAAATCACTTCCAGGAGGTTCTAAAGGACCTAAAGGAGGTTCTGAAGGAGTTAAAGGAGGTTCTAAAGGAGCTAAAGGAGGTTTTGAAGGAGTTAAAGGAGGTTTTAAAGGACTTAAAGGAGGTTCTGAAGGAGCTAAAGGAGGTTTTAAAGGACCTAAAGGAGGTTCTGAAGGAGCTAAAGGAGCTCTAGAAGCTTCTAAATCACTTCCAGGAGGTTCTAAAGGAGCTAAAGGAGGTTCTGAAGGAGTTAAAGGAGGTTCTGAAGGAGTTAAAGGAGGTTCTAAAGGAGCTAAAGGAGGTTCTGAATGAGCTAAAGGAGGTTCTGAAGGACCTAAAGGAGCTCTAGAAGCTTCTAAATCACTTCCAGGAGGTTCTAAAGGAGCTAAAGGGGGTTCTAAAGGAGCTAAAGGAGGTTTTAAAGGACCTAAAGGAGGTTCTGAAGGACTTAAAGGAGGTTCTGAAGGAGCTAAAGGAGGTTCTAAAGGAGCTAAAGGAGGTTTTGAAGGAGCTAAAGGAGGTTCTGAAGGAGTTAAAGGAGGTTCTGAAGGAGCTAAAGGAGGTTCTGAAGGAGCTAAAGGAGGTTCTAAAGGACTTAAAGGAGGTTTTAAAGGACTTAAAGGAGGTTTTAAAGGACTTAAAGGAGGTTCTGAAGGAGTTAAAGGAGGTTCTGAATGAGCTAAAGGAGGTTCTAAAGGACCTAAAGGAGCTTCTCAACCTCCTCCAGGAGCTCTAGAAGCTTCTAAATCAGCTCCAGGAGCTTCTAAAGGACCTAAAGGAGGTTCTGAAGGAGTTAAAGGAGGTTCTAAAGGAGCTAAAGGAGGTTTTGAAGGAGTTAAAGGAGGTTTTAAAGGACTTAAAGGAGGTTCTGAAGGAGCTAAAGGAGGTTTTAAAGGACCTAAAGGAGGTTCTGAAGGAGCTAAAGGAGCTCTAGAAGCTTCTAAATCACTTCCAGGAGGTTCTAAAGGAGCTAAAGGAGGTTCTGAAGGAGTTAAAGGAGGTTCTGAAGGAGTTAAAGGAGGTTCTAAAGGAGCTAAAGGAGGTTCTGAATGAGCTAAAGGAGGTTCTGAAGGACCTAAAGGAGCTCTAGAAGCTTCTAAATCACTTCCAGGAGGTTCTAAAGGAGCTAAAGGGGGTTCTAAAGGAGCTAAAGGAGGTTTTAAAGGACCTAAAGGAGGTTCTGAAGGACTTAAAGGAGGTTCTGAAGGAGCTAAAGGAGGTTCTAAAGGAGCTAAAGGAGGTTTTGAAGGAGCTAAAGGAGGTTCTGAAGGAGTTAAAGGAGGTTCTGAAGGAGCTAAAGGAGGTTCTGAAGGAGCTAAAGGAGGTTCTAAAGGACTTAAAGGAGGTTTTAAAGGACTTAAAGGAGGTTTTAAAGGACTTAAAGGAGGTTCTGAAGGAGTTAAAGGAGGTTCTGAATGAGCTAAAGGAGGTTCTAAAGGACCTAAAGGAGCTTCTCAACCTCCTCCAGGAGCTCTAGAAGCTTCTAAATCAGCTCCAGGAGCTTCTAAAGGACTTAAAGGAGGTTCTGAAGGACTTAAAGGAGGTTCTGAAGGAGCTAAAGGAGCTCTAGAAGCTTCTAAATCACATCCAGGAGGTTCTAAAGGAGCTAAAGGAGGTTCTAAAGGAGCTAAAGGAGGTTTTAAAGGACTTAAAGGATGTGCTAAAGGAGCTAAAGGAGGTTCTGAAGGAGCTAAAGGAGGTTCTAAAGGAGCTAAAGGAGGTTTTAAAGGACTTAAAGGATGTGCTAAAGGAGCTAAAGGAGGTTCTGAAGGAGCTAAAGGAGCTCTAGGAGCTTCTAAATCACTTCCAGGAGGTTCTAAAGGAGCTAAAGGAGGTTCTGAAGGAGCTAAAGGAGGTTCTGAAGGAGCTAAAGGAGCTCTAGAAGCTTCTAAATCAGCTCCAGGAACATCTAAAGGACTTAAAGGAGGTTCTGAAGGACTTAAAGGAGGTTCTGAAGGAGCTAAAGGAGCTCTAGAAGCTTCTAAATCACATCCTGGAGCTTCTAAAGGACTTAAAGGAGGTTCTAAAGGAGCTAAAGGAGGTTCTAAAGGACCTAAAGGAGGTTCTAAAGGACCTAAAGGAGCTTCTCAACCTCCTCCAGGAGCTTCTAAACCACTTCCAGGTCCTCCAGGACCATCTCTATGGTCTCTAAGGCCTCCAGCACCATCTCTGTGGTCTCTGGAACCATCTCTATGGTCTCTAGAACCATCTCTATGGTCTCTAGGACCCTTCTAAGACCTCCAGGACCCTCTCTATGGTCTCTAAGGCCTCCAGCAGCAACTCTATGGTCTCTAGAACCATCTCTATGGTCTCTAAGACCTCCAGCACCATCTCTATGGTCTCCTCTGCCCCTCTAGGACCTCCCTGAGGTCTCTATGACCCCTCCAGGTCCTCCAAGGCTCTATGGGGCGCTATGGGGCGCTATGGGGCGCTATGGGGCGCTATGGGGCGCTATGGGGCGCTATGGGGCGCTATGGGGCGCTATGGGGCAGGGGTTGGGGGGGGCAGGGGAGGAAGGGGAGGAGGGTGGAGCCTGCCCCAGAGCGAGATCTATGGGGCAGGAGGGAGCGAGGAGGAGGCAGGTGAGGATCTATGGGGCAGAGAGGGAGATCTATGGGGCAGAGAGAGAAGGATCTATGGGGCAGGGAGAGAGGATCTATGGGGCAGGGAAAGGGATCTATGGGGCAGAAAGAAGGATCTATGGGGCAGAGAGAGGATCTATGGGGCAGAGAGAGAGGATCTATGGGGTAGAGAGAGAGGGGTCTATGAGGCAGAGAGAAGGATCTATGGGGCAGAGAGAAGGATCTATGGGGTAGAGGGAGAGGATCTATGGGGCAGAGAGAGGATCTATGGGGCAGAGGGAGAGGGATCTATGGGGCAGAGGGAGAGGATCTATGGGGCAGAGAGAGAAGGATCTATGGGGTAGAGAGAGAGGATCTATGGGGCAGAGAGAGAGTGATCTATGGGGCAGAGGGAGAGGATCTATGGGGTAGAGGGAGAGGATCTATGGGGCAGAGAGAGAGGGATCTATGGGGCAGGGAGAGAGGATCTATGGGGCAGAGAGAGAGATCTATGGGGCAGGGAGAAGCATCTATGGGGCAGAAAGAAGGATCTATGGGGCAGAGAGAGAGGATCTATGGGGCAGAGAGAGAGATCTATGGGGCAGAGAGAGAGGGATCTATGGGGCAGGGAGAGAGGATTTATGGGGCAGAGAGAGGATCTATGGGGCAGAGAGAGGGATCTATGGGGCAGAGGGAGAAGGATCTATGGGGCAGAGAGAGAGGATCTATGGGGCAGAGAGAGGATCTATGGGGCAGGGAGAAGGATCTATGGGGCAGAGAGAGGGGTCTATGGGGCAGAGAGAAGGATCTATGGGGCAGAGAGGAGGATCTATGGGGCAGAGAGAGGGATCTATGGGGCAGAGAGAGAGATCTATGGGGCAGAGAGAGAGGATCTATGGGGCAGAGAGAAGGATCTATGGGGCAGAAAGAAGGATCTATGGGGCAGAAAGAAGGATCTATGGGGCAGGGATAGAGGGATCTGTGGGGCAGAGGAGGCTGTGGAGTAGGAGCTGCTCTGGGTCTGAGGGGAATGTATGGGGCAGAAGCCGCTATGGGGCAGGAGGGGATCTATGGGGCAGAAGCCGCTATGGGTCAGAGCTTGCTGTGGGGCAGGAGGGGATCTATGGGGCAGCTCCTTATGGGGAGAGCTCACTATGGGGCAGGGGAGATCTATGGGGCTGGGGTCCCTATGGGGCTGAGCTCGCTGTGGGGTCTGAGTTTGCTGTGGGGCTGGGGGGGGCGGGGGGGGGGGAATCTATGGGGCTGAGCTCGCTATGGGGCAGAAGCCGCTATAGAGCAGCTTGTTGTGGGGCTGGAACTCGCTATGGGGCAGGAGGGGATCTCTGGGGCAGGAGCCTCTATGGGGCAGCTCTAAGGGGTCAGAGCTCCCTATGGGGCAGGAGCCGCTATGGATTGGAGCTCGCTATGGGGCAGGGGAGGCAATGGGGAAAGAGCCGCTATGGGGCTGGGGTCGCTATGGGGCTGAGCTCGCTATGGGGCAGAAGCCGCTATGGGGCAGGGGAGCCTATGGGGCAGCTCCTGTGGGGTGGGAGCGCTGTCTGTGGGGCTGAGGGATCTATGGGGCTGGGGTCGCTATGGGGCAGGGGAGGATCTATGGGGCAGAGCTCGCTATGGGGCAGGGGTAGCTGTGGGGCAGAGCTCCCTATGGGGCAGCTCCTATAGGGCCGGAGTCGCTATGGGGCTGGGGATCTGTGGGGCAGGAACCGCTATGGGGTCTGGGGTCGCTATGGGGCAGAGGTGGTGACAGGCTGGAGCTCGCTATGGGGCAGGAGGGGATCTGTGGGGCAGGAGCTGCTACGGGGCTGGGGGGATCTATGGGGCAGAGTTCGTTATGGGTTGGAGCTCCCTATGGGGCAGAGCTTGCTATGGGGCAAGAGCCACTGTGGGTCTGGGGTCCCTATGGGGCTGAGCTCGCTATGGGGCAGAAGCTGCTATGGGGCAGGGGAGGCTATGGGGCAGCTCCTGTGGGGTCAGAGCTCTCTCTGTGGGGCTGAGGAATCTATGGGGCAGGAGCCGCTATGGGTCTGGGCTCGCTATGGGGCTGGAAGGATCCATGGGGCAGCTCGCTATGGGGCAGGAGCTGCTATGGGGCAGAGCTCACTATGGGGCAGAAGCTGCTATGGGGCAGGAGGGGATCTGTAGGGCTGGGGATCTATGGGGCAGAGCTCGCTATGGGGCAGAGCTCGCTGTGGGGCAGAGCTCGCCGTGGGGCAGGAGGGGATCCATGGGGCAGGAGCCGCTATGGGGCTGGGGGATCTATGGGGCAGAGCTTCTTGTGGGGACAGCTCGCTATGGGGCAGGGGAGGATCTGTGGGGCAGCTCCTAGGGGTCGGAGCTCGCTATGGGGCTGGAAGGAGCCATGGGGCAGCTCCCTGTGGGGCAGGAGCCGCTGTGGGGCAGGGGAGCTCCCTATGGGTCTGGGGGAATCTATGGGGCAGAGATCGCTGTGGGTCAGAGCTCGCTATGGGGCAGGAGGGGATCTGTGGGGCAGCTCCTGTGGGTCAGAGCTCGCTGTGGGGGGAGCTCCCTATAGGGCATGGGATCTGTGGGGCAGAGCTCGCTATGGGGCAGGATTCGCTCTAAGGCAGGAGCCACTATGGGTCAGCTCCGCTGGGGCTGGAGTCGCTATGGGGCAGAGCTCACTGTGGGGAGAGCTCGCTATGGGGCAGAGGTAGCTGTGGGGAGAGCTCCCTATGGGGCAGGGGAGGATCTGTGGGGCAGGAGCCGCTATGGGGCTGGGATCGCTATGGGGCAGAGGAGGCTGTGGGGCAGGAGCTGCTATGGGGCTGGGGGGGATCTGGGGGGCAGAAGCCGCTATGGGGCAGGAGGGGATCTGTGGGGCAGCTCCTAGGGGTCAGAGCTCCCTATGGGGCAGAGCTCACTGTGGGGAGAGCTCCCTATGGGGCAGGAGCTGCTATGGGGCAGCTGCTTGTGGGGCTGGGGGGGATCCGTGGGGCAGCTCTCTATGGGTCAGAGCTGGCTATGGGGCAGGAGCCGCTATGGGGCTGGGGGATCTATGGGGCAGAGCTTGCTGTGGGGAGAGCTCACTGTGGGGCAGGAGGGGATCTATGGGGCAGCTCACTATGGGTCAGAAGCTGCTGTGGGGCAGAGCTCGCTATGGGTCGGAAGCTGCTGTGGGACAGGAGCTGCTATGGGGCAGGAGGGGGATCTGTGGGGCTGGGGTCCCTATGGGGCAGCTCCTATAGGGCTGGAGCAGCTATGGGTCTGGGGTCACTATGGGTCGGAGCTCACTATGGGGCAGGAGCCGCTATGGGGCAGGAGGGGATCTATGGGGCTGGGGTTGGGGGGTGGGGGGGGAATTGATGGGGCAGCTTCCTATGGGTCAGAGCTCGCTATGGGGCTGGGGGGCCTGCTGTGGGTCTGGGGGATCTGTGGGGCAGAGCTCGCTATGGGGCCGGGGAGGATCTATGGGGCAGGAGCTGCTGTGGGGCTGGGGTCGCTATGGGGCAGAGCTTGTGGCAGGTCTGCGCTCGCTATGGGGCAGAGCTCCCTATGGGGCAGGAGGGGGTCTATGGGGCTGGGGTCCCTATGGGGCGGCTCCCTATGGGTCAGAGCTGGCTATGGGGCAGGGGAGCTCCCGATGGGGCAGAGCTCCCTATGGGACTGGGGTCCCTATGGGGCAGAGCTCGCTATGGGGAGAGCTCGCTATGGGGCAGGAGCTGCTATGGGGCAGGACGGGATCTATGGGGCAGGACGGGATCTATGGGGCAGGAGCCGCTATGGGGCAGGAGGAGATCTATGGGGCAGGAGCCGCTCTGGGGCAGCTTCTATGGGGCAGAGCTCGCTATGGGGCAGGAGAGGCTGTGGGTCTGGGGTCCCTATGGGGCTGAGCTCGCTATGGGGCAGAAGCTGCTATGGGGCAGGGGAGGCTGTGGGGCAGCTCCTGTGGGGTCAGAGCTCTCTCTGTGGGGCTGAGGAATCTATGGGGCAGGAGCCGCTCGGGGTCTGGGGTCGCTATGGGGCAGAGCTCGCTATGGGGCAGGGGAGGATCTATGGGGCAGCTGCTGTAGGGCAGGAGCCGCTATGGGTCTGGGCTCGCTATGGGGCTGGAAGGATCCATGGGGCAGCTCCCTATGGGGCAGGAGCTGCTATGGGGCAGAGCTCGCTATGGGGCAGAGCTCGCTATGGGGCAGAAGCTGCTATGGGTCTGGAGGTCCCTATGGGGCAGGAGCCACTCTGGGGCAGCAGGAGATCTATGGGGCTGCTCCTAGGGGTCAGAGCTCCCTATGGGGCAGGAGCCGCTATGGGGCAGGGGAGGCTGTGGGGCAGAAGCCACTATGGGTCTGGGTTCGCTATGGGGCTGGAAGGATCCATGGGGCAGCTCCCTATGGGGCAGGAGCCGCTATGGGGCAGGAGAGGCTATGGGGCAGGAGGGGATCTATGGGGCAGGAACCACTCTGGGGCAGCTCCTAGGGGTCGGAGCTCCCTATGGGGCAGGAGAGGCTATGGGGCAGGAGGGGATCTGTGGGGCAGCTCCCTATGGGGCAGCTCCTAGGGGTCAGAGCTCTCTGTGGGGCAGGAGCCGCTATGGGGCAGGAGGGGATCTATGGGGTTGGGGTCCCTATGGGGCTGAGCTCGCTCTGGAGCAGGAGCCGCTATGGGGCAGGAGGGGATCTATGGGGCTGGGGTCCCTATGGGGCTGAGCTCTCTATGGGGCAGGAGCCGCTATGGGGCAGGAGGGGATCTATGGGGCTGGGCTCGCTATGGGGCAGAGCTCGCTATGGGGCAGAAGCCGCTATGGGGCAGAGGAGGCTATGGGGCAGGAGGGAATCTATGGGGCAGGAGCCACTCTGGGGCAGCTCCTAGGGGTCAGAGCTCACTATGGGGCAGGAGCCGCTATGGGGCAGGAGGGGATCTATGGGTCTGGGGTCCCTATGGGGCTGAGCTCGCTGTGGGGCAGAAGCTGCTATGGGGCAGAGCTTGCTATGGGTCAGAGCTCTCTGTGGGGCAGGAGCCGCTATGGGGCAGGAGGGGATCTATGGGGCTGGGGTCCCTATGGGGCCAAGCTCTCTATGGGGCAGGAGAGGCTATGGGGCAGGAGGGGATCTATGGGGTTGGGGTCCCTATGGGGCTGAGCTCTCTATGGGGCAGAAGCTGCTATGGGGCAGAGCTTGCTATGGGGCAGAGCTCTCTGTGGGGCAGGAGCCGCTATGGGGCAGGAGGGGATCTGTGGGTCTGGGGTCCCTATGGGGCTGAGCTCGCTGTGGGGCAGAAGCTGCTATGGGGCAGAGCTTGCTATGGGTCAGAGCTCTCTGTGGGGCAGGAGCCGCTATGGGGCAGGAGGGGATCTATGGGGTTGGGGTCGCTATGGGGCAGAGCTCTCTATGGGGCAGGAGAGGCTATGGGGCAGGAGGGGATCTATGGGGCTGGGGTCCCTATGGGGCTGAGCTGGCTATGGGGCAGAAGCCGCTATGGGGCAGGGGAGGATCTATGGGGCAGCTCCTAGGGGTCGGAGCTCACTATGGGTCTGGGCTTGCTATGGGGCAGGAGGGGATCTATGGGGCAGGAGGGGATCTATGGGGCAGGGGGAGGGGATCTATGGGGCAGGAGAGGAGCTGCCCCCTAGAAGCCCCAGAGATTCCCTCCTCCTGCTTCTCTCTTTGGACTCCTCAAGCTCCTTCTGGACCTTCTCAAGGTCCTGAAGGAGCTCGAAAAGTCCCATCAGAAGCTCCAGAAGGAGCTCGAAAAGTCCCAGAAGAAGCTCGAGAAGGTCCTTAAGGAGCTTGAAACTCCCTAAGAAGCTTCAGAAGGTTCCGGAGAAGCTCCAGAAGGTCCAGAAAGACCTCGAGAAGGTTCCTAAGGAGCTGGAAAAGTCCCAGAAGAACCTTCAGAAGGTCCAGAAGGAGCTCGAGAGGTTCATCAGAAGCTCCAGAAGGAGCTCGAAAAGTCCCATCAGAACCTTCAGGAGCTTCTTAAAGGAGCTTCAAGCTCCTCCTGGACCTCCCGGAGCTCCTTAGGAACCTTCTGGAGCTTCTTAGAGAAGTCTCCGGCTCCTTCTGGACCTTTTTTTTAAACGTCTCGTGGACCTTCTCAAGCTTCTTCTAGACTTTTCAAGCTCCTTCTGGAGCTTCTAATGAACCTCCTGGAGCTTCTAATGAACTTTCTGAAGCTCTTTATGAACCTCCTGAAGCTTCTTATGGAGTTTCCAGCTCCTTCTGGACCTTTTCAAGGTCCTTTATGAACCTCCTGAAGCTTCTAATGAACCTCCTGAAGCTTCTAATGAACCTCCTGAAGCTTCTAATGAACCTCCTGAAGCTTCTAATGAACTTTCTGAAGCTTCTAATGAACCTTCCGGAGCTTCTAATGAACCTTCCGGAGCTTCTAATGAACTTTCTGAAGCTCTTTATGAACCTCCTGGAGCTTCTAATGAACTTTCTGAAGCTTCTTATGGAGTTTCCAGCTCTTTCTGGACCTTTTCAAGGTCCTTTATGAACCTCCTGAAGCTTCTAATGAACTTTCTGAAGCTTCTAATGAACTTTCTGAAGCTCTTTATGAACCTCCTGAAGCTTCTAATGAACTTTCTGGAGCTTCTAATGAACCTCCTGGAGCTTCTAATGAACCTCCTGGAGCTTCTAATGAACTTTCTGGAGCTTCTAATGAACCTTCCGGAGCTTCTAATGAACTTTCTGAAGCTTCTTATGGAGTTTCCAGCTCTTTCTGGACCTTTTCAAGGTCCTTTATGAACCTCCTGAAGCTTCTAATGAACCTTCTGAAGCTTCTAATGAACCTCCTGAAGCTTCTAATGAACCTCCTGAAGCTTCTAATGAACTTTCTGAAGCTTCTTATGGAGTTTCCAGCTCTTTCTGGACCTTTTCAAGGTCCTTTATGAACCTCCTGAAGCTTCTTATGAACTTTCTGAAGCTTCTAATGAACTTTCTGAAGCTCTTTATGAACCTCCTGAAGCTTCTTCTGAACCTCCTGAAGCTTCTAATGAACCTCCTGGAGCTTCTAATGAACTTTCTGAAGCTTCTAATGAACTTTCTGAAGCTTCTAATGAACCTCCTGAAGCTTCTAATGAACCTCCTGAAGCTTCTAATGAACCTCCTGGAGCTTCTAATGAACCTCCTGAAGCTTCTAATGAACTTTCTGAAGCTCTTTATGAACCTCCTGGAGCTTCTAATGAACTTTCTGAAGCTTCTTATGGAGTTTCCAGCTCCTTCTGGACCTTTTCAAGGTCCTTTATGAACCTTCTGGAGCTTCTAATGAACCTCCTGGAGCTTCTTATGAACTTTCTGAAGCTTCTAATGAACCTCCTGGAGCTTCTTATGAACCTCCTGAAGCTCTTTATGAACCTCCTGGAGCTCTTTATGAACCTCCTGGAGCTTCTAATGAACCTCCTGGAGCTTCTAATGAACTTTCTGAAGCTTCTAATGAACCTCCTGAAGCTTCTAATGAACCTCCTGAAGCTTCTAATGAACTTTCTGAAGCTCTTTATGAACCTCCTGAAGCTTCTAATGAACCTCCTGAAGCTTCTAATGAACTTTCTGAAGCTCTTTATGAACCTCCTGGAGCTTCTAATGAACTTTCTGAAGCTTCTAATGAACCTCCTGGAGGTTCTAATGAACTTTCTGAAGCTTCTTATGAACCTCCTGGAGCTTCCAATGAACTTTCTGAAGCTTCTAATGAACTTTCTGAAGCTTCTAATGAACCTCCTGGAGCTTCTAATGAACTTTCTGAAGCTTCTAATGAACCTCCTGAAGCTTCTTATGGAGTTTCCAGCTCCTTCTGGACCTTTTCAAGGTCCTTTATGAACCTCCTGAAGCTTCTTATGGAGTTTCCAGCTCCTTCCGGACCTTTCCAAGCTTCTTAAGGACCTTGTCCAGGCTCCGGCCCCTCCTTAACCACCTCGTCCTCCCTCCCTCTCGCAGTGAAGAAGACTCCTCCCTCGGTCTTCGCCTTGTCCCCGTGTCCCTCTGAGGCCACCTCCGGGTCCCCTCGGGTCCCGCTGTGCCGGGCGGACGACTTCTTCCCCTTCCCGGTCTCCTTCTCGTGGGATGTGGGAGCCTCTCGCCGACTGCCGCCCGTCCGGAGGCCCTCGGGGCTCTGGAGCCAAGCGGCTCGGGGGCGAGACCCCCGGGCGACCTCCTGCCTGGTCCACCACGAGGCCACCGGCTCCACCGCAAGAGCCACCGTCCCAGGTCGGTAAGGAGCTCCGAGAAGCTTCCGGAAAGCGTAGGACTTGGTCACGAGGGAAACCAATAGGACTTGGTTGTCAGGTCTACCCATAGGGATTAGTTATAAGGGAAACCCATAGGGATTAGTTATAAGGGAAACCCATAGGGATGAGTTATAAGGGAAACCAATAGGACTTGGTTGCCAGGTCTACCCATAGGAATGAATTGGGTCCATTCACAGGAATTGGTCATAAGGGAAACCAATAGGACTTGGTTGTCAGGTCTACCCATAGGGATTAGTTATAAGGGAAACCAATAGGAAGTGGTTATAAGGGAAACCCATAGGGATTAGTTATAAGGGAAACCAATAGGAATGAATTGGGTCCATTCATAGGACTTGGTCCTAAGGGAAACCAATAGGACTTGGTTGTCAGGTCTACCCATAGGGATTAGTTATAAGGGAAACCCATAGGGATCAGTTATAAGGGAAACCCAATAGGGATTAGTTATAAGGGAAACCAATAGGGATTAGTTATAAGGGAAACCAATAGGAATTGGTCATAAGGGAAACCAATAGGGATTAATTATAAGGGAAACCCATAGGGATTAGTTATAAGGGAAACCAATAGGGATTAGTTATAAGAGAAACCCATAGGAATTGGTCATAAGGGAAACCAATAGGGATCAGTTATAAGGGAAACCCATAGGGATTAGTTATAAGGGAAACCAATAGGGATTAGTTATAAGGGAAACCAATAGGGATTAGTTATAAGGGAAACCAATAGGAATGAATTGGGTCCATTCATAGGACTTGGTCCTAAGGGAAACCAATAGGACTTGGTTGTCAGGTCAACCCATAGGGATTGGTCATAAGGGAAACCAATAGGAAGTGGTTATAAGGGAAACCCATAGGGATTAGTTATAAGGGAAACCAATAGGGATGAGTTATAAGGGAAACCCAATAGGGATTAGTTATAAGGGAAACCAATAGGACTTGGTTGCCAGGTCTACCCATAGGGATTAGTTATAAGGGAAACCAATAGGGATTAGTTATAAGGGAAACCCATAGGGATGAGTTATAAGGGAAACCAATAGGAATTGGTTATAAGGGAAACCAATAGGGATGAGTTATAAGGGAAACCCAATAGGGATTAGTTATAAGGGAAACCAATAGGACTTGGTTGCCAGGTCTACCCATAGGGATGAATTGGGTCCATTCACAGGAATTGGTCATAAGGGAAACCAATAGGAAGTGGTTGTCAGGTCTACCCATAGGGATTAGTTATAAGGGAAACCCATAGAGATTAGTTATAAGGGAAACCAATAGGAAGTGGTTATAAGGGAAACCCATAAGGATGAGTTATAAGGGAAACCAATAGGGATGAGTTATAAGGGAAACCAATAGGGATTAGTTATAAGGGAAACCAATAGGAAGTGGTTGCCAGGTCTACCCATAGGGATTAGTTATAAGGGAAACGCATAGGGATTAGTTATAAGGGAAACCCATAGGAATTGGTCATAAGGGAAACCAATAGGAAGTGGTTATAAGGGAAACCAATAGGGATGAATTGGGTCCATTCACAGGAATTGGTCATAAGGGAAACCAATAGGACTTGGTTGTCAGGTCTACCCATAGGGATTAGTTATAAGGGAAACCAATAGGGATTAGTTATAAGGGAAACCAATAGGGATGAGTTATAAGGGAAACCAATAGGGATGAGTTATAAGGGAAACCAATAGGGATGAGTTATAAGGGAAACCAATAGGGATGAGTTATAAGGGAAACCCATAGGAATTGGTTATAAGGGAAACCAATAGGACTTGGTTGCCAGGTCTACCCATAGGGATTAGTTATAAGGGAAACCAATAGGGATTAGTTATAAGGGAAACCCATAGGAATCAGTTATAAGGGAAACCAATAGGGATTGGTCATAAGGGAAACCCATAGGGATTAGTTATAAGGGAAACCCATAGGAATCAGTTATAAGGGAAACCAATAGGGATTGGTCATAAGGGAAACCCATAGGGATTAGTTATAAGGGAAATCCATAGGGATTAGTTATAAGGGAAACCAATAGGGATTAGTTATAAGGGAAACCCATAGGGATTAGTTATAAGGGAAACCAATAGGGATTAGTTATAAGGGAAACCAATAGGAAGTGGTTGTCAGGTCTACCCATAGGGATTAGTTATAAGGGAAACCCATAGGAATGAATTATAAGGGAAACCCATAGGGATGAGTTATAAGGGAAACCCATAGGGATTAGTTATAAGGGAAACCAATAGGAAGTGGTTATAAGGGAAACCCATAGGGATTAGTTATAAGGGAAACTCATAGGGATTAGTTATAAGGGAAACCAATAGGGATTAGTTATAAGGGAAACCCATAGGGATTAGTTATAAGGGAAACCCATAGGAATGAATTGGGTCCATTCACAGGAATTGGTCATAAGGGAAACCAATAGGGATGAGTTATAAGGGAAACCCATAGGAATCAGTTATAAGGGAAACCAATAGGAATTGGTCATAAGGGAAAACAATAGGAATTAGTTATAAGGGAAACCAATAGGGATTAGTTATAAGGGAAACCCATAGGACTTGGTTGCCAGGTCTACCCATAGGAATGAATTGGGTCCATTCATAGGAATTGGTCATAAGGGAAACCAATAGGGCTGGGTTGTCAGGTCTACCCATAGGGATTAGTTATAAGGGAAACCAATAGGGATTAGTTATAAGGGAAACCAATAGGGATGAGTTATAAGGGAAACCAATAGGAATTGGTCATAAGGGAAACCAATAGGGATTAGTTATAAGGGAAACCAATAGGAAGTGGTTATAAGGGAAACCAATAGGGATTAGTTATAAGGGAAATCCATAGGGATTAGTTATAAGGGAAACCCATAGGGATTGGTTATAAGGGAAACCCATAGGAATCAGTTATAAGGGAAACCAATAGGGATTGGTCATAAGGGAAACCCATAGGGATTAGTTATAAGGGAAACCAATAGGGATGAATTGGGTCCATTCACAGGAATTGGTCATAAGGGAAACCAATAGGACTTGGTTGTCAGGTCTACCCATAGGGATTAGTTATAAGGGAAACCAATAGGGATTAGTTATAAGGGAAACCAATAGGAATTGGTCATAAGGGAAACCAATAGGGATTAGTTATAAGGGAAACCCATAGGGATTAGTTATAAGGGAAACCCATAGGAAGTGGTTATAAGGGAAACCAATAGGGATGAGTTATAAGGGAAACCAATAGGAAGTGGTTATAAGGGAAACCAATAGGACTTGGTTGTCAGGTCAACCCATAGGGATTAGTTATAAGGGAAACACATAGGAATTGGTCATAAGGGAAACCCATAGGGATTAGTTATAAGGGAAACCAATAGGGATGAGTTATAAGGGAAACCCATAGGAATCAGTTATAAGGGAAACCAATAGGAATTGGTCATAAGGGAAACCCATAGGGATTAGTTATAAGGGAAACCCATAGGGATGAGTTATAAGGGAAACCCATAGGAACTGGTTGTCAGGTCTACCCATAGGGATTAGTTATAAGGGAAACCAATAGGAATTGGTCATAAGGGAAACCAATAGGAATTGGTCATAAGGGAAACCCATAGGGATTAGTTATAAGGGAAACCCATAGGGATGAGTTATAAGGGAAACCAATAGGACTTGGTTGTCAGGTCTACCCATAGGGATTAGTTATAAGGGAAACCAATAGGAATTGGTTATAAGGGAAACCAATAGGAACTGGTCATAAGGGAAACCAATAGGAATTGATTATAAGGGAAACCAATAGGGATTAGTTATAAGGGAAACCCATAGGGATTGGTCATAAGGGAAACCCATAGGGATTAGTTATAAGGGAAACCAATAGGGATTAGTTATAAGGGAAACCCATAGGGATTAGTTATAAGGGAAACCCATAGGGATGAATTGGGTCCATTCATAGGAATTGGTCATAAGGGAAACCAATAGGAAGTGGTTATAAGGGAAACCAATAGGAAGAGGTTGTCAGGCCCTCCCAGTGGTGCCTTTCAGCCCTTTGGGAGCTTTTTTCTCTTCCTCCTCCAGCC
This sequence comes from Coccyzus lansbergi, assembly GCA_033558105.1. NCBI lineage: Eukaryota > Metazoa > Chordata > Aves > Cuculiformes > Coccyzidae > Coccyzus > Coccyzus lansbergi. The sequence continues at coordinate 187,597 of JAUMJK010001038.1, forward strand.
TCGTTGCCGTCTCCTCCCGTCGTGGACCTCCTCCACTCCTGCTCCCCCCACGGGGAGGTCCTCCTGGTCTGCCTCGTCTCGGGCTTCTCGCCGGCCTCCGGCCTCCGGCTCTCCTGGAAGGAGGACAGCCGGGTCCTCTCCTCCTCCACCTCCAGCAGCCCCAGCCCCGACAACACGGCCAAAGGGACCTTCTGGACCTCCTCCCGCCTCAACGTCTCCCTGGACGACTGGAGGGACAAGGCTTACACCTGCCAGGTGGACCACGAGGCCACCGGGTCCCACCTGGAGGTGTCGGCGCACAAGTGCCTCAGTGAGTTGGGTCTTAAAAGGGGGTTGGGGGCATCTTGGGAGGTTCGGGTTTGGGTCGTAATGGGGTTGGGGGCATCTCGGAGGCTTCAGTTTGGGTCGTAATGGGGTTGGAGGTATCTTGGGAGCTTTGGGTTTGGGTCGTAATGGGGTTGGAAGCATCTCGGAGGCTTCGATTTGGGTCATAATGGGGTTGGTGGCATCTCAGAGGCTTCAGTTTGGGTCTTAAAATGGGGTTGGAGGCATCTGGGGAGGGTCAGGGTTGGGTCATAATGGGGTTGGTGGCATCTCAGAGGCTTCAATTTGGGTCTTAAAATGGGGTTGGAGGCATCTGGGGAGGGTCAGGGTTGGGTTGTAATGGGGTTGGAAGCATCTCAGAGGCTTCAATTTGGGTCATAATGGGGTTGGAGGCATCTGGGGAGGTTCGGGTTTGGGTGGTAATGGGGTTGGAGGCATCTCAGAGGCTTCAGTTTGGGCTCATAATGGGGTTGGAGGCATCTCGGAGGCTTCTATTTGGGTCTTAAAATGAGGTTGGAGGCATCTCGGAGGCTTCGATTTGGGGCCTTGTGGAGCTTTCAGGTTGATTTGAAAAGGACTCGGTCGTCAGGTCGACCTGTAGTAGAGCCACAGGGATTGGCTGACAGGTCAACCCATAGGAATGAATTGGGGTCCATTCACAGCAATTGGTCCTAAGGGAAACCCGTAAGGAATCGGGTTGTCAGGTCTACCCATAGGAATGAATGGGGGTCCATTCACAGGAATGGGACATCAGGTCTACCCATAGGAATGAATGGGGTCCATTCACAGGAATTGGCCATAAGGTCCATCCATAGGAATGAATGGGGTCCATTCATAGCAATTGGCCATAAGGTCCAGCCATAGGAATGAATGGGGTCCATTCACAGGAATTGGCCATAAGGTCCAGCCATAGGAATGAATGGGGTCCATTCACAGGAATTGGCCATAAGGTCCAGCCATAGGACTTGGTCATAAGGTCAACCAGTAGGACTTGGTCATCAGGTCTACCCATAGGAATAGGTCACCAGGTCTTCCTCTAGAGATTGGCCACTAGGTCTAACTACAGAAATGGGACCTTTGGAAGCTCCTCAAGGACCTTTCGAAGCTCCTCAAGGACCTTTTGAGCTTCCTCAAGGACCTTTTGAGCTTCCTCAGGGCTCTTCAAGCTCGTTCTGAGGCTCCTCAAGGACCTTTCGAAGCTCCTCAAGGACCTTTCGAGGCTCCTCAAGGACCTTTCGAAGCTCCTCAAGGACCTTTTGAGCTTCCTCAGGGCTCTTCAAGCTCGTTCTGAGGCTCCTCAAGGACCTTCTGAAGCTCCTCAAGGACCTTTCGAGGCTCCTCAAGGACCTTTTGAGGCTCCTCAAGGACCTTTCAAAGCTCCTCCAGGACCTTTTGAGGCTCCTCAAGGACCTTTCGAGGCTCCTCAAGGACCTTTCAAAGCTCCTCAAGGACCTCTCGAAGCTCCTCAAGGACCTTCCGAAGCTCCTCAAGGACCTTTGGAAGCTCCTCAAGGACCTTTTGAGCTTCCTCAGGGCTCTTCAAGCTCGTTCTGAGGCTCCTCAAGGACCTTTCGAGGCTCCTCAATGACATTTTGAGGCTCCTCAAGGACCTTTCGAAGCTCCTCAAGGACCTTTCGAGGCTCCTCAAGGACCTTTTGAGCTTCCTCAGGGCTCTTCAAGCTCGTTCTGAGGCTCCTCAAGGACCTTTCGAGGCTCCTCAAGGACCCTTTGAGCTTCCTCAGGGCTCTTCAAGCTCGTTCTGAGGCTCCTCAAGGATCTTTCGAAGCTCCTCAAGGACCTTCCGAAGCTCCTCAAGGACCTTTCAAAGCTCCTCAAGGACCTTTTGAGCTTCCTCAGGGCTCTTCGAGCTCGTTCTGAGGCTCCTCAAGGATCTTTGGAAGCTCCTCAAGGACCTTCCAAAGCTCCTCAAGGACCCTTTGAGCTTCCTCAGGGCTCTTCAAGCTCATTCTGAGGCTCCTCCAGGACCTTCCGAGGCTCCTCAAGGACCTTTCGAGGCTCCTCAAGGACCTTTTGAGCTTCCTCAGGGCTCTTCGAGCTCGTTCTGAGGCTCCTCCAGGACCTTTTAGAGCTTCCTCAGGGCTCTTCGAGCTCGTTCTGAGGCTCCTCAAGGCCCCGCGCTGTCCTCTCTCCCCCTGGCAGGTTCCCCCCCGGACATCAACCAGCTGCAGCTGCACGTCCTGCCGCCCTCCCCGTCGTCCCTCTACGTCAGCCAGAGCCCCCAGCTCCTCTGCCTGGTGTCCAACCTGCCCAGCACCGCCGGCTTCTCCCTGGAGTGGAGCCGCCCGGGACGGGGCCCCCTGGAGGGGGCCGAGCCCGTGGAGCTCCGCGACCAGCTCAACGGGACCTTGTCGGCCAGCGGCCGCGCCGCCATCGCCACCAGGGACTGGGAGGACGGCCAGGCCTTCACCTGCACCGTGCGGCACCAGGAGCTGCCGGCGCCCGTCTCCAGGACCATCTCCAGGAAGGCGGGTAGGACGCCATCCACCTCCTGGGGCCTTCAATCCACCTTTTGGGGCTTTGAGTCCATGTTTTAGGGCCTTAAATCCACCTTCTAGGGCTTCAAGTCCACCTTCTAGGGCTTCAAGTCCATCTTTTAGGGCCTTAAATCCACCTTTTAGGGCTTTGAATCCATCTTTTAGGGCCTCAAATTCATCTTTTAGGGCCTCAAATCCACCTTCTAGGGCTTCGAATCCACCTTTTAGGGCTTCAAATCTACCTTCTAGGGCCTTAAATCCACCTTCTAGGGCTTCAAGTCCACCTTTTAGGGCCTTAAATCCACCTTTTAGGGCTTTGAATCCACCTTCTAGGGCTTCAAATCCACCTTTTAGGGCCTTAAATCCACCTTTTAGGGCTTAAAGTCCACCTTCTAGGGCTTCGAGTCCATCTTTTAGGGCCTTAAATCCACCTTCTAGGGCTTCAAATCCACCTTCTAGGGCCTTAAATCCACCTTCTAGGGCTTTGAATCCACCTTTTAGGGCCTTAAATCCACCTTCTAGGGCTTCAAATCCACCTTTTAGGGCCTTAAATCCATCTTTTAGGGCCTGAAATCCACCTTTTAGGGCATTAAATCCACCTTTTAGGGCTTCGAGTCCACCTTTTAGGGCCTTAAATCCACCTTCTAGGGCTTTGAATCCACCTTTTGGGGCTTCAAATCCACCTTCTAGGGCTTCGAATCCACCTTCTAGGGCCTTAAATCCACCTTTTAGGGCCTTAAATCCACCTTTTAGGGCTTCAAATCCACCTTCTAGGTCTTCGAATCCACCTTTTAGGGCTTTAAATCCACCTTTTAGGGCTTCAAATCCACTTTTTAGGGCCTTAAATCCACCTTTTAGGGCTTCAAATCCACCTTCTAGGGCCTTAAATCCACCTTCTAGGGCTTCAAGTCCATCTTTTAGGGCCTTAAATCCACCTTCTAGGGCTTCAAATCCATCTTTTAGGGTCTTAAATCCATCTTTTAGGGCCTTAAATCCACCTTTTAGGGCCTTAAATCCACCTTCTAGGGCTTCAAATCCATCTTTTAGGGCCTCAAATCCACCTTCTAGGGCTTCAAATCCATCTTTTAGGGCTTCAAATCCATCTTCTAGGGCTTCAAATCCACCTTTTAGGGCCTCAAATCCACCTTCTAGGGCTTCGAATCCACCTTTTAGGGCCTTAAATCCACCTTCTAGGGCTTCGAATCCACCTTCTAGGGCTTCAAATCCACCTTTTAGGGCCTTAAATCCACCTTTTAGGGCCTTAAATCCACCTTCTACGGCTTCGAATCCACCTTCTAGGGCTTCAAATCCATCTTTTAGGGCCTTAAATCCACCTTTTAGGGCTTCAAATCCACCTTTTAGGGCCTTAAATCCATCTTCTAGGATCTCAAATCCATCCTCTGAGGCTCCTCAAGACCCTCTGGGGCTACTTAGCAGACCCTCCGGGGCCACCTCGAAGCCCCCTTGAGATGCTCCTTGAAGAGCTTTGAGGTGGATCCATAGGAACTGGTCATAAGGGAAACCCATAGGGATTTAGTCATAAGGGAAACCAATAGGGATTAGTTATAAGGGAAACCAATAGGGATTAGTTATAAGGGAAACCAATAGGGATTAGTTATAAGGGAAACCAATAGGACTTGGTTGTCAGGTCAACCCATAGGAATGAATTGGGTCCATTCATAGGAATTGGTCATAAGGGAAACCAATAGGGATTAGTTATAAGGGAAACCAATAGGGATTAGTTATAAGGGAAACCAATAGGGATTAGTTATAAGGGAAACCAATAGGACTTGGTTGTCAGGTCAACCCATAGGAATGAATTGGGTCCATTCATAGGAATTGGTCATAAGGGAAACCAATGGGGATGGGTTGTCAGGTCTACCCATAGGGATTAGTTATAAGGGAAACCCATAGGGATTAGTTATAAGGGAAACCAATAGGGATTAGTTATAAGGGAAACCAATAGGAAGTGGTTATAAGGGAAATCAATAGGACTTGGTCATAAGGGAAACCAATAGGAATTGGTTGTCAGGTCAACCCATAGGGATTAGTTATAAGGGAAACCAATAGGAATTGGTTATAAGGGAAACCAATAGGGATTAGTTATAAGGGAAACCAATAGGAATTGGTCATAAGGGAAACCAATAGGAATTGGTTGTCAGGTCAACCCATAGGGATTAGTTATAAGGGAAATCAATAGGGATTAGTTATAAGGGAAACCAATAGGAATTGATTATAAGGTCAACTCATAGGAATTGGTTATAAGGGAAACCAATAGGAATTGGTCATAAGGTCAACCCATAGGAATTGGTCATAAGGTCAACTCATAGGAATTGGTTATAAGGGAAACCAATAGGGATTAGTTATAAGGGAAACCAATAGGAATTGGTCATAAGGTCAACCCATAGGAACCGGTCATCAGGGTCCACCCCCTAGCAAGAAGCCACCAGGTCAACCCGTAGCCAAGGGGCTTCACCTCGAGACCCTGCGGGGGCCACCTGAGACCCTCAGGACCTCCCTCGAAGCCCCTTGAGATGCTCCCAAGGGCCTTCCCGGGCTCGTCCTCGTCCTCCTCCTCCTCTTCTTCTTCTTCTTCTTCAGGTAAAAGGTCTTCTCCCCTCGTCTCCGCCTCCCCGCCGCCCCCCGAGGAGCTGAGCAGCTCCCAGCCCAGCGTCTCCCTCACCTGCCTGGTGAGCGGCTTCTACCCGGAGGACGTCTCGGTGGCCTGGCTGCGGAACCAGGAGCCGCTGGAGGCCTCGGTCTACGACGTGGGGAGCCCGCGCAGGGAGCAAGGAGGGGCCGGGGACGGCGCCTACTACCTCTACAGCCGCCTGGGGGTGCCCCGGGACGACTGGCAGAGGGGGGAGACCTTCAGCTGCATGGTGGTCCACGAGGCCCTCCCCATGAAGTTCATCCAGAGGAGCGTCCGGAAGCTTCCGGGTAAAAAGTGAAGAGGGTCGGGGACTCCTCTTGGTGTTGGCGGCGTCTCCCGGGGCTTGGGGGTTGGGGGAGGGGCTTCGCGGAGCTTCTGCGGAATAAAAGGATGAAGAACCGAGGCCGAACGAGTGGTTTTGGGGCTTTGGGGGGAGGTGAGGGAGGGGGGGGGGGGGAGGTTGGTCTTCACGGAGGTCTAGAAGGTTCTTGGAGGTCAAGGTTGGGCTTATGGGGCTCGAGAGGCTTCTCATGGAGCTCCAGAGGCTTCTTGGGGGTGAAGGTTGGTCTTTACGGAGCTTCAGGTGCTTCTTATGGAGCTTCAGGTTCTACTTATTGAGCTTCAGGTTCCTCTTATTGAGGTTCAGGTTCTTCTTATTGAGCTCTAGAAGCTTCTTGGAGCTTCAGGTTCTTCTTATGGAGCTTCAGGTTCCTCTTATTGAGGTTCAGGTTCTTCTTATTGAGCTCTAGAAGCTTCTTGGAGCTTCAGGTTCTTCTTATTGAGCTTCAGGTTCTACTTATTGAGCTTCAGGTTCCTCTTATGGAGCTTCAGGTTCTTCTTGTTGAGCTCTAGAAGCTTCTTGGAGCTTCAGGTGCTTCTTATGGAGCTTCAGGTTCGTCTTTATTGAGCTCTAGAAGCTTCTTGGAGCTTCAGGTTCTTCTTATTGAGCTTCAGGTTCTTCCTATTGAGCTTCAGGTTCTTCTTATTGAGCTTCAAGTTCCTCTTATTGAGCTTCAGGTTCTTCTTATTGAGCTTCAGGTTCTTCTTCCTATTGAGCTTCAGGTTCTACTTATTGAGCTTCAGGTTCTTCCTATTGAGCTTCAAGTGCTTCTTATGGAGCTTCAGGTTCGTCTTATGAAGCTCTAGAAGCTTCTTGGAGCTTCAGGTTCTTCTTATTGAGCTTCAGGTTCCTCTTACTGAGCTTCAGGTTCTTCCTATTGAGCTTCAAGTTCCTCTTATTGAGGTTCAGGTTCTTCTTATTGAGCTCCAGAAGCTTCTTGGAGCCTCAGGTTCTTCTTATGGAGCTTCAGGTTCTTCCTATTGAGCATCAGGTTCTTCTTATGGAGCTTCAGGTTCCTCTTATTGAGCTTCAGGTTCTTCCTATTGAGCTTCAGGTTCCTCTTATTGAGCTTCAGGTTCTTGTTATTGAGCTTCAGGTTCTTCTTATTGAGCTCCAGAAGCTTCTTGGAGCCTCAGGTTCTTCTTATGGAGCTTCAGGTTCCTCTTATTGAGCTTCAGGTTCCTCTTATTGAGCTTCAGGTTCTTGTTATTGAGCTTCAGGTTCTTGTTATTGAGCTTCAGGTTCTTCTTATTGAGCTTCAGGTTCCTCTTATGGAGCTTCAGGTTCTACTTATTGAGGTTCAGGTTCTTCTTATTGAGCTCCAGAAGCTTCTTGGAGCCTCAGATTCTTCTTATGGAGCTTCAGGTTCCTCTTATGAAGCTCTAGAAGCTTCTTGGAGCTCAAGGTTGGTCTTTATGGAGCTTCAGGTTCTTCTTATGGAGCTTCAGGTTCTTCCTATTGAGCTCTAGAAGCTTCTTGGAACTTCAGGTTCCTCTTATTGAGCTTCAGGTTCTTCTTATTGAGCTTCAAGTTCCTCTTATGGAGCTTCAGGTTCTCCTTATGGAGCTTCAGGTTCTCCTTATGGAGCTTCAGGTTCTACTTATTGAGCTTCAGGTTCTTCTTGTTGAGCTCTAGAAGCTTCTTGGAGCTTCAGGTTCTTCTTATTGAGCTTCAAGTTCCTCTTATGGAGCTTCAGGTTCTTCCTATTGAGCTTCAGGTTCTACTTATTGAGCTTCAGGTTCCTCTTATTGAGCTTCAGGTTCCTCTTATTGAGCTTCAGGTTCTCCTTATGGAGCTTCAGGTTCTTCTTATTGAGCTTCAGGTGCTTCTTATTGAGCTTCAAGTTCCTCTTATTGAGCTTCAGGTTCTTCTTATGGAGCTTCAGGTTCCTCTTATTGAGCTTCAAGTTCCTCTTATGGAGCTTCAGGTTCTTCTTATTGAGCTTCAGGTTCTACTTATTGAGCTTCAGGTTCCTCTTATGGAGCTTCAGGTTCTTCTTGTTGAGCTCTAGAAGCTTCTTGGAGCCTCAAGTTCTTCTTATGGAGCTTCAGGTTCCTCTTATGAAGCTCTAGAAGCTTCTTGGAGCTTCAGGTGCTTCTTATTGAGCTTCAGGTTCTTCTTATTGAGCTTCAGGTTCTTCCTATTGAGCTTCAAGTTCCTCTTATTGAGCTTCAGGTTCTTCTTATTGAGCTCTAGAAGCTTCTTGGAGCTTCAGGTTCTTCCTATTGAGCTTCAGGTTCGTCTTTTGGAGCTTCAGGTTCTTCTTATGGAGTTTCAGGTTCCTCTTATGGAGCTTCAGGTTCTTCTTATTGAGCTCCAGAAGCTTCTTGGAGCCTCAGGTTCTTCTTATGGAGCTTCAGGTTCTTCCTATTGAGCTTCAAGTTCTTCCTATTGAGCTTCAGGTTCCTCTTATTGAGGTTCAGGTTCTTCTTATTGAGCTCCAGAAGCTTCTTGGAGCTTCAGGTTCTTCTTATTGAGCTTCAAGTTCCTCTTATTGAGCTTCAGGTTCTTCTTATGGAGCTTCAGGTTCGTCTTATGAAGCTCTAGAAGCTTCTTGGAGCTTCAGGTTCTTCTTATTGAGCTTCAAGTTCCTCTTATTGAGCTTCAGGTTCTTCTTGTTGAGCTCTAGAAGCTTCTTGGAGCTTCAGGTGCTTCTTATTGAGCTTCAGGTTCTTCTTATGGAGCTTCAGGTTCTTCTTATTGAGCTCTAGAAGCTTCTTGGAGCTTCAGGTTCCTCTTATTGAGCTTCAGGTTCTTCTTATTGAGCTTCAGGTTCCTCTTATGGAGCTTCAGGTTCTTCTTATTGAGCTTCAGGTTCTTCTTGTTGAGCTCCAGAAGCTTCTTGGGGCTCAAGGTTCTTCTTGGGGCTTGAGGTTTTTTCACAGAGATCAAGGTTCCTCGTGGGGTTCTGGGTCCCTCCAGGGGCTTGGTCGGAGGTCGGGGGGAGGGAGGGGGAGGGGGAGGGTGGGAGATGGATGGAGATAGATGGAGATGGATGGAGATGGATGGAGATGATGGAGATGGATGGAGATGATGGAGGTGATGGAGATGGATGGAGATGATGGAGATGATGGATGGAGATGGATGGAGATGGATGGAGATGGATGGAGATGATGGAGATGGATGGAGATGGATGGAGATGAATGGAGATGATGGAGATAGATGGAGATGATGGAGATGATGGAGATGATGGAGATGATAGAGATGGATGGAGATGGATGGAGATGAATGGAAATGGATGGAGATGATGGAGATGGATGGAGATGATGGAGATGGATGGAGATGGATGGAAATGGATGGAGATGATGGAGATGGATGGAGATGGATGGAGATGAATGGAGATGGATGGAGATGAATGGAGATGGATGGAGATGGATGGAGATGGATGGAGATGGATGGAAAGGATGGAGATGGATGGAGATGAATGGAGATGGATGGAGATGATGGAGATGATGGAGATGGATGGAGATGGATGGAGATGATGGAGATGGATGGAGATGGATGGAGATGGATGGAGATGGATGGAAATGGATGGAGATGATGGAGATGGATGGAGATGGATGGAGATGGATGGAGATGATGGAGATGGATGGAGATGGATGGAGATGATGGAGATGGATGGAGATGGATGGAGATAATGGAGATGGATGGAGATGAATGGAAATGGAGATGATGGAGATGGATGGAGATGAATGGAGATGATGGAGATAATGGAGATGGATGGAGATGGATGGAGATGGTGGAGATGGATGGAGATGATGGAGATAATGGAGATGGATGGAGATGGATGGAGGTGATGGAGATGATGGAGATGGATGGAGATGATGGAGATGGATGGAAATGGATGGAGATGGATGGAGATGATGGAGATGGATGGAGATGGATGGAGATGGATGGAGATGGATGGAGATGGATGGAAATGGATGGAGATGGATGGAGATGGATGGAGATGGATGGAAATGGATGGAGATGATGGAGATGAATGGAGATGGATGGAGATGATGGAGATGAATGGAGATGATGGAGATGGATGGAGATGATGGAGATGATGGATGGAGATGGATGGAGATGGACGGAGATAATGATGATGGATGGAGATGGATGGAGATGGATGGAGATGATGGAGATGATGGAGATGATGGATGGAGATGGATGGAGATGATGGAGATGATAGAGATGGATGGAGATGGATGGAGATGATGGAGATGATGGAGATGATGGATGGAGATGGATGGAGATGGATGGAGATGGATGGAGATGGATGGAGATGATGGAGATGGATGGAGATGGATGGAGATGGATGGAGATGGATGGAGATGAATGGAGATGGATGGAGATGATGGAGATGAATGGACGGAGATGATGGAGATGGATGGAGATGGATGGAGATGGACGGACGGAGCTGGATGAAGGTGACGGAGGAGGAGGAGGAGGAGGAGGTGGATGGAGCCAACGCGAGTGGCTGCAGGTGACTGGATGGGGACGTAGGCGGAAAGGGCCGGAAAGCGCCGCGGCTGGAGGGAAACCGCGGCTGGAGGCGAGCGAGATGGCTGGAGAAGGACCGAGACGGGGCTTGGAGGGGAGACCCCGGAGCCGCCGCCGGCCCCGGCGAGAAACACCGGCTGGAGACCCTCCTCAAACCCCCCTCCCCCCCCCTTTGCGAGGACTCGGAGGCCGGAGACGGTTGGAGCTCGTCTCTCCTCCTCCTCCTCCTCCTCCTCCTCCTCCTAGAGCTCCAGGACCTCTGCCGGGAGGGCCTCGCCCGGGCCTGGGACACGGCGGCCGCCTTCGTCGCCCTCTTCCTCCTCAGCGCCTGCTACGGAGCCCTCGTCACCCTCGTCAAGGTGGGACCCTCCGAAAAAAAAAAAAATAAAAAAAAAAAACAAAAAAAAAAAAGCTCCTTCCGTCCCCCTCGGAGGCCTCTCTCAGCCTTTTTTTTGCTCCCCCTGTGTCTTCTCTAGGTCAGGTGGCTCTCGGCCTCCGTCTCCCGCCTCCCCGGGAGCTCCAGCCCCAGCTCCGTCCGGCCAAGAGGCCTCTGACCTCCTCCCGATGCGCAGTTTGGACCTCGAAACGTAGACTTGTGGCGAGATCACGGTCCCGAAGACCCGGAGAAGGCCTCAAGAAGTCGAAGAGACGACAAAACGGTGGCCTCCTCGGCCTCCTCCTCCCCCACCCACCGCGCCCGAGAGCAGACGTTTCCGGCCGCGGCGGCTGCGCATCTTAAAATAGCAACTGGGAGTGAGAGGAGAAGGTCCTCAAAGTGGGGGGTGGGGAGGGGAGGGGGGGAGGTGGTCACCAGGTCGAGCTGGAGGAGGAGGACGAGGTCGTTGGGGTGAAGCAGGTCAACCCATAGGAAGCAGTTGTGAGGTCTTGGTTGGATCTATGGGTCATCAGGTCAACCCATAGGAAGCAAGTTAGGTCTTAAGTGGATCTATGGGTCATCAGGTCAACCCATAGGAAGGAAGTTTGGGCTTTAACTGGATCTATGGGTCAGCAGGTCAACCCATAGGAAGTGAGTTAGGGCTTAAGTGGATCTATGGGTCAGCAGGTCAACCCATAGGAAGCAAGTTAGGTCTTAAGTGGATCTATGGGTCAGCAGGTCAACCCATAGGAAGCAAATTAGGGCTTTACCTGGATCTATGGGTCAGCAGGTCAACCCATAGGAAGCAAGTTAGGTCTTTATTTGGATCTATAGGTCATCAGGTCAACCCATAGGAAGCAAGTTAGGGCTTTAAGTGGATCTATGGGTCAGCAGGTCAACCCATAGGAAGCAAGTTTGGGCTTTACCTGGATCTATGGGTCAGCAGGTCAACCCATAGGAAGCAAGTTAGGGCTTTAACTGGATCTATGGGTCACCAGGTCAACCCATAGGAAGCAAGTTAGGTCTTAACTGGATCTATGGGTCGTCAGGTCAACCCATAGGAAGGAAGTTTGGGCTTTAAGTGGATCTATGGGTCAGCAGGTCAACCCATAGGAAGCAGTTGTGAGGTCTTGGTTGGATCTATGGGTCAGCAGGTCAACCCATAGGAAGCAAGTTAGGGCTTTACCTGGATCTATGGGTCAGCAGGTCAACCCATAGGAAGCAAGTTAGGGCTTTACCTGGATCTATGGGTCAGCAGGTCAAGCCATAGGAAGCAGTTGTGAGGTCTTGGTTGGATCTATGGGTCAGCAGGTCAACCCATAGGAAGCAAGTCAGGTCTTAAGTGGATCTATGGGTCAGCAGGTCAACCCATAGGAAGCAAGTTTGGGCTTTAAGTGGATCTATGGGTCAGCAGGTCAACCCATAGGAAGCAAGTTTGGGCTTTACCTGGATCTATGGGTCAGCAGGTCAACCCATAGGAAGCAGTTGTGAGGTCTTGGTTGGATCTATGGGTCAGCAGGTCAACCCATAGGAAGCAAGTCAGGTCTTTAAGTGGATCTATGGGTCAGCAGGTCAACCCATAGGAAGCAAGTTAGGGCTTTAAGTGGATCTATGGGTCATCAGGTCAACCCATAGGAAGCAAGTTAGGGCTTAAGTGGATCTATGGGTCAGCAGGTCAACCCATAGGAAGTGGTTAGGTCTCTAGAGAGAACTGGGACGACAGGTCCACCCATTGGGCTGAAGCCCTGTTGATCCATAGGAAATGGGTCATCAGGTCTACCCATTGGACTCAACGCCTAGAACTGGGGTCACCAGGTCTTCCCAGAGGAAGAGGTCACCAGGTCTTCCCCATAGGAAGAGGTCACCAGGTCTCCCCCTAGAACCGGGTTCTTGGGTCAACCCAAGGAGGAGAAAGGGTCACCAAGAGAAGGAAGAAAAAAAAAAAAAAAAAAAAAAAAAAATCTCCGTCTTCGGCCTCGAACGTCTTCCTCTTGGGCCAAAACGTCTCCAGTTTTCGTCTCCGAAGTCCTCGTTTGGGGGCAGGAAAAATCAACTTTGAGGGCAAAAAGGGTCAAGTTTGAGGTAAAAAGATCAAGTTCGAGGTGAAAATATCAACTTTGAGGCAAAAAAAATCAACTTTGAGGTAAAAAGATCAAGCTTGAGGTAAAAAAGGTCAGGTTTGAGGTAAAAAGGTCAACTTTGAGGTAAAAATAATCAACTTTGAGGTAAAAAGGTCAACTTTGAGGTGAAAAAGATCAAGTTTGAGGTAAAAAAGATCAAGTTTGAGGTAAAAAAGATCAACTTTGAGGTGAAAAAGATCAAGTTTGAGGTGAAAAAGGTCAAGTTTGAGGTAAAAAAGATCAAGTTTGAGGTGAAAAAGATCAACTTTGAGGTGAAAAAGATGAACTTTGAGGTAAAAAAGATCAACTTTGAGGTAAAAAAGATCAACTTTGAGGTAAAAAGATCAAGTTTGAGGTGAAAAAGATCAAGTTTGAGGTAAAAAAGATCAAGTTTGAGGTAAAAAGATCAAGTTTGAGGTGAAAAAGATCAAGTTTGAGGTAAAAAAGATGAACTTTGAGGTAAAAAAGATGAACTTTGAGGTAAAAAAGATCAAGTTTGAGGTAAAAAGATCAACTTTGAGGTGAAAAAGATCAAGTTTGAGGTGAAAAAGATCAACTTTGAGGTAAAAAGATCAAGTTTGAGGTAAAAAGATCAAGTTTGAGGTAAAAAAGATCAACTTTGAGGTGAAAAAGATCAAGTTTGAGGTAAAAAAATCAACTTTGAGGTAAAAAAAATCAACTTTGAGGTAAAAAAAATCAAGTTTGAGGTAGAAAAGATCAACTTTGAGGTGAAAAAGATCAAGTTTGAGGTAAACAAATCTCCATTTTGGCAAATTCTCCCCTTTTTTTCCCCTCATTTGCATCCTCTCCCTATAAAAAGCCCCGAGAGGCCCTTTTCTGGCCTCGTTTCCCTTCGAAAGCGAGAAAAAGGACGAAATTTTCGGGGTTTCGGTCTTATTCTCGGTGGTTTCGCCTCAACCGTCGCCTGGAGGTGAAAAAAGAAAGAAGTTCCGCCCAAAACTTCAGGTTTAGAGGTCGTCGAGGTGAGAAAACTCAGGGCTTTTTGAGCAAAATTATGAGTTTGGGGGAAAAGATGTGGATTTAAGGAGGAAAAATGTGAAATTTGGGGGAAAAGATGTGGATTTAGGAGGAAAAATGTGAAATTTGGGGGAAAAGATGTGGATTTAGGAGGAAAAATGTGAATTTGGGGGAAAAGATGTGGATTTAGGAGGAAAAATGTGAATTTGGGGGAAAAGATGTGGATTTAGGAGGAAAAATGTGTGAATTTTGGGAGAAAAATGTGGATTTAGGAGGAAAAATGTGGATTTAGGAGGAAAAATGTGAAATTTGGGGGAAAAGATGTGGATTTAGGAGGAAAAAATGTGAAATTTGGGGGAAAAGATGTGGATTTAGGAGGAAAAATGTGGATTTAGGAGGAAAAATGTGGATTTAGGAGGAAAAATGTGAAATTTGGGGGAAAAGATGTGGATTTAGGAGGAAAAAATGTGAAATTGAGGGAAAAGATGTGGATTTAGGAGGAAAAATGTGGATTTAGGAGGAAAAATGTGAATTTTGGGGGAAAAGATGTGGATTTAGGAGGAAAAAATGTGAATTTTGGGGGAAAAATGTGGATTTTGGGGGAAAAGATGTGGATTTAGGAGGAAAAAACATGAAATTGAGGGAAAAGATGTGGATTTAGGAGGAAAAAATGTGAATTTTGGTGGAAAAGATGTGGATTTAGGAGGAAAAATGTGAAATTTGGGGGAAAAGATGTGGATTTAGGAGGAAAAATGTGAAATTTGGGGGAAAAGATGTGGATTTAGGAGGAAAAATGTGGATTTTGGGGGAAAAATGTGGATTTAGGAGGAAAAAATGTGAAATTTGGGGGAAAAGATGTGGATTTGAGGGAAAAAATGTGGATTTAGGAGGAAAAATGTGTGAATTTTGGGGAAAAGATGTGGATTTAGGAGGAAAAAACATGAAAATGAGGGAAAAGATGTGGATTTAGGAGGAAAAAATGTGAATTTTGGGGGAAAAGATGTGGATTTAGGAGGAAAAAATGTGAATTTTGGGGGAAAAGATGTGGATTTAGGAGGAAAAATGAATTTTGGGGGAAAAATGTGGATTTTGGGGGAAAAGATGTGGATTTAGGAGGAAAAATATGTGAATTTGGGGGAAAAGATGTGAATTTGAGGGAAAAAATGTGGATTTAGGAGGAAAAAATGTGAATTTTGGGGGAAAAGATGTGGATTTAGGAGGAAAAATGTGAATTTTGGGGAAAGATGTGGATTTAGGAGGAAAAATGTGGATTTAGGAGGAAAAATGTGGATTTTGGGGGAAAAGATGTGGATTTAGGAGGAAAAATGTGTGAATTTGGGGGAAAAGATGTGGATTTAGGAGGAAAAATGTGAAATTGAGGGAAAAGATGTGGATTTAGGAGGAAAAATGTGAAATTGAGGGAAAAGATGTGGATTTAGGAGGAAAAATGTGAAATTTGGGGGAAAAGATGTGGATTTAGGAGGAAAAATATGTGAATTTGGGGGAAAAGATGTGGATTTAGGAGGAAAAAATGTGAATTTTGGGGGAAAAGATGTGGATTTAGGAGGAAAAATGTGAAATTTGGGGGAAAAGATGTGGATTTATGAAGGAAAAATGTGAAATTTGGGGGAAAAGATGTGGATTTATGAAGGAAAAATGTGAAATTTGGGGGAAAAGATGGTGAAAATTGTAATAAAGTTGAAAATAAAAGTGGTGGAAAAGGTGGTTTTTGAGTAAAAAGTCGTTTTTATTGAGAGGGAAAAGGATTGTGGGAAAAAAAGGGGGTTTGGGGGTTAAAAGGGGTTGGTTTGGGGCGAAAAAGGTGAATTTGGGTTAAAAGAGTTTGGTTTGAAGCGAAAAATGAGGTTTTTTTAAAGGTAAAAGTCGTTTTGAGGTTTAAAAAAAAAGTTTGTCTTTTAAGGTGAAAAAAACTCGACTTTTGGGTCTCAAAAGTCGCATTTTTGGCCAAAAAAATAATGATTTTAGGGGAAAAAAATAATGATTTTAGGGAAAAAATGACGATTTTAGGCAAAAAAATGACGATTTTAGGCAAAAATATAAGTTTTAAGGCAAAAAACTCCATTTGGAGGTTTAAAAAGTCGTTTTTCGGGTGAAAATGACAGATTTGAAAGGAAATCTGAGTTTTCAGGGTTAAAAGTCTTTATTTGGGGGAAAAAACGCATTTTGAGGGGAAAAAATACATTTTGAGGGAAAAAAATGCATTTTGAGGGGAAAAAAATGCATTTTGAGGGAAAAAGTCTGAGGGTTTGGGCTAAAAAGGGAAAACTGGGGGAAAAATGTCTGTTTTGGAGGAAAAAAAGTCTCTATTTTGGAGGAAAAGTCTCTATTTTGGAGGAAAAATGTCTCTATTTTGGAGGAAAAGTCTCTATTTTGGAGGGAAAATGTCTCTATTTTGGAGGAAAAGTCTTTATTTTGGAGGAAAAAATCTCTGTTTTTGGAGGAAAAGTCTCTGTTTTGGAGGAAAAGTCTTTATTTTGGAGGAAAAAATCTCTATTTTGGAGGAAAAAAAGTCTCTATTTTGGAGGAAAAGTCTTTATTTTGGAGGAAAAATGTCTATTTTGGAGGAAAAATCTTTATTTTGGAGGAAAAAAGTCTATTTTGGAGGAAAAAAGTCTCTATTTTGGAGGAAAAAAGTATTTTGGAGAAAAAGTCTCTATTTTGGAGCAAAAGTCTCTATTTTGGAGGAAAAAGTCTCTATTTTGGTGGAAAAAAATCTCTATTTTGGAGGAAAAATCTTTATTTTGGAGGAAAAGTCTCTATTTTGGAGGAAAAATGTCTCTATTTTGGAGGAAAAGCCCCTATTTTGGAGCAAAAAAATCTCTATTTTGGAGCAAAAGTCTCTATTTTGGAGCAAAAGTCTCTATTTTGGAGGAAAAATGTCTCTATTTTGGAGGAAAAATCTCTATTTTGGAGCAAAAGTCTCTATTTTGGAGGAAAAGTCTCTATTTTGGAGCAAAAGTCTCTATTTTGAGGCTGAAAAATCTCTATTTGGAGGTAAAAATCATCATTTTTGAGGCAAAAAAAATCGTTTTGAGGCAAAAGTCTCTATTTGAAGGGAAAAGTCTCTATTTTGAGGCAAAAAAATCATCAATTTGAGGGAAAAGGTTCTATTTTGAGGCCAAACTCTTCATTTTAAGGGGAAAACCTGCATTTTGAGGCCAAAAAAATCATCATTTTGAGGCAAAAAAATCATCATTTTGAGGCAAAATATCATCATTTTGAGGCAAAAAATCATCATTTTGAGGCAAAAAGTCATCATTTTGAGGCAAAAAGTCATCGTTTTGAGGCAAAAAATCATCATTTTGAGGCAAAAATCATCATTTTGAGGCAAAAAATCATCATTTTGAGGCAAAAAACTCATCATTTTGAGGCAAAAATCCGACATTTTGAGGCAAAAAGTCATCATTTTGAGGCAAAAAACCATCATTTTGAGGCAAAAAGTCATCATTTTGAGGCAAAAAACCATCATTTTGAGGCAAAACCTCATCGTTTTGAGGCAAAACCTCATCATTTTGAGGTAAAATATCATCATTTTGAGGCAAAATATCATCATTTTGAGGCAAAACCTCATTGTTTTGAGGCAAAAAGTCATCATTTTGAGGTAAAATATCATCATTTTGAGGCAAAATATCATCATTTTGAGGCAAAACCTCATCGTTTTGAGGCAAAAAGTCATCGTTTTGAGGCAAAAAGGCATCGTTTTGAGGCAAAAAACCCCTCATTTTGAGGCAAAAAATCCCTCATTTTGAGGCAAAAAATCATCATTTTGAGGCAAAACCTCATCGTTTTGAGGCAAAAAGTCATCGTTTTGAGGCAAAATATCATCATTTTGAGGCAAAATATCATCATTTTGAGGCAAAAAATCATCATTTTGAGGCAAAAAGTCATCATTTTGAGGCAAAATGTCATCATTTTGAGGGAAAAAAGTCTCCATTTTGAGGCAAAACTCCTCCTTTTTGGGCCCCAAGAGCCTCACTTTGGGCTCCAGACTCTCCTTTGGGGCCAATTAACCCTTCGAAGCCGGTTTCCCTCGGTCAGGGCGCCCCCTGCTGGCCCCTCCCCAGCCCCTCCCAGTCCCTCCCAGTCCCTCCCAGTCCCCCCCAGTCCCCCTCCCAACCCTTCCCAGTCCCTCCCCCCCCCCCCCAACAATGTCCCTTTGTTCCCAGTCCCAACCCCCTCCTGGTACTGGGAAAGGGAAAAGGAGGAGGGTAATGGTCACGTGACCCCCTCCTCCCAGTGCTTCCCAGTGCTTCCCAGTTGCCGGAGATGGGGCAGCAGCAGCAGCAGCAGCAGGAGGAGGAGGAGGAGACCTTCGCCTTCGACCTGCGGGGACTGCGAACCCCCAAGGGGCTCCTGCTGGGGGGGGAGCTGGTAGGAGGGCTATGGGGGCTCTATGGGGTCTCTAGGGGTCTCTATGGGGTCTCTATGGGGTCTCTATGACTCTCTATGGGTCTCTATGGGTCTCTATTGGTCTCTATGGGGTCTCTATGGGCTCTCTATTGGTCTCTATGGGGTCTCTATGGGCTCTGGGGGTCTCTATGACTCTCTATGGGTCTCTATGTGCTCTCTATTGGTCTCTATGGGGTTCTATGGGCTCTCTATGAGTCTCTATGGGTTCTCTATGGGTCTCCATGTGTCCCTATTAGTCTCTATGGAGTCTCTATGTGTCTCTATGGAGTCCCTATGAGTCTCTATGGGCTCTCTTGGGTCTCTGTGGAGTCTCTATGGGTCTCTCTTGGGTCTCTATGGGTCTCTATATGTCTCTATGGGGTCTCTGTTGGTCTCTATGGGTCTCTATAGATCTCTATTAGTCTCTATGGGGTCTCTATGGGGCCCTATTAGTCTCAATGGGTCTCTATGGATTTCTATGGAGTCTCTATGGATCTCTATGAGTCTCTGTGTATCCCTATGGGGTCTCCATGGGTCTCTCTATGTGCTCTCTTTGGGTCTCTATGTCTCTCTATGAGTCTCTATTGGGTCTCTCTGGGTCTCTATGGGGTCTCCATATGTCTCTATGGGCTCTCTATGTGTCTCTATGGGGTCTCTGTGGGATCACTATGTGTCTCTATAGGCTCTCTATTGGTCTCTATGTGTCCCTATTAGTTTCTATGAGTCTCTATAGGTCTCCATGGGTCTCTATGGGGTCTCTATGGGTCTCTATAGTCTCTCTATGCCTCTATGGGGCCTCTCTGGGTCCCTATAGATCTCTGTTACTCTCTATGGGGTCTCTATGTGTCTCTCTGTGTCTCTATTAGTCTCTATGGGGTCTCTATGAGTCTCTATGTTCTCTATGGGTCTCTATGGATCTCTATGTGTCCTTATGGAGTCTCTGTGTGTCTCTATGGAGTCTCTATAGGTCTCTATGGTCTCTCTAGGGGTCTCTATGTGTCTCTATTAGTTCTCTGTGTCTCTATGGGGTCTCTATGAGTCTCTATAGGTCCCTATAGGTCTCTATGGAGTCTCTATGTGTCTCTATGTTCTCTATGGGTCTCTATAGGCTCTATGAGTCTCTCTGGTCTCTATTACTCTCTCTGGGTCTCTCTGGTCTCTATTACTCTCTCTGGGTCTCTCTGGTCTCTATTACTCTCTCTGGGTCTCTCTGGTCTCTATTACTCTCTCTGGGTCTCTCTGGTCTCTATTACTCTCTCTGGGTCTCTCTGGTCTCTATTACTCTCTCTGGGTCTCTCATGGTCTCTATTACTCTCTCTGGGTCTCTTATGGTCTCTATTACTCTCTCTGGGTCTCTTATGGTCTCTATTACTCTCTCTGGGTCTCTTATGGTCTCTATTACTCTCTCTGGGTCTCTCTGGTGTCTATTACTCTCTCTGGGTCTCTCTGGTCTCTATTACTCTCTCTGGGTCTCTCTGGTCTCTATTACTCTCTCTGGTCTCTGTGTGTCCCTGTGCCCCCCCCAGGTGCTGTGTGGGGCGGTTGTGGGGCTGCTGGCCCCTCCGGCTCCGCCCACGCTGGCCCCGGCTCTGCTCCAGACCCTGGGGGTGGCGGCCGCGCTCGGGGGGCGGCTCCTGCGGCCTCCCCCTCGCCTGCCCCACGCAGCCTGCCTGGTAGGTCCTCAGGCAGCATGGCCGACACCAGAATCCAGCATGGCCGACACCTGCATCCCTCATGGCCGACACCTGGATCCAGCATGGCTGACATCATCCGTCATGGCTGACACCTCCATCCATCATGGCCGCCACTATCCATCATGGCCGCCATATTGCTCCATCATGGCTTCCATCATCCATCATGGTCACCATATTGGTCCATCATGGCTGCCATATTGCTCCATCATGGCTGCCATATTGCTCCATCATGGCTGCCATATTGCTCCATCATGGCTTCCACTATCCATCATGGCTGCCATATTGATCCATCATGGTTGTCATATTGCTCCATCATAGGCGCCATATTGCTCCATCATGGCCACCATCATCCATCATGGCCGCCATATTGGTCCATCATGGCTTCCACTATCCATCATGGCTGCCATATTGGTCCATCATGGCTTCCACTATCCATCATGGCTGCCATATTGCTCCATCATGACCTCCATTATCCACCATGGCCGCCATATTGGTCCATCCCCCTCCGCCATATTGTCCCCCCCCCCCCTAGGACCTCCTCAGAGCCGTCAGCGGCGCCGCCATCTTCTTCGTCACGGCCCTGGTCTCGTTAGCCTCGTCCCGCGACGCTCTGGCCGCCACCACCTTCGTGAGTGACCCCCCCCCCCCCTCTGCCCCACAGATCCCTCCCCCCCTGCCCCACAGACGCCCCCCCCCCCCCACCCAAGTACCTTTTCCCCCCTTAGACCTTCAGCCTCGTTCTGGCCTTCGTCTTCGCCTTCGATGCTTTCGTCACCTGCCGAAGCAAGATGGCCGCCGCCGGGGGGCAGGGTAGGTGCTATGGGGCAGGAGGAGGGATCTATGGGGCACAGGGAAGGATCTACGGGGCTCAACCCCTTCTTTCTCCTCCAGATGCTGACACCAACCTGAAGGGCTGAATCCCTGCCCCATAACCAACCCCCCCCCCGACCCCCCCTCCCCAGCCCCATAAGTGTGGGGCGAGCGTCAAGACCTCAGAGCTCCTCCGCGGTCGTGGTCTGTGTGGGGCAGCTATGGGGCTGGGGGGGGATCTATGGGGCTGGGGAGGGGATCTATGGGGCTGGGGAGGGAGGGTGAATGGGGCAGGGGGCGTGCAGGGCGCCGCCTGCCCCCCAAGTAAGAGCCCAGGTTGTCGCTTGTGGGGCACAGGCCTTTATTGGGGGTCGCTGGGGGGCGCCGTGGGGCGGGCGCCGTCCTCCTCCTCCTCCTCCTCCTCCCTCCCCTCCTCTTCCTCCTCCTCCTCTTGGGGGTCGCGGTAGCCCCAGAGCCGCACGGTGCCGTCCCACTGTGGGGCAGACCCAGGGATCCTGCCTCACAGCTTGTCCTCGGCCCCACAGATTTCCCATGGAGACCAATGGGACCCAATAGGAACCAATGGGACCCACAGAGACCAATGGGACCCATAGAATCCAATGGGACCCCATAGGAACCAATGGGACCCAATAGAAACCAATGGGATCCAATAGAAACCAATGGGATCCAATAGAAACCAATGGGACCCAATAGAAACCAATGGGAACCAATAGAAACCAATGGGAATCATAGAGACCAATAGAGACTAATGGGATTCAATAGAAACCAATGGGAACCATAGAAACCAATGAGACCAATAGGAACCAAAGGGACCCATAGAGACCAATAGGACACAATAGGAACCAATGGGACAAATAGAAGCCAACGGGATCCATAGGAACCAATGGGACCCACAGAGACCAATGGGACCCATAGAGACCAATGGGACCCATAGAATCCAATGGGACCCAATAGGAACCAATGGGACCAAATAGAGACCAATGGGACCCAATAGAAATGAGTAGGACCCAATAGAACCCAATGGGAACCATAGAATCTAATGAGACCCATAGAAACCAATGGGAACCAATAGAATCCAATGGGACACAAAGAAGCCAATGGGATCCAATAGAAATCAACAGAAACCAATGGGAACCATAGAATCCAATGGGACCCAATAGAGACCAATGGGACTCTTAGAGACCAATGGGACCCATAGAAACCAATGGGACCCAATAGAATCCAATGGGACATATAGAAACCAATGGAAATAATTGAAACCAATGGGAACCAATAGGAATCAATGGGATCTATAGAAACCAGTGGGAACCAATAGAATCCAATGGGAACCAATAGAATCCAATGGGACACATAGAGACCAATGGGACCCAATAGAAACCAATGGGACTCATAGAGACCAATGGGACCCAATAGAAATCAATAGAAACCAATGGGACCCAATAGAGACCAATGGAAACCAATGGGCCCCATAGAGACCAATGGGACTCTTTGGGACCAATAGAAACCAATGGGACCAATGGGACCAACAGAGACTAACGGGACCCAATAGAAACCAATGGGAACCAATAGAATCCAATGGGACACATAGAAACCAAAGGGAGCAATAGAAACCAATGGGAACCATTGAAACCAATGGGAACCATTGAAACCAATGGGAACCAATAGAAACCAATGGGATCCAATAGAAACCAATGGGACCCATAGAAACCAATGGGACCCATAGAAACCAATGGGACCAATGGAAAGCAATGGGACCAATGGAAAGCAATGGGACCCATAGAAACCAATGGGACCAATAGAAACCAATGGGACCAATGGAAAGCAATGGGACCCATAGAAACCAATGGGACCCATAGAAACCAATGGGACCCATAGAAACCAATGGAAACCAACAGAATCCAACGGGACCCATAGAAACCAATAGAACCCAAGGGGACCCCAAGGGGGACACTCACTGAGGTGCTGGCGAGGCGCCAGGGCTGGGGTCCCCAGCACACGTCCCTGACGCAGGCTCCGTGCCGGCTCAGCCGCCTCAGCACCCTGCCCGTCAGCACATCGTACACTGCCCCGTGGGGGGTTAGGAAACAAGGGGTCAGAGGGGGGGGGGTCGGGGACTTCGCTTTATATCCCCTCAATAGGGTTTTTCAGGGTCCCTTAGGCTCCGCCCCCTCCTCTCCCTTCCAACCCCCTTAAGCGCTTTGCTCTCTCCTGAGCCGCTTCCCGCCCCTTTTATAGCCTCGCGC